>LNGK01000003.1:3780941-4129091 GCA_001510575.1 Knoxdaviesia capensis | reverse complement strand
CCCCCCCCCTTCCGAGCCATCCTTAGATCTTCCAATCGGCGCCGAGATTATATACCGGGCTAGATAAACGTTCAGTAGACGCCGGACGTCATGAGGTTTCTTTGTCTCCCGGGAGCGTTTGGAAGCTCCGAGGTAAGATAACCGTGAGAAAGAAGCTGGACTTTTGGGAGGCAATCTCAACATAAAGACTGACACGTGCGAATATGCGTCTCCGGGCATAGAAGTTCCAAGTCCAATTAGGTGCGTACATCACAACTCCCCTGGAACAGCAAAAAAAAGACAAGACCGGCAACTAACACGCAAACCGCAGCCCCGCTGGTGTCCGAACTGACCTCCGACAACGCGGCCACCTTCCACTTCATCAACGGCAACTGCGAAGCCACGCCGCCGAAGGGCTTCGAGGAGTTCTTCGGCGGCGCGCCGTACTACCGCTTCATCGAGCCCGACGACAAGGACGCCGACGACCGCACCGACGTGCTCTCGCGCATCCGCGACTTCCCGCACGGCGAGACCCCCGAGGACACCATGCGCGAGCTCATGCGCGCCGGCATCGCCGACTCGCGCCGCAGCACCGACACCGCCGTGCACTACCTGTACCGCATCATGGCCGAGCAGGGCCCCTTCGACGGCATCATCGGGTACTCCGAGGGCGCTACCGTGGCCGCCACGCTGCTGCTGCATGAGCGCGTGCGCGCCGCGGAGAATGCCGCGTATTCCCCCATGTTCCGCTGCGCCGTCTTCTTTGCCGGCTGGCCGCCGATGGACCCCAAAACCTACGCGCTGGTGCTCTCGGACGAGTCGGAGCGGTCGATCGAGATTCCCACCTGCCATATTAGTGAGTTTCCGCTGTTGTGCATGCCAGTTTACATACAAATGGTATCCTAGGAGTATTTCTAACGGTTTTGCTATAGTTGGATCGCTTGACCCGTACCTTGACGGCTCGATGGCGTTATACAACATCTGCAACCCGGATAACGCCATTATCTTCGACCACGCAAAGGGCCACACTCTTCCTCGAGAGAAGACCGTCATTAAAGAGCTCGGGGATACAATCCGGGCTATGATTGCCCAGGTCCGGGAAGAGGACGAAATGAGCCAGGCGTGATCCTGAAAGGCCTGGTAGAGCCGGTTGTGTGACGGTGGTGATAGTATCATATAGATATACCATACCAGCTTCTTTCTTTTGTGACTTAGTATTTCTAGATTTTTCTTCCTTTCCTTTCAAACACCGTTGATTTCACGATTAGACGCCAGACACGCAGAACGTCAAGTTAAAGTTTTAAAGTTCCTTCTAGCGGGATTCTAGGCGAATGTCCGTTGGTCGCTCCTTCCTTGTTAGGACGACGGTGGTTGAACAAGTGTCGAGATACTCCAGCCGCTAGGGTTAAACCCACAGGCGCGGCAAATATCCTCGTTAGTAGTTTCCGACCATGTATATAAACTGGGTGCTGGCCTTCAGGCTGAACGGAAATCCCAGAGAAAAGAAAAACGAAAGATTGATCTAGAATCCATGGCAATCTATCAATTTTCGTTGGTGACGAAAAACAGAGCTTCCATTCTTTTTCACCGGGCCACATCCAGGTCTTATCCCGAGCCGTCTTTTCCTTCTCGTTTTTCTTTTTCTCCGCTTTCTTGTCTCCATCCAATTAACAGGCAATTAACGAGGGCTCGCAGAGATATATTGGGCCAATTAAGACAATCAAGAGAGTGAAGAACGAGAAGAAGTCCGACGAGGAGAAAGATGCATACCCGAGACATCTTTGCAGAAAATGGAAACGGAGCGATGCGCACTTTTTCCCAATCTATTTTCAGCCGGTATCAGAAGACTCTCCTCCCACTTACACACACACCACTATAGATTGGAATGCACATTATGGATGCTTCCCAGTGGTGTCTCTCCCCTCCCCTAATATCCAGAGCTGCCCTTTGATTCATATATATAACACGTCCTATCTACAGTCATGTGTGCATACGTATGTGCCTGTCCCTAATTCGGGGCCACCTCGCCGACCGGCCGTTTTGACTCCCCACCTCCGCGGCTATCCCCTTCGTTCTTCTTACACCTGATTTTCTTCGAGACGGCCAGCTGCGTCCGTGATCCACCGCTCCTAACCACGTAACGCATTGCTTCGTAAGCTGGCGTTCTTTACATCTTTGGACGGGCTGGTGGCTCCAATTTCCGAAGGACCGCCACCGGCCTTTTCTCTTCCCCTCGATTGACGACAGCTCACTCTAGGAAGAGGGAGCTAGGACCGCCGAGGCGAGCAAGATCAGTCGAGATAAGAGCTTGCTTGCTTCCCGCCCGGCCCGGGATTTGCCTGGAAACAAGCCACAGGACAAAGGGGGGACGAACGCAACATCGGGGACGGTTCCCTCAAAGATAACGCAGATTCCCGTCCTTGATACCATCTGGGCCGTCGTGTACGGGAATATCATCACCGGCGGGATTTGGCAGACGGGTGGAAGGAAGGAAGAAAGAAAGATGAGAGAATGTGGACGGTGGATCGCAAGAGATCACCCCAGAGTTGCACCCGTCAAAAAACGCACTCAACCCCAGCCCCCGGCTTTCTCGCTCCCCGTTTCCTCATTCCACTGCATCTTCCTCCGTTTGCTTGCACGACGCCGACAGGAACCTTTGCTCTCCTTTGTGCACGAAAGTAAAGCTGCTGCTCCCCCAGACACACTGCTCTAAGTAAAACATCCTCCCTTTCAATGGCGGCCCCCCCAAACACTCCCGGCGCCGCAGCCAGCGCTGCCCGGTCCTCCACGCTCTCCCCCGAACCCTCCCTCGCATCCCTCCAGTCCCCCGCATCCACCACCCCGGGCCACGGAGTCTCCTCTCAGCCATCCCTGGCCTCCATTCCCAGTTCCACCCGGAGCCTGCTTCATGGCCAGCATGTCTCCGCAAAGGCCCAGCCCTCGCTGGCGTCGTTACCCGAGGCTGCACGCCCTGCCCCTGCATCCCCGGTTGCTCCCGCACCCGTGCCTGGCGCTACTACAGGTCCGGCGGCTGCAACTCCCCCACCCACCAGAAGCAAACTCACCAAGAAATCCAAACCGGCGTCTCCCCGGGAGTCTTCTACCACTGATCCCACAGTAGTACCGCCGTTAGAGGCTGCTCCGCCGCCTGACCAACCGCCCCCAGCAAGCAACGCAGTGGTAATTCAAGCCCGCCGCGTCCAAGCCTGGGCCAGCGAGGCTGTTACCAAACAGAAGACGAAGTACAGCGGCGGCCTACGGACTTTTATGGTAGGTTGCCCCATTTTTGCCGTTTGGTGTTTGGGAGAAACCTTTCCTGACTTACACGCCATTTCTGCAGAGAATATTCTCGTACACCTCCCGCAAGGACCGGATTGTCCTCGGGCTCTCCGTGTTTGCTGCTATCGGCGCCGGGTGCACGATGCCGTTGGTGAATATCGTATTCGGTAAGTTTTCCAGATTCCTAGTATGGGTCTAGTCGTCATACATGGTTTTCTAACTGTAAACAGGCCGCCTCGTGAATAATGTCACTGCTTTCTATGCCACGCTGGCAACGGCAGAAGACCCGGTCGCGGTGTTCCGGGCTGGTGTGAACGAGTGTGTGTAAGTTGAAAAGCAATATCTGGGACCATCCTCGCTGAGAATCCTGTTCTGACTGTATGTTGCTATGTATGAAAACAGACTGTTCATGGTGTACATTGCAGCCGCGAGGTTCGTCTTTGCATACTGCTCGACGGTAGGTCCCCCCCCTTATGAATCTTTGAGCAAGAGACTCCGTGACAAGGCGAAAATGTTAATCCATCCAAACCTCCAGCTCGGCTTCAACACCACAAGCCTGCACATCTCCGCCTCGCTCCGCCACGCGTACCTCGCGTCCCTGCTCACCCAGCCCATCTCCACGCTGGACGCCACGCCACCTGGCACCACGGCCGCCGTGATCGCCAACTCCGCCACCGCCGTGCAGCTCGGCACCGGCGAGCGCCTGGCGGCGCTGGTCTCCGCGCTGGCCCTGCAGCTGTCCGCCGTGACCATTGCGCTCGTGCACCACGCGCGTCTGGCGGGTGTCACCTCCGTCGGGCTGGTCGTGGTGGTCGCGGCGTACGCGGCGACGGTGCCGGGCCTGGCGCGCGTGATGCGCGGCGTCGAGGAGGCCGATGCCGGTGCGGCGGCGGTTGCGGCCGAGTCGTTTGGCTCGGTGCGGGTCGTGCAGGCGTATGGCGCGTACGATAAGATGCATGGCCGGTATAGCTACTGGGCCGGGCTGGCCGTGCAGCGGGGGTTCGGCGCGCGGAAGTTCGCGGCTGCTCAGCAGTCGATTGGTAAGTGAACTCCAGGCATCTCGCAGTGAGATGGGATTGTTAAAGCTGACAGTATGAAAACCAGTCTGGTTCACGATATATGGGTAAGCCCAGATCACATCCCCCTTATCAATCTCCCTAAGGTACAGCAGCATGGACACGAGCTAACCTTGAGTGTAGATCGTTCGCCCTGGCCTTCTTCTACGCTACAGACCTATATCTAGCAGGAGATATTCCCGATATTGGCACTCTGATCATGTAAGACAATCTTGCCACGCCGCTCCTCATACAAACCTGACAAGTTCCTAACACTGTTCTTCTTCCAGAGTCCTCATGTCGGTCATGTTGATCGTCATGTCCATCGGCTCGCTCTCCCAGCCGATCACAGCCGCCACCAGCGCGGTGACCGCCGCAACCATGCTCTTCGCCACCATCGACCTGCCGCCGCGCCAGGAATCCGGCCGCAAGCCCGCCCCGCCAGACGCGACCCCCGACCACCCCGGCGCCCCCGCCACAGCCCCCGCGACACCTCCGGCCGACGCCGACGTGTCCGCCGACGGCGACATCCACCTGACCAACGTCAACTTCACCTACCCGATGCGCCCCGACATCAAAGTGCTGCAGGGCGTGACCTTCACGATCCCCGCCGGCAAGACCACCGCCATCGTCGGCCCGTCCGGCTGCGGCAAGAGCACGATCATCGGGCTCCTCGAGCGCTGGTACGAGCTCGACGGCGACTGGGCGACCAACCTGCACACGCTCTTCTTCCGCAACGGCGCCGTGACGTGCGGCGCGGTGCCGCTCAAAGACCTCGACCTGCGCTGGTGGCGCTCGCAGATCGGCATCGTGCAGCAGGACGCCTTCCTGTTCAACGACTCCATCCAGGCCAACATCGAGCACGGCCTGGTGGGCACCGTGTGGGAGCACGCGCCGGCCGCGGCCAAGGCCGTCCTCGTGCAGCACGCCTGCCAGGACGCCTTCGCCGCGGACTTCATCGCCGCGCTGCCGGACGGCCTGCAGACGCGCGTGGGCGACGCCGGCGGCGCGCGGCTGAGCGGCGGCCAGCGCCAGCGCATCGCCATCGCGCGCGCCGTCGTGCGCCGCCCCCGCATCCTGCTCCTCGACGAAGCCACCAGCGCGCTCGACGGCCCCGCCGAGCGCGCCGTGCAGGCCGCGCTGGACCGCGTTGCGCGCGGCCGCACCACCGTGGTCGTCGCCCACCGCCTCGCCACCGTGCGCCGCGCCGACACCATCGTCGTGATGACCGCCGGCCGCGTCGTGCAGCAGGGCACCCACGACACCCTCATGGCGCAGACCGGCGGCATGTACTGGCGGCTGGCCACCGCGCAGAAGCTCGAGTTCGACTCGGACTGCGACGGCTCGGGGCTGCCGTCTCCTTCCGACGCCCTGTCAGAGTCCAAGTCCGGCCCCGACTCGGGGGTCGACTCCGGCCCCACTTTTGTGCCGAGTCTGCTCAGCCCCACTTCGGGCCCGGCGTCGCCGGAGCCAGGGAAACAGCCGCAGGTCATGACGACAGAAGACGACAATAACACCGCAGAAACGCCGACTCGAGCATTCCAGCCAAAGGGGTTCTTCGCCAGTTTTGGTCTGTTTCTCAAAGAACAGCGGCATCTGTGGGTTTGGTATCTTGCTCTTCTTAGCGGAGCTGTCATTGCCGGAGGTAAGCACCAGCTTCTTGTCTTCTTCTCTCTTTCTGTTGGTGTGCTGAGCTGCGGCTGCCGGCTGTTATCGAGACGAAAACTCCGTTTACTGACACCCCTACAGCCTGTTCGGCCGTCCAAGCTTACCTCTTCGCCCAGCAACTCACCGGCTTCTACCTGTGGGGCGAGTACCTCCGCGAATGGGTCCGGTACTGGTGCATCATGTTCACGGCGCTGGCCGGGGCAGTGGGAATAGGATACTTTGCCCTAGCCTGGTCAGCCACCACTCTCTCGTTTGTAAGTATAGACTTCCCCTGGAAGAACCACGCAGTCCACCCCGACTCACGCCCACGTATCTCCCAGCGCATCTCCAACGCCTACCGCACCGAGTACTTCGCCTCCACACTCCGCAAGCCCATCGGCTTCTTCGACTCCGACGACCACCCGCTCGGCACGCTGACCGCGGCGGTCGCCGCCGACCCGAACCAGCTGCAGAAGCTGCTCGGCTCCAACTCCGGCTTCGCGCTGATTGCCGTGCTGGGCATCGCCGGCTGTCTGGCCATCTCGTTCTACTTCGGCTGGAAGCTCGCCGCCGTGGCCCTGGCCTCGTCGCTGCCGCTGGTGCTGGCGGCTGGCTTCTTCCGCATGCGCCACGACGCCCGCTTCGTTGAGCGCAACCGCGCGGTGTTTGCCGATTCGGCGCGGTTCGCCGCTGATGCTGTCACGGCTGCGCGCACCGTGGCGGCGCTCACCCTGGAGGACACCATCTTGCACCGGTATAGCGGGATCCTCCGCGACCATACGCGCGTGGCGTTTCGCCGGGATCGGCTGGCGACGGTTGTGTTTGCTGCGAGTGATTGCATCCCCGTACTGTGCATGGCCTTCGTCCTGTGGTACGGTGGCCGGCTGTTGGCTAGTGGCGAGTACTATCCGTTTCAATACTGTAAGTTCAACCTTGCTTCGCTGTTGGTTCGAGCTGGGGAAGAAAATCTGACTGAATGACCGAAACAGTGGTCGTGTACATCGCCGTCGTACAAGGCGGCACTGGAGCCGGCCAGTGGCTAAGCTTTGCACCCAACGTCGCCGAAGCCACCGCGGCCGCAAACCGCATCCTTGAAATGAGGCAGTCCGAGCCCATGTCCGGAGACCAGACTCTCGATGCATCAGAATCGAGTGAAAAGTCAGACCCGGAAGAGAAGCAGGAAGCGGCAATAGTCCGAGACGGCCTGAGAATCGAGTTCTCTGATGTCTGGTTCCGGTATCCGACCCGGGACGCGCCGGTTCTAAACGGGCTGGATATGACGGTAAGTTCGGCTCTAGCCCACAAAAGAGGAACAAAGAAAAGCCCTTCTGACGACATGAAAACAGATTGAAAAGGGGCAATTTGCTGCCATTGTCGGAGCCTCTGGCGCGGGAAAGACAAGCATAATCTCTCTCCTGGAAAGGTCTGTCGAATGATTACCCCAAGGATAACAGCGGTCAACTAATGAGAGAAACCCCCTCAACAAGATTCTACACCATCACATCCGGAACCATCACCATAAACCACACCAGCATCACCGACCTCGCCGTCGAGCCGTACCGCGCCACCATATCCCTCGTCGCACAGGACCTCAACATATTCGCCGGCACCATCCGCGAGAACATCCTCCTGGGCAGCGAATGGGAGTACACCACGTCAGCCGCCGACCCAACGTCGATTGCGGCCTGCGAGACCGCCGCCGCCACGGCCGCCCTGCACGCCGCCGCGCAAGCCGCCGACATCCACAGCTTCGTCAGCTCGCTGCCGCAGGGTTACGACACGCGCCTGGGCATGCGGGGTGGCCTCCTATCCGGCGGCCAGCGCCAGCGGATGGCTCTGGCGCGGGCCTTCGCGCGTAAGCCGCGGCTCTTGCTCCTGGATGAGGCAACGGCGAGTCTGGATGCCGAGGCGGAGCGCGCTGTGCAGCGGGTGCTGCACCGCGAGCGCGGTGGCAGGACTGTGGTTGTTGTGGCTCACCGCTTGGCTACCGTGCAGAATGCCGATGTGATTTTCGTGATTGTTGAGGGGCGCGTGGTAGAGAAAGGGACGCATGCTGAGCTGCTGGCGAAGAAGGGACCGTATTATAATATGGTGAGTTGCAATCCCGAGCCAAAGTGTTATATGTGAAGTTACTAATCTGGCTTTCGCTCATTAGTGTCTCTCCCAAGCGCTGGATCGTTAGTACATTCCTTGTTGGTGCAAACTCTGCTTCACGCCATTAAGCCTCCAGAGTCTCCAGAAGACAGAAAGAAAACATGTAAAGGAAGATCCGATTATGTCTTGGAAACTTGATTCCGATATCCAGTATAGCAATTCAATCTGGAACTCAACAGGAGAGACAACGCTATAGTAAATCCAACCACATCCGGGAGACGCCACGCATGATAATGAAATTTGATGTCCTTGTTTTGAACAGTCCCACAACGACCACGCACTATGCAAATGAAAGAAAACCATGAACACCATGAAAGAAAAAAGAGTAAGTCAGAAGCGCCCTCAAAAAGAAAGAGTTTCGTGATGGGTCGTGAACCAGTGGAGCAAGAAAGGAAGATGAGATGAAAGTGATGATGAAGAGAAATAAGTTGAAGTTCAGGAGATTCGATAAGCACTGCAGTTGAGACAGAAACATAGTGTTAGCCAGTGCCCAGGATAAGATGGCGCTCCCGGCGCGGGGAAACTTACTCAAACATGAGCTCCTGTGGCCCCGTCCACATTCCACTCCCAAGCCAGATGCCCATGTTGACTTCTTCGGCATACCGCGGGTCGGCGGTGACGAGAGTCATAACCATGCGGAAGGCACATCGTCGGGGGTCCGGAACGGAACCGGGCTGTGGGCTCTGTGGTGTGGAAGGTGTTGAGCTGTCCTCACTTGTGGATGTGAGAAAGTCGGCTAGTTCTGAGGTCGGACAGGCGACATAGCCACGGGTCCGCATCTCCAGTCTATATAGAGAGCGCAGGTCAGTAACGGCTTCTCTTGGGGCGGTGGATTGAGAGTGTGGAACGCCAGCCGGTACATACATGGCAGGAGTGTCGTCGTTCGTCTCTAGCCGGAAAGCTGTGTTTATCCTCAGTTTGGATCTTTCCGAGCTTTGTGATACTTGGAGGTCGTGGCCGCCGGCCTAAATGAACATTATGAGTTAGAGTGACAGGCGGAACAGGCATAGCAGTAGATCGTAGGCATTAAACTTGGAACAGTGGCAGTTTCTGAACATACAGTGACAATGCCTCGGCCAAACGACCCTGACCATTTACCTCCCGTGACAGTCGTAAGATCTTTGAGGCCGGCTCCTGGGATATTTACTCGAGTCGGCTTCCGGCTCAAGGTCACAGCCACGCGCAGGTCAAAATCTAACTGCGGTTCTGGTAGAGATCTGGCCGGATATGGGAAGTACTCGGCAGCCCGGCGAGCCTGGTCGGCAGCCCGCATCTCCTCGGGGTCCGGGGGCGATTGGCTTCTGGCTCGGTCTAGCGCTGGGTCGCAATTAAGAAGGATGTTGGCCATGCCGCGCGGGAATGATGACAGTGGCCGGGTGCCATGCGACGTGGGGGGCGGCGAAGCTGAAGGCCAGCTGCCAAGGCTGAGGGGTCGCACACTGGATCTGGGCTCACCGATCGTTACCCATGACGAGTCCCAGTCCGCTGGTCTGTCGCCAAGTTCCGGTGAGGCAGAACCCAACATCGAGTGACGACCCGAAGAGCTTGACGGATGTCCTCGGCTGCCGGCATTGACGAAGTCCATTTGTGAATCTCAGAGCACGAGGTTTACAAGAGTTAAACTTTCAAAAGGATGGGATGATGCCCCCGCCTAACGTCGCTTGCGTATCACTAGAAGGATAGGCGATCGGGCCATATACTTGAGCAAGAAGCAAGAGCGTACAGGCGCCTTTCGGAAGATGTCTTTTCGGTATGACAGTGGTGTGTTCGTCGTTCGACAAGAAGGACCGGTGAGGATGAGTGGGCGACACACGTGAAGGTAATAAGTGAGATCTGAGCTCTAGATAAGTGGCAGAGCGAGCGGTGTGGTGAAAACGGTCGAGGCGATAGGGCTGAGATATATGGGGCGGGCGAGATGGAAAATCGAGAGATCGTTCAACTACAAGGAAGCAGCAAAATGGTGAAGAGAGTGAGGAGACGACAGGAACTTGAGGGTTAAAAAGCGAATCATAAAATAGGAAGAAAACCCCAAAAAGAATATGGAAGGATAGTAATCAAAGAAAAGCGAAGGTGGAGAGCGAGTGAAGAGAGGTCGCCGGAACAGGTCGTCGATGTAGCGACTGAGACACGGCGTCCGAGATGCGCCGATCGGTGGAATTTGTCTGGCGAAAACTCCCTGGCGAATGCCGTATAGTGTGGTTCCTTTGGTTGATTCGTTCGCTGGATGAAAAGTCACATAAAAAATAGAAATAAAGAGCGAGATAAATCCAGTTCGATGAGAAGGAGAAACGGTCAATCAGCAGCAATAGGATTGGGCTCGGTAGTGTTTATGGCCAAGGCAACTCCACAGTGCAAATGCAAGGTGTTGCTGTTTGTGGTGAGCTGGGCCGGTGGTAATATCAGGTTCGGAGGTGATGATACGCCGGAGACATCTGGCAGCAGGGATTGAAGATTCAAACGGAACCGACGTATGTGAATAACAAGCCGAAATGTTTCACAACAGAGAGACTGGTATGCAAGCAGGGGGATATAAAGAGTAAAGATTAAAGCCGGGAGAGATATCCAGCAGAGTGGAAAAGCGAGGGGGGGGAAATCTGGGGATGTGAAATTGATGTTATACCCCCAAACGAAGCAGTCGCCGATGTGGGAGGTTTACTGAACGGCGGAAGGAAGAATAAATGCAAGGTCAGTCGTTTAACTCATTTCTTAGGCTGGATAACCGATATGTCCGTCCCACTCACTATCCGCCGACTCGCCCCTCTCTGGCAACATTGCCAGGAAATAGAGGATCTTAAAATGGGGTGAAAGTGCACCGAGGCTGTCTTGGATAGTGTACGTGTAGTTGAGAAACGCACCCAAGGCTTTGATAGCGCGCGCTGTGGAGATCAGACAGTACTATACAGTACAGTACATACGTACCTATTACTTATTGGCAATGAGGGCTGAGCTGGACTTTGATGTCGTATCAGACACGGCGAGATGAGGAACGGCTATTGGAGGTCGTTAAGCCGGAGACGCACAGAGCGTGACGTGTGGAGTTGCAGGGAGACACCCAGTGACTGGGAAGTCGTGTCATAGGTTTTGATATGAAAATGGTGTTGTGTTGTTAGAGGTGCTTAGGAACCAAGAAGATAGAATGGGTCGGCTGGAGTCAAAGAAAAAGAAAGTTGGGGGAGCACTGGATATTTCGAGGGGGAAATTTCGTATGAAGAAGAAAAAGGTCAGGTGGAGGAACCAGCGACATCCGTCCGTGTGTTTAGAATAAAAAATACCACCCCCCGAAACCCGGAGAAAAGAATAATCTATATCGAGCTTTCCATCCCATCCAGGTTGTGCTGGCGTGTTCTAGGGTCCGGATCCCAGGATGCTTGTTTTGTAGGATTATGAATCAACAATAGGAGATGGGCAAACCGCACATCGGAGGAGTTGAGTCGACCGACGACCGACTGCGGCGACAGCGTGTAAGTGAGACGAAGATGTGTCTGTCCGTGTTATCCCGCGCGTTTAACAAGTCGGATCGGAGCACCTGTAAGACACAAACAGTAGGTATTAAGTTTTGGTATCACTTGAATCTAGGACCTTTTATAGAATTGCACAAAACCACCCACTTGCCATTATGGCACCTGGTGGCTGGCTTTACACGTAATGTCCGTGTCGTGGCCCTATCTTTAATGCTGGGGACTGTGGTCCGCCCGTCGCCACCAGGGGCGCAAGCAGGGACTGATGGCTGTCTGTTCGGCAGCGGATGTTGCCCAAAAAAAGGTGCAAGACTAGGAGAGCCGAGCAGAGAAGATGCGCGTTTTCCGTTTAGGCGTCTTATGCAGCGAATACCGCGATTCGACGATTTCGCCATGGCGAGAAAGTATGTCGAGAGGTACGAGTTTGCGGACGAAGGCCCACGGATGTCCCAGCACAGCTTGGTCTTGGGACAATGTCTGATGTTGTTGTCTCCCTCTGATTTTTCCTGTTGACGACAGGGGTTCTGAATCAAGACAAGACCCGAAAAGTTTTCCGAGTATGCGGAAGCCGGCGAGAAGTTTTTGCCGGTTATTTGTCTTTTTTGCAGCCAACCTGCTATAACGGGGTTAGCCAGTCCTAGAATTTTTGGGGTGGCATTTTCTTCCTTGTCGATTTAAGGGTTCTGTTCTGGAAAACAGCGGTTTGGAACTTATCCGCTGTCACAGACATGAAAGCGAACAATATCCCTATGCTCAGCTCACCTTCGGGCCAACTAGGCCTTCCCTACATCAGGGCCGTGCCATTCGGAACAATACAATTTGTACATGGACATCAGTCTGCGAGGGGAAACAGACTGTTGGCGAACTCCAACTCAAAAGTCGTCCGATCGGAGCGACTGTCGTTCCGGGGTCCGCTCCCAAGTACACAGAGAAAAGTTGGGGGGCATCTAATAGGCACAGAGTGGGATTTATTCAGGGGAGGATATACCCACAAGAGACAAGCCTAATAATAATAAAGGCGAGCTAAAAGGTGCAACACCATTTCATGGTTGTATGAGATCAAACAGCGATGTTTTCAAGATTTGTCGGCCAGCCATGTGTAGGTTGGAATGCCGAGAAGACATAGAGAGAGAGAGAGAATACGCTTCAAGACAGACTTGGGAGAAATTATCTGTGAAATTCAAGTCTTGTGTGCTTACGTGATTTAGGGCTTCATCTTTGCCTTCTCTGATGCAAGTCGAGCAGGATTCAAGAAGGCACGGACAACCATCGTGAGGTTCTTTCCTCAAAAGTTGGTGATTGTGAACACTTTGTCAGCCGTAGACCCTAATCCTGCCAGGTTTTCCCTCTTCTCTTCTGGTTGCTGATTTTTGTCCGTTGCATTTCAAATCTGTCTGTGTTGACGTCCGTTGGCACTTTTCTCCAGACTTCGTCATCGGGAAAGGGACATTCCGCAGATTCCGCAAGTCTCAAATTTCATGACAGCCAGGTCGATTCACCAGGGCTATGCCATTCCTGACATTCCATGCTTGCTCGTTCATCCGTCGCTCGGCATCCGTGGATTATCATCCTTTGCGATATCACCACATCCCCAGCTCCTTCCAAGCTTTCTACGCCCGGCTTCTCTCGGGACGAGATACGTAGGTACGTTTATACGTCTCAGGTCTGGGCGCCGTGGTGCAACTCTTGACCGATACCTCCGTCTACGCCCAAAGTCATCAGCGTGGATTAGGTATCGTTGACCAATCGTCCATGTTTTGTCAGAGCTCTCTCTCTGAGCACCCACTATACCTATGATCTGGATGCATAAAGAACCTCCGTATCACATCTTCATGCTGAGGACGCGACTCGCCTAGTGCGACAACTTTAACTGCCCAGAGAGCCCTGGGAATATCGGACTTGTGGCCCCGGCTATGCCAAAATTTTGGGTCCTCGTCCGAATGCCCATCTGACGGCTCCAAAACTCCGCTCTAGTGCTTGTATTATGCGGCCTCGAACGGATCGGAGTTATCGTTGAAGGGGGGTTTTTCCTCCGTGACAACTGAGGGGGAGCTCCGTCGCATATTGTCTTATTTCCATTCCCACAACCCGGCTTCCGGCCATGGCTACATGCCTAGTACCTGCTCTGCCAAATGATTGCTCTCTTGTCCCCTTTCTGTGGCATTGTTCTCCGTCTTCCATACTCCAATGAAAGTCCACTGACCGCACGCGCGCGCCCTGGTGAAAAAGCTCTGGCATGGGGCCCTTCAATACAAGCCACAAGGCTAAATCGGTATGTGCTGGAAAACATGGGCTCTAATAATTCTTGATTACTCGCGAAGCGAGCCGAGACATACGAGGAAACCTGCCAGGTATCAAACGAGCGCAGGCGAGACGAGGCCACGACATTATCTACTGCCAGCCTGCTGAACTCCGGCACAAGAACAAGAAATCTCAAGATATGAAGAACCCATACCGCGTATCTTATATTTAGCGCGCAGCCACTCTCTTCGGGCTCGGGGCTCTGTGTGTGAACTCTCCCGAGAGGACGGACTGGCGGGTTCTGGATTTGCTTAGGGTTTGCTCTGCTCGGAAAGGGTTTGGCACTGTCTGGAAATTTTGGGCGTGCCACCTCTGGAGCGACGCATCCCAACCTCGGCGACGGGAGGCTCTGGAACCTAGGCAAAGGCATAGGATGTTCAGCCAAAAACCCTCACCTGTTCGCGAGGAATCCTCTGGAGGCTTTTTTTTTTTTCTTTATTTCCAGACACGAAATCCTCCCGGCACCTTAATCACCACATTTCCAGCGGTGGGGTGACTGTGTGCCCGCTGTTATGTGAAGCCGAGGCACGCGATACCGTGTCGCGGGGCCTTCCAAGGCCTTCAACTTGTGGGCTTCGCTTAGGCGATTGGGGCCCATATGGGCTTCTTTTGGACTCCACCACAGTTTTGCATCCTGCCGTCGTCCCGCAGATTTTGTTGATGGACACATCTGCACATCCGCGGGAGGCAACATGCGCACAATGCCCAGGGGGTGGGTTGGAACGCCGATTTGCTCAAGAGCGCCGCGAGTTCCCCCGACGTCGAAGGTTGCCGCTGACAGCTAAGCTGCCGCTGACGGTTGATTTCTTAGCATCTCCTTCCCTTCCTGCCGGAGATTGTTTCCTACTGTATCTTCGAAAGACAAATATTTCTGGTGGTGGTGGTTGTTCACGGACCTCGGCGGTGAGATCATGACACACAGTGTCGGCGAAGAGAAGGGTTGATGATGCCTTCATATCGCAGGAAGACCCAGCTGGAGCTTTTCATCTCTTATATTCATTCTAACTCGACGTCTTTTTTTATTGCAACAGCTTCTTACCATGGCTTCTTGGTCAACCGAGGATGTACGACCGAGGGAAGACGTGTGTCTAAAGCCGGAACCCAGCTGAAAGAGCGCGGAGAGACGACGCACACATCACAATCTGAAAGAGACCCCAGATTTCCCCCCTCGTTGGGTGAGCACTATCGTCACGTCACCTGGATGGAGTGGAAGATCGTTTGCACCCGGACTGCCGTTTTTTCGATTTCTTATTACATCCTCACCGCAACATGCCATGGCCGGATTCCGGCCTTAAGGGTTACACAAGTGCCCCCTAGGGTTACCGGAACTGTGCATGCCGTCATTCCACACATCGGGCCCGCCACACCACTCCGCGGTCAGGTCCCGGGCTAAGAGTCAGACGGCGCGGCCGGAGACCCCGGATTCATGCACAACCGGCGGGAAAGGCTAGGGTTATTAGGGTACCACCGGAAGGCGTAGTCCGTTATCTTAGCACAAACGGAAAATATGCAATAAGCCGATGTTCTAAGTGGGTCATAAAGAATCACTATGAGTCACTTTGAGCCATCGGTTTCTGGGCCTCTGATTGGTTGGCCCTTTCGGTAAGGCGATGCTGTCTCCAAATCACATTTAATGGCGGTCCCCTCATCACCGGTCTTCTTCTCACTTCTACAGATTCATCATTCTTCATCATCCTCCATCCATTCACTCTTCCAATCCCCCCCTTAAACACATCTGGCGAATGCCTGATACTTAAGGGTTTTCCTTTCAGCTTTCCTCCTTCCCCTCGTTTTTGACCAGGGCATAATCACCGCAAGCCTCAGGTCTTCCTCCACCTCTTCTTGATATAAACTCCGTCGGCCTCCGTGTAGAGGCCGCCACATAACCTGCGCAAATGGCAACCGACGCAACCGCCGTGTGCGAATCGCGCCAGCTCTTCATCGGAGCAATCCTCGTTGGTCCAACTGCCAGAGCCGATTAGCTTTTTCTCAGCACCCGAGGCCGACCCGTCTATCTATGCGGCCTTCGGGGATCCTCTTTTTGGAAACACCTTTGGTCTCGATTTTCCTCTGGATTTTGACCTTCCGTCCATGGACACTTTGACCTGTAAGTTCTCATCTGCACGTGCCTGCATCACGATGTTCACACGGGGCAACACAGCATGCTAACATGTCTTGCCCGCCCATCCAGTCCCACTTGGAGACATCAGCCCTCAGCCTTTACATGCTTCATCCGTGAACTGTGTGCCAGGTCCCGACCTCACCACAGTCTCCACGCCATCCGCCCAGCTCCTCACTCCCCTGACTGCCTCCGCCGCCACGCCCGCATCCTCGCTCTCTGCCTCCGCCGTCCCGCCGGCGGCACGCAGTCTGTCCAACGTAGTCCCCATCCAGCCGCGCAAGCGGTCGCGGGACCACGATGACACTCCGTCCGACGACAACGAAGACGAGAGCCCGGATGGCGGTAGTGACGGCCAGCAGTTCGAGGCGGTGAAACGCCGCCAGCGCAACACCGAGGCTGCCCGCCGCTACCGACAGCGCCGCCTCGATCATGTGCAAGAGCTGGAGGATGCCCTGCGTGAGATGACGCGCGAGCGTGACGAACTGCGTCTGCAGTTGGTCCGCCAGGAGGCTGAAACCGCTGCGTTCAAGAGTTTGCTCAAGTTCAAGGATTAGTTAGTGATATCTGTACAGCAAGGAAGAAAGATTCCCAAAGGTTCTCGTTTGTTTCTTTGCCAATGAGAGAAACAGTTTCTCGGCTTTTGTTTTTATGTTTATCTAGCGTCTGATTTTCTACCAATTGATTTTGACTTTAAATTACCACTCACTCTGTGATCAGTCTATCTATCTGTGAACGTTTCGTGTATGATGGCATGTACTCTGTATATGCATAATCTTCCTCACGGCCTCCTCCTGTCGGTGTAACCATTCTGAGCCAAGTTTATGGTGCATCACGCAAGATTCACAATCAGAAGAAGGCAGGGAGTAGTACTGTGGTGGAGGCCAGTATTCGCCATTGACTCCCTTTCGTGTGGGTATACCGTCCACCGTTGCTGCGCTGTCTCTCTCCTAGCATACAAGCTGATAGTGTTGTGACCATTCATATATGTGTTTATATGGCAGTGTAATCGTTCCGATCGACTCGAGGACCTGTGCCAATAAATTCAGGGAGATATCCTTTCGGTTAGCATATGATTCTTGACATGATGAAGTTTGATTTTCTTCCATGTATCCTTCTCTCTCTAACCAAAATCATCGTGTTCAGTGACGCTGACTACCGTTAAAGAGAAGAAGGGACTGGTGTTTTCAGGCGATGTCGGCTTCCTAATGTATGATCATGTATTGTGAGGTTGTTCTTCCTCGATTCATTATAGAGAACGTGTAACTCGTTGTGTCATCAGAGACCAGTGTGTGTGCATCTCATCATCATGGAGATGCACTTGGTTGGGGAGTGTCAAGTGGATAGAAACGAACGGGGAATATTCTTACCATGTGGGGTTTGCGTGCCCTGTTTGACGTCTCGGACCGTCAAGTCACCTAGGGTACCTCGGATCAAAGTAGTGCTACATAATGGCGCTCTTGGTATGGTACTTGGCCGATGTATCTATTGAGAGAACGAAGAGACTGTCCCACTTGATGAAGGAGAGAGTCCATCACCTGCCCTTTATACAAATTTCCAGCCGAAATCAAACGTGTGTGTCCCTTCCAACCTGTCTCATTTGAAAAACTCGGTTTTCAACTGTTTCCACGTCTTCCCATCGAATTCGGGCCAGGATTGGCTCATCTCCCGCTGTGTTGTTGCAAAACACCACGGTGCATATGCATCCATCATGATCGATCATGAGTCACTCTGACGCCGTCCACTGTAAGTGTGCCTGCCCCCTTTCAACAGCCACCCCCCTTCACCCAGGACTCGGCAGCCGAGCGCTACTATATCTGGATAAGGAGCCAGCACATCGAAACATTGGCGGAGGACAGACGCAGTCGAGGTCTTTTTTGTGTGCGGGAGAATCAGCTGCTGGTGCGGGCTTTAGCATAACCCCGAGTGACTGGACAGCGAGGTCTTGTTCGCAATAGGATGTATTCATTGTTTGTGTGTATCTGCGAGATCCGTGAATGATCCCATCAAGGGCCCGTGATGAGCAGCGGGAACCAACCGGCGGTCAAATGTTGCCAGTGTCTCTCACCCAACAAGATCCCGTCGGCGCCAGAGGGGAGGGCTCGTGGTGAAGGCCCGGGCCCGACTCGGCTGGCGGCACTGAGTGATGGAGTGATTCCTATCTACGCGAGGGTGAAAATCTTCAATCTTCGGATACATCTAACGACCACAGTCTTGTGCGGGTGAACCTTTTCAAACGGAGAGCTGGGTGTATCCCTTAATGACACAGTTACAGTTTCTTCACTCACACCACCAGGCCTGGTCCCGCCGCCAGCGTTGAGAGTAAGTAAGTGTCGAGGAGAGAGAAAGACCCGACGGTGATAATTTTCAAGTTAAAAGCACTACTAGAACATGACAATCACGATGTGTTGTGATTCCTTCGAGTTTCTCTCGTCTTCGCCTGTTGTAAGCATCGCGGCGATGAAGATTCAGGTGTCTTTCGCAGTCCAGCCGCAAAACAACGAGAGAACTTTTCAAGCTTCAAAGGCACAACAGATTTGAATAAGCCCTGCCTCAAGTGTCCGGACATCTTCTAATATCAGTGGTGACTTTTACCCCTTTTCACGACTCTCAACATAGCCTAGCTACATACACGACACCTTTTCGGGCATCGCCATACTAAAACTGTTGTACCAAGGGTATAGCATGTATCTCAAGACCAGTTTCCAGCTTCTAGGGCAGTATTACGCACCCGGGGAGTGAGTTGTTCAGCGTTGTTGTAGGATAACTTGCAATCCCGTGTGGTATAAGACAAACTCATATGTTCTTCTAGCAGCTATGGACACATATCATCTCCCCCTTTTCTCGCATCGACTGCGTATTGGTGTAGGCTAAGGTCTGGACTGTACAGTCGATATGTCCATATTATATTTTATCTTCACATCTCGATTGTGGGAAACGCAAGAGACTGCACATGCATTGTGTGTGGCTCGGCATCCTCTCTCGCATGTTAAACGGGTTAAACCCTACCACTATCGCGTTAGGGTTATGATTTGTATAGACACTTTTGGTCAAGTGGAGAAGTGCTAGCTTTGCCCAGAAAGTGAGCTCACCTGAAGACAAGCTCTAGATCTCGTCACCTTGGTTTTTCTATCACCACGTTTCAACTTCTTTCTCACCTTTAAATGGCTGCCTACAACATCCAACCTCCATAGAACCTCTACACACAGATGTAGGCAGCATGTCTATGGAAATATGGCCACCTATATCTCCGCAGGAGCTTGAGGTTGAAAAGGCTCAAGTGCAGGTGAGATTCCCCTTCCCCATGATCTGATCTCCACGGAAGAAAACAAACAGAGGAACGATAAAAAGAGACCGAAAAAAGTGAAAAGGGGAAAGGAAAAGAAAAGGGCTACACAGTATGCTAATTCACGCGCAAACCGGATTGAAGAAGCTGGAGCTGGACTGGTTCGTCAAGGAAGTGCGCGAGAGTCTGCGCGATATCAAACATGGCGTCGAGGACTGCTATGCGCTGCTGGCGCCGGTCGAGCCGGGCAGCACGCTGGTGATGAGCACGCTGCGCAACGAGCTGGTCAAGGGCACGATCACGCGGGTCGGTACACGCATCGTCAAGGGGGTAAGTCCAGTCCATACAACCGGCCCGCACAACTCATCCGCCCTCCGGACCAGAGAGGTCCGCAATACGAACCAACAAGCTAACAACCAGCCGATTCCTCGTTTTCCAACCAGACCCTCCACCTCCAGCTGCGCACACAGCCGTCCCTCACCATCACCCTCAACCCCAAGTTCCCCATCCACCTCGACGCGCTCGTCGCCGCCCAGAAGCACCTCGACGACGCCCTCAACATCCTCAAACTGACCCTCGCCCACGCGACCACCGGCATCACGCTGGTCTCGCAGCTGCGCGTGCTCTCCGAGCTGCTCTCGCTCACACAGGCGATCCTCGCGGGGCCGACGTTGGTCGGCGTGAACCAGCGGCCCGGCGCCGCGCCGTCGGCCGACCCGCTGTGGATGTCGCTCTCGTGCTCGGCAGCCCACTTCACCCCGCCGCTCGACCCCGACCTGTCGATCTACATCGCCGTGCAGGACTCGTCGATCGTGCTGTGGATGCGCGCCCTGCAGCCCGCCGACGCCCCCGTGCACTTCGGCACCAAGCTCGGCCTCGCCATCGGCACCGTGCGCCGCCTCGAGCACGACGAGATGGACCTCAAGTTCCCCTACCGCTACAACACCGGAGACCCCGAACAGGCCTTTCATGCCGCCGGCCGCGAACTCACCCGCGTGCCCTCCATGTCCGCCGCTGACAACGTCACCGAGGTTTTCGTGCGCGAGAAGCTCAAGATCGAGAGCGCCGATCCGAATCTGATGTCTCTTACCGCGAAGCTGCGCTCGTTGGCCAATTCGGTCGCGGAGATGCGACGGAACCTGGCCGAGGTTTTGGGCAAGGGGTACGAGGAGTCGTGGCGGTAGATGTTTCCTATGACCCTTCCTTAGGATAGAGCGTTTTTTTTTTTTTTTTTTCCAACGGGACGGCATGTACCCACTATATATAGATATGCGGTAGAAATCAAAACATATATAATCTCGATATCAAGTTGACATCACACATAAGTAGACGTTTGCAGCAGAATACCCGTGCGAGGGTTTGATGACACGGACTGTGAGCGACGACGGGGAACAAAAATGAAAAGAGATTTGTGAGTTTTCCCTAGAGTGATAGAAAGACTAACTAACGCAAACCCGAATTCCCAGCAAGGGAAATCAAGATCAAAGAAACCCAGGACGGAGAAAAAGAAAACCAGAGCACACTCGTCAGAGACGCCAGCAATTCTGAAACATCGAGGAAACAGAAAACATATGAGAGAATCGGAAGGTCAAGAGGCATAGGTACTGGGGAATGAATGGTTCTCCCCAGACAACAAAAAGGCAATAGGAGAGAAACAAGACAATAAACTGATCGTTGTGATGTGACGATCGTCGAGCGTTTGTGGTCGTGTGTTCGTTTCGTTCGTAGCACAAAGTGCTGATACCCGAAGAAAACAAGGCTGCAGAAAAAGGAAACCGAGGCGAAATCATCCCCAGGGGAGAGAAGGTTGACGCAGTCGGTTCCTTTTAATGTCGCATTTTTTGCGTAAAGAGATGACACGTGCTTCTCGTTTACGCAATGGGCGACCAGGGCATGGGGATGAGGATCCGCGACTTCATCGACTGAATAAGAGGGACAGTCTTGTGGACAGTATCACTCCAACCATCAACACTCCAACTCTGCTCGCGGCGGATCTTGCGCTCCTCCAGGTTGGCAAACTGCCAGAGGTGGTGAACGGTGTTGAGATCGCCTATCTGCACAAACCAGGCGCCCACTCCCTCCATCACCTCGCGGCGCGCCTGCAGACCACGGCGCCAGTGGGTCTCCCACTCCAGCAGATTACCCGGGTGTAGCGTATACGAGCGCAGCTCAAACAGGCCGCCGAGCTGGCGCGGGGGTGTGGTCGGCCAGAACGAGAACTCCTGCATCAGCGAGATGTGCTTCGAATCGATCAGCGAACGCAGCTTCTTGCTGAAGGCGGGGAAGTCGGGGTGCGAGGTGATGGCATGGCGGGATTCGTGGTAGCCGTGGTAGCGCTGATACTCCCAGATGTGGACTAGAGGAAGAGAGAATGGGGGTGTGAGGTTAGTATAAAGGAAAAAGATGCAAAAAGATCCCCTCGAGACAATTGCAAAATGCAATTGCTCTTGAGGAAACTGCGGTCCTTACCAAACGTATCCGTGTCGCCAACCTCCGTGCGCCAGCTGCCCACGAGGTGGACCTTGTTCTCCTCGATGCTTGCCATGCGCGGGTAGAACTCGCCGACCAGCTCGACATACTCCTCGACCTTGTCGGGCTTGACCTGGTGGAAAACAATAGTATGAACGTATTTGCCACGGGCGAGAATGGCGCTGAAGCTCGCCTCGATCTGGGCATCCATTTCCTGGCCCTCCTTCGTGCCGTAGATCAGGCTGGAGAGCGGGCCCGGCTTGCGGCCGGTGGCGCTGGTGCCCTCGGCGGCTTCGTCGGGAGTGGCGGCCTGGCCGGAGATGCTGAGGCGGCCGAGGCCGAGGGTGGGGAGGGCGTTGGCGGCCGTCGCGTCGGGCTTGAGGCGGTTCTGGACGGCTTGCTCGCGGTTGAGTTTCTTAGTCTCAGCCAGCTGCTCGCGGAACTTCTTCTGCTTCTCATTGAAAGACTCGACGTTGGAGGCTGACGGATCGATGTCGCCCATCGACGGGGCGCGGGCGGTAGCCACGGTCACGGCGAAGCCACGGCGGAAAACGCCGAAAGGCTGGGCCGTGACGGTGTTGGCTCGCGCCAGAGTCTGACGGAGCATGGTGATCGGTGGGAAAATGTGATAGTGGGAATTGAGAAGTTGGGGGTTGAGAATGGCCAATTGAAGACCAAAGGGAGGGAGAACAAAAGAGAGAAGAAAAAGGAACAGGCACTTGAAATGAAGCCAAGCACAAAAGAAGAGAAGAAACCCCAAGGGAGAAAAAGAAGAGAAGGGAGGGATAAACAGGAAGAGAAAAAGCCAGGCACAGAAACAATGATAAGAAGAAGAAGTAATCAGAGCAATTGAGTAGAAAGGAACGAAGGTATCACCAGAAGAGAGAAATAGGTAGAAGACGAGAGATCTCGAGAGAGATGGGAGGGACGAGGATATAAAGGTACCGAGAGCACAGACAATTAGAGCTCCAGAAAGGCAACGCCAGCTGATGACACAGTGACCTAGTACGAGTAGGGGAGAGAGAGGAGAAAAAGAGGCTTGACTCGGATATATTAAAAGTCACACGAAAGCTTGAAGCAGGGGTGGTTAGAAAGGTTAGGTTGAGGTTTGGACCAGGGAACCATCATAAATCACAAGCTGAAGATGAGAAGAGGAGAAGACGAAGGCCAAAAGAACAACTTCACTGGTGGGATTTTAAGACATGCAGGTAAGCTGTATAGGTAACTATCAAGGTTATGCTCTTTCCGGAGCTCTTTGTTCGTGGGGAAGCTACTCGGTCTGCTATTGAAGGTGCTATGAAATAGAGCAAGTGCGGGAAGCTGGTGCTTGGGATGTACTGCTCCTACTGAATTCCTGCTGGATGATACCTATGTCTCCTCATCCTCGTGTCCTCTTGCTGCAATCTGGATTCTGAACCAGAGATCTCATTTACGAGCCACGCACAGACAAGTCCACAGCACTCACTCACTCACTCACTCCCAATCTCGAGAGAGCAAAAAAAGCCAGAAACGGCCGTCGACGTTGTTCATATGCCGCAAAATACAACCCTGTTCGAGTAGAAGTGGCTTCCCCCGCATTTCAGAAGTAGGGCCTTGTACCTTGTACCTCTCGTTTTTACCTCTTCTCCTCTATTCCGCCCAGCAAGAGAGCTTGTTCTTCTCGCCTCAAGGACATCGTGACATCCACAGCCGGGCTCTGGTTGGTCCGGAAAAAAAAAAACCACTTGTCGGACTCTATGAATATGACCGAGAAGAGCCAGGGAAAAAGGGAGGAGAAGGTGTTTGAAAATCCAATGCTTGTGATTGGGGAAAAAGCCAGTGCTGGAAGCTGTACCTAGTATATGTGTTGTTTGCCCTGGGACGGGCACCACGGGTCAAAATGCAAAATGGAGACTCCAAGTCCAAGCACAGCCCAAAATCCGGGGTTTGACGTGGGTGATTGAATACTTACGGTCGGTTGGTACTTGTGGCGCAAGTTTTGAATGTGGCTGCCAAAATGTGGCTGAAATATTTGCCTTGCTTTTCTGGCGCCAATTGCCGGTTGAGATCGGACAGGATTCTCTCAGAAAATAATCTCGCGACAGGAAAAAAAGAGCCAACCCCCGTCTACACACAAATCCAAATCCATCCATCGCCCTCCAACCCCATCTCGCCTCTTTCCACCGACTCGTCGATAATACGTTTTCCTTCAATCACTCTGCAATCATGTCGTGGTTCGGCGTTACCCCCCTCAAGAAGTTCCCGGCGCCCATCCGTACGTCCAATTGACCCTGTTCTCCATGCGGCTCTTTTCTGCGTTGGCCTTTGTTGTCCGCCCGACCCTGCGAATGCTTCGGTCGTGCGGTGTCTCTGCCATTGGCCATTCGGACTTTGGCTCTGTGAACCTATTGCTAACTCTCTTTCTGTGTACAGTGAAGCCGATGTGGCCCTTCTTCGCTGCCGGTACGTTCCGATGTCCCTCGTTCTCCGATCCGCGCCGGTTGCCCCGATCCCCTCAATTCGAACGGAGCACGCAGCCAATCGGCTGGCAATTGCCACAACAAAACAGTGACAGTTCAACCTTCGTCTAACATTTGTACTGCTACAGGTCTCTTCGTTGCCTACGGAGTCAATGCTGCCCAGAACGCGTCGTCGAACAGTAAGGACCTTCCTCCCAGCAAACCACACAGCCAGCCTTGGCCGGTGTCCCCAACGTCATCGGACCCTCTGGGTTCCTTCGTGTCTGCAGTACTAACACACACTCTAGGCGCCGAGTTCAAGAATGACCCGCGGAACCCCAAGCTGAAGGCCAACGCCGCTGCCGCCCACTAAGCAGCTGCCCTTCAGCCCCCTCCCCCCGCCGGTCCAACCCACTCCGTCATCCGAGCGGACAACTTCGCATTCCACCGATGAAGAAACTCGAGGAACTCTACGAACTACCCCCACTGCCTCGAGACTGAGGTAATGGGAAGGGAATCACCAAACAACTCCCGAAATATTCTGTTGTACCTAGTTTTGATGGGGGAGGGCGACCACTTGAAACTCTACCGACCAGTCCCCTACGTCAGGGGAGAAAATGTGTTTTGAAGCATATATATTTGTATCATAGGAACGAGAGCAACCACCTGGCAATTGCATCATATGGCTTTTTTTAACTTGACGAACTCTGTTTTCTTTCATATTCTTCGTGATCCGTGACGTGGTAGCTTCAAAGCTGGTCTCAGCCCCGGGCCGACCACCGGAGATCGGAAAGGCCGCCTGACAACATCACGACGTACAACTGGGACGAATCCACAGTAGAGACCGATAACTCCAGAGTCTGGTTTACCTCTATCCGAGTGGGATCCTGCTGTAAGTCTCTCGATGCAAGATCGTTCGGCCTCGTAAATCTCTAAAATCAGATGAAAAGAGTCATTTAGCTCTTGTTTCTCGGAAGCACGCAAAAATCAGCTCCACTCTTTTCATTTTTCTGGCTTCGGGGTGGGAGTCATGGCTTTGCCGATCGAATCGCTCCAATTCGTGTGTCTGGCTCCGACGTCTTTTTGATTGTTAATGCAACTTCATATATCATCTTTCAAATCCGATCGTACCCCCACCATTTCACCCTCCTCTTCTCCCTTCCATCTCTCTCTCTCTTTGTCGCACACTGAGCTTGAGCTCTATCTCTCGCCCCCGGCTTCACCACACATCTTGAATTGCCTGCCAGTGTCCATGATCTTCCTGAGACTCCTCTCCCGCCCAACTCTATCCCGATCGCCGTTATTCTCCAGACCCGTCGCCTCCCCCGTTTGGTCCCCGCGCCGCACATCCTCCTCCGCCTCCGCCATGGCCGATCCCCGGATCCCGGCTTCCGCGAAGCCCAAGCCCGAGAAGCGCCAGTACAACATCCTCATGATCCACGGTAAGAGCCCACTGTGCAAGCACCACACAGACACCCACAGCTGATGTGTACATGTGTATGCAGGCTACACGCAATCGGGCCCGCTCTTCCGCGCCAAAGTGCGCGCCGTCGAGAAAATCCTCACAAAAGCCCTGACCCCCGTCTCTATCTCCCTGAACTTCATCTACCCCACCGCGCCCATCCAGCTGCTCCTCAGCGACATCCCCGGCTTCCAGCCCGCCAAGGCCGACGACGAGGGCCCGGCTGATGCCGCGCCGCCGCCGCCGTCCGACGCCTGGGCGTGGTTCCGCCGCGACGCCGGCTCGGGCGAGTACCTGCAGTTCACCGAGGGCATGCAGGCCCTCGCGGCCGCCGTGCGCGACGCCGGCGGCGTCGACGCCGTGCTGGGCTTCAGCCAGGGTGCGGCCGTCGCCGCGATCGTCGCCGCCGTGCTCGAGACCCCGCCGCGCGCCGTGCCGGCCGCCCACGCCGCCTGGGCGGCCGCCCTGCGCGAGGCGAACGCCGGCCACACTCTGCGCATGGTCGTGGCGTACTCGGGCTTCTTCGCGCGTCCCGACAGCTTGGCCTGGCTGTACGAGCCCAAGATCCGTGTGCCGACGCTGCATGTGCTGGGCAGCTTGGATACCGTCGTCGAGGAGGAGCGGAGTCGCGGGCTGGTTGATCGGTGTGAGGATCCGCTGGTCCTGGTGCATCCTGGTGGACATTACGTCCCGGTGGCGAAGGAGTGGACGATGCCGGTTGCTGGCTTCTTCAAGAAGTACTTGCACGATGAAGTGAATGCGGCCTTGTGAACGGGTCTAGAAGACTGAAAGTAATAGGTTGGTTACGATATAGACAGAACTTTAGATTCCTGCGACATAGCATATCACATAGATCATGATACTGGACATTAGTACCAACGATGCATAACTAGACTCATCTGCTGTGTAATTTCTTTTTTACTACCTAATGTGTACAACTGAGAAGCTCAGTGATCCGGAACCCGCAAGTGTTCGTGTTCAAAGAAAAGAAAAGGATACTATTGCTTTCGTTCCCTTTCGGAACTTCCACTTGACCCTAACCCTAGGCACAATAAACCACCAACGCTTTACCGAGCCACAGCCTTCTCCTTTCCAGACTTCGCCGACTTGGACTTGGACGACTTGGACTGGATCCGCGCCATCATCTCCTCCTTGGTGATCAGGTGGTCGATGCGCTCGAGCAGGCCGAGCAGGCTCTTCATGTTGGAGCTCCACTCGTTCAGCACGTCGTCGGCATCGCGCGGCTTCGCAAAGCTGACGATGCGCGCCGGCCGGTCGATCTTGGCGTACACCGTCTTCGACGTCACCAGGTGGCTGATGTACTTCTCCGTCTCCGCCTCGGTCAGGTCCAGCAGCTCCGTCAGCCGGCCCATGCTGATCTGCGTGTAGTACTTGGCCACCACGCGCACGTTGTGCTCAATCACCCGCTTCTTCAGGTCCAGCCACCGCTGGTTCGCCTTGGCGTCGTCCGAGTCGCCCTCCTTCACGTCGAACACGTCCGTCGAGCACAGGTGCCGCCCAAACGTCTTCGCAATCTCCGGCCACCGCATCAGCTCGTGCACCGTGAACAGCTGCAGCAGGTCGGCGTCTTCCTGCACCAGGTGGTTGCGCGTGTCGCGATGCACGCGGTGCAGCAGGTCGTGCTGCTCGTTATCGTAGGGCGCGAGGATGACGAAGAAGATGACTCGTTGCAGGATCTGCGGAGAAACGAAAGAGGGAGATGTTAGTGCACTCGCTCAAATGATAAGATCTTGGAGCTATTGCTGGAAACATACCGCTCGGAGCTTGTTGACGTCCTCCTCGACAGCCTCAGTATCGAGCACCTGTCGGTAGTGCTTGCACACCTCGAGATACTTGTCGTCGTGCTTGGCCAGGGTGATTTGCTGCTCATAATACCGAAGCTTGAGATCGGTGACATCGTCGACCTTGACCTCCTCCACCTCCTCGCCCTTGGCCTTCTTCTTGTCCCGCTCCTCCTTCTCCTTCTGCAGCTGCTCGGGAGTCTTCTTGACCGGCCGTGAGAGGTACTTGGTGCTGATCTTGCGGCTCAGGATGCTGGCCTGGGTCCAGTCGCCGACCTCGATGCACAGCGCCACCTGGGCCAGGATGAACTCGACCTTTTCTCTCCGCTCCATCGAACCGAACGTCTCAACCTGCAGCTCGCACAGGATCTCCATTGCGGCCTTGAGGTCGCCCTGCTCCTTCTTGATATCCGACAGAACCTTGGTCACGCGGGCCCGCTCGACCTCGACGAAGATCTTGCCCTCGGTAACGGTGCGCAGCGTCTCGATCACGGTGAGCTTGGTCTTGAGGTCGGGCGTGTCGTCCAGGAAGCCCATGACCGTCTGCACCATCTTGGTGATGGCCTGCTTGAGCTGGCCATGCTTCTTCGAGAGCACCAGCACCTGGTCGTTCATGAAACTCCAGTCGCCGGCTTCCTTGCATAATGTGGCAATGGCGATTAATATGCGCGAGGTCGAAGCTAGATCGGAGGCCTGGCGGGCCTGCTTTTCGACGGCGGCAAGCTTCTCAATGGCAGCTTGCAGATCGGACTATGGCGGGCAAAAAAGGTAGGCTCCGAGTTAGCAATAGAAGATCAAATCCACATGACCAAAGGGGAGGTCTATCCAAACCTTTGCAATCTCCTGAGCTTGAGGAATCGCATCGTCGACCTGCTTGGAGTAATCCTTCTCCGGTTTCAAGGCGGCGTCGGACATGGCTGCTGTGGATCGAGGTGGTGTTGGAGGGGAACAACGTGGGTTGAGGATTTGGCGAGATTCAGATGAATGAAGCAGGATTATTCTAGCTAAGCGGGATTCAGGTGGAAAGACGCAGAATTGGAGATTAGTGGGAGATGTTTTGTTGTGATGATTATGATGTTGATGATGGCGGGAACGTTTGAAGCTTGTCGTCACAAAACACCGTTTGTGGTGTGAAATGGCAAGCGGCTTCGCAAGAGTCGGTTGCCTGGATTACGCTGAGAGTATTGGCAGCTGGCAAAGTATTGTGGCAGCTGGCACGCCATCTCCAGGGTCGTGGCGGGGTAGTTGCAGCCGTAAGCACGTGATGAGAAAGGACTCCGGATTGATACTTTTGGCCGCAAACGGGACGACTTGGATCGCGTCTTCCCGTTTGCCCAAAACCTCAATGTCAACTTCGCGACATCCATAGGGCATCCTGCTTAACCTTGGAAAATTTATGATATTTGGCATCTTCAACTATTTCATGTGTTTCTTCGTGATGATTCCATTTGTGTCTGGTCCGGTGACTCTCTCAACTTGTGTCTGGCCTGGTGACTCTCTCACTCTCCCTAAGTTGCGTCCGTCCTTGATACCCGTTCAAGCAAGTGTGGTTCCGTTATCTTGCTTTGGCCATGACATATGCCCGTGTTCAAGCTTTCGAATTGAGGTACAAGTGCTCACGATGATAGCTCCAGTCTGTCAGGGTTGGATGCAAGAAATCCGATATCTCGTCGTTGTCTTAGACCTCTTAGGTTCATTTGCACGCTTCACACCACTCCGGGCACGTCCATACCCAAATCTGGAGTGAAACAAGCGAGGCAGACAGTATCCGGCCAAGTCCCCCCAGGTCGGTAGGTCTCCCAAAGATGAGAGAGGTGTGGGAAGCTCTCATACTCATACTCAGTACTTGGTTTCTCTTTTTTTCTTCTCCCCGTGGGATGGCTCTGTTCAGCTCTGGTGATGGCTTATCGACGCCCCCCAACATAGCCTGCAAATGTAACCACACTCTCCCACCCTCCAAACACTTTATTTTCTTTCATTCATTTTCAACGTGTCTCTCTCTATCTCTCGATCCATCCACAGGTGCCAGTGGCCTGACACTTGAGTTGCTGTGTGCTCCATGGGCGTGTTTGCCCAACGCTGCAACTTCCATCACCCCCCTGGACCTCGCTGTTTGTGTGTGTAATAGATACTGCATCAAGGCTGCTCTCATTCGTTCACCTCGTTCGTTCCTTAATTCCGCCCTCTGCAAGATATAGCGTCCGAGAGCTATAAAATACAGCACAGCACAACACGCACCCACTGCGTATCTCCACTATCATCTTCGTCTTCCCCCACGCCAACATCGACGCTTTCCCCTGCCGGGCATGGATCCATGGCACTTGGACTCTGACTGGCATTTCCGTGTTTGTTGCCTGTTGGTGAAATTTTCAGGGGGTCTCTCGCTTCTTGCTAGTGGCATGAGGCTTGCTTGATATGTGAAGAGTGCATGTCTGCCCTTCTCTTCCACTCTTTTTATATTGCACCTCCGGGATGTTTTCCCTCTTCTGGCGTCCTCCTTTCCTTTTTATTTGATTGATTGTTATTCGATTATTTATTTCTTTTACCTACTCACATGGTCTCCCAGCGTCTCACCCAGCCAAATCCGGAAAAGTGCCGTCTCGGGACGATGTTCCAGCCATCCAGCCAGCCAACAACGCCCTGGCCAGCTCTGCGATAAGAAGACTGAAAGAAAGATAGTCAAATAAAAATTACCCCCTTCCAACCTGTAACGGTGACAAACAGCATTCCAACTGGTCCACCTGCATGCTCTTCGGGGGTAGCACCACCACCACCAAATCCCGATGCACGGCCGACGAGCAACATGCTATTCCCTACACGGACACTTCGCTTAGTGAAGCATGCAGATAAGACGAGAAGTCTTTTTGTTGTGTCTAGAACCGGCTATGATGTGCGTGTCTGCGAATGTCGGAGCACAGGTGACACTTCTCGACTTGACATTGAATTTCTAATCGCCAAACAATATGGGTGGTCTCCCGAAATCGGCCAGCTCATCATATCAAATTCTGCTCATGCTCACGCGCGCCCTTCTCGAGATTGAAAAGACACAAACAAGCACGCTTTTTAGGCTCATCGGGGGCGACCGCGGTACTCGTCCGAGATCTAGGATCTGGCCTGTCTCCCACCAAAAAAGAACAGCCAACCCCACACGGGCTTATCAGCTCACGGAAAATAACAGGCCCTGTCCGTGGTTCTTTGACATGGCTAGTCGCCAACCATTAGCCGCCGCTCCAGTATCTGGAGGAACATGCAGTGTGCTGGAGGGATGAATTCACATGCCATCTATTCACTTCCTTGTGTATGAATCCAACATCTACCTAATAGTCTCCTCTCAGACGGATCATTGCCCTTCCCTCTGCTATGCCTGTACGGTACAAGTACTGTACAGTACACAGACATTGACACCACCTATCACCTGCACCCGATCATTTGTCACTTACATGAACTTTCCCACAAACATGTAATGCTGAGTGAAATGCAACATGACAGGATCCAGTTTTGATTTGCACCACCCTCCTTCTGCCCCCAGTCCTAAAACGCGTCGGGTATGGCCGTCACATTCTCCAGTGTTGATTTTATGTACGAGTACCTTTAAGCAGGTATTAGTCAAAGTGTTGGCACATCTTTTAATTTACCTACGGCACCCCGAGCCTCCTTCATATAGAGAGAGGTTCTAGCCCATCCGGTCCTGAATATACGGCCAGTAGACTCCCTCTTTGTCTTCCTCTTATCAGCAGCGCTCACACATTGGTACCTTTCAAACTATCACCACTAGCAGCAGTGCCGAGACCGCTCCCGCCGTGGCATCAACCCCTACCCGCTGCCACAGAACTTTGCCACCGGGTCCCAACTCATCCTCCTCTCTCGTGTTTTTTCTTTCTTGTTTTTCTTTTGTAGATGCCCAGACATCTAGAAGCTTTGAAGATTGGCATTGACTGATCGCTGTGCTCGGCGCTGCTGGGGAACTCTGGGCAGTCAGTTCTCGGCGCTCTGGGCAAACGCAACTTTGTGTCAACCTCAATGAAGGTCAACCGGGGTTTTCCCAGGAAACGAGGCCGAGACAGAGATCGAAAGAAAATGGGTGAGTGAATAAAGGTGAGTTCGTTTCACGGTGGAGTAGATCCATCATTCATTCTGCACACTGTATCTCCGGTGGAGTCTCCGGGTCGCAGCTCGGCGGATTATATGGCAGGATCGCTATGATTGGGATGGGGCCACTCAAGCAAGCCGTTTGCACTACCTCCGAGTCTCTGTACTTGTGTCCGTCCCTGCTCCATATACCTGCTCCGAACTGTCCCTATCCCTTCACTCTCTCTCTCTCTCTCTTCATGCTACTGTTCCTCCCGCCAGAGCATACTGTGTCCATCGGTAGATGTATGAATATTCCCCGTCGGCAGCCCGGTTTTTGCAGCAGAACTCAACATGGATAGCATATCCCCACTCGGTACCCTCGCAAGGTTGCACCGATAAGCCCACCATTGTATCATATAGAGTCTGACCGTGTGTTTTCGAGGTTCTATCCTGTGATGTTGCCCACCTCACTTATACCGTAGAATAACTCTTTCTCTGGTCACAAAAAGAGTGCTATCAACCCGATATTATATTCTCAGGGCACAACCATCTTGTACAGTACACACACTCGCTTCCAGGTTCGGTATCCCGATACAGACAGAATTGCTCAATTCGTGTGTTATCACTTGAAGTGGTCGTGCTTCAGACGTGGGAGAAAGTAACCCAACCCTTCTGTTTTCTTAGATATACTGGCTGCTTCTGGACTGCAGCCAGCCCACCTGCGAGCTCTGATACCTGCCTGTGAACCACCACACACGCCCCCTTGTCTCACACTAGCAAACCGCTTGAGGACCGTGAATATTGTCACCCAAACGGGAGTGGTATCCCATGTTTGTTTTTTGCTGTCCCATCTCCATGTTCCCCCACCGCTCCCACTTCGAGGTTTCTATGACTTATTGAAACAACGGCCCTTATCTCTGATGGTGATGTCTAACCCCATTGACCTGTTCAGTACACCAGCCTGCAACTAGCATCTTAAGAGTCATGTTCCAGACGGATCATCTCCAGCCGCCCCCCTCCCCATTCTTCTATCTCCGGCCCAATTGTTCAAGTGGTGGCTAGCTGCCGGTGACACCCGAGATTCCAGGCCATATCTGCGCATCCACCACCGGGGTGGACACACGCAAAAGTTCAGCCGACTTGGGCACTCTGGCGTGTCTGTTTGGCCCAACCTCCACGAACACCAATAACCTGATTTGAGTCACACAGAGGAGGGAAGAGATTGGGGGACAAGCCGTATCAGGGGTGGTGGCAGTGGTTGGAGGGTACGAAGGGCTGATATGCATGCAGAGGACTGGAGTGTGTGGCCACAGCTTCTCTCCTCCTCTTTCCCACTTCATTTCACTTGTGCTCCGTGCATGGCCTATCTGGAACTGCCAGAGCTCCCACGTTTTGGGTCTGAGCGGATGTGTTGCCTTGGGATAGCCTGTTCTTCGTCTAGAGGGGAGCAAGCTGGGTTGATAGCTCCCACCCCCAGCTTGGATGTGTGTGACCCCATTGGAGCTTGCCCCCCAGATAAGGGCCGACGACGAGGGCGAGTAGCACGCCATCGACTTGGTCTTGGGGGGAACACTGGAGATGTCTGCTGCACAGGTACACCCTCGTCTGCATGTTCCTGCTGGGTCCGTATCTGGACATGCAACAACAATATGAGGCTGTCGGTATACTAGTATATATGCCATCCAGCCCAGCTCTCCGGTTTTTGTCTCTCGCTCTCCATCTCCTCTGTTTCTCCTGTCTTGCTGATCCAGCTGCTCGGGTTTGACACTGCTACTCTCCCAATCCTGCCGTTGCTTTATTTTTCTTGATACCACCTCCACCAACCCGCCGATCACTCAGAAGTCTCGTCAAGATGGTGCAGGCCGCCCTCAACCAGGGCGTCGGCTACGGCATCGTCCTTGGCGTTGGATTCGTCTTCGCCGTTGGAATGGTAAGTCACCCACCACCTGCAGTGGCACAACAAAGACGGTAGTACCGAGCGCTAACATGATGTGTGTCTCCCTCCTCATGCAGATCATCACCACCTACATCCTCCGCCGCTACAACAAGGAACTGCAGACGTCGGAAATGTTCAACACTGCCGGCCGAACCGTCAAGTCCGGTCTCGTGGGCTCCGCCGTGGTGTCGTCGTGGACCTGGGCTGCCACTCTGCTGCAAAGCTCGGGTGTGTGCTACCGGTACGGTGTGTCCGGCCCGTTCTGGTATGCCTCGGGTGCTACCGTGCAGATTCTCCTGTTTGCCACCCTAGCCATCGAGCTGAAGCGTCGGGCGCCGAATGCCCACACTTTCCTTGAGGTCATCAAGGCGCGCTATGGCACGCCCGCGCATATTGTGTTCATTGTGTTTGGACTCATGACCAGTAAGTCCTCTTCATACATACCAGCGTCTCTCCATCAATACTAGGTGGCGGTACTAACTTCGGATCTGTAGATGTGCTGGTCACCCTCATGCTGATCACCGGTGGATCGGCCACTGTGAACGCGCTTACCGGCATGCACACCGTTGCCGCCATCTACCTGCTCCCGGTCGGTGTGGTGGCGTATACGCTGGTCGGTGGACTCAAGGCCACCTTCCTGACTGACTACGTGCACACCTTTATCCTTCTCATCATCATCATTCTCTTCTCGCTCACTGCCTATGCCAACTCTGACGTGCTGGGCAGCCCTTCAAAGGTGTACGATCTCCTGGTCGAGGCGGCTCTGTCTCACCCGGTCGAAGGCAACGAGAAGGGAAGCTACCTGACCATGAAGTCGCAGGGTGGCATTGAGTTCTTTGTTATCAACATTGGTAAGTTTTTCTTTCTTTCTTCTCTGTTTTGTCCGTCATGGTCCTTAATTGCAAACTCTAACACCCTCCTCTCTCTCCCTCTTCTTACCAGTTGGTAACTTCGGAACCGTCTTCCTTGACAACGGCTACTACAACAAGGCCATTGCTGCGTCGCCGGTCCATGCTCTTCCCGGATACATCATTGGCGGACTCAGCTGGTTCGCCGTGCCGTGGCTGACCGCCACCACCATGGGTCTCGCCGCCCTGGCGCTCGAGTCCAACCCGGCGTTCCCGACCTTCCCCGACCGCATGTCCGAGGCGGAAGTGTCTGCCGGTCTTGCCCTCCCGTATGCCGCTGTGGCTCTGCTGGGCAAGGGTGGTGCGGTGGCCACGCTGCTGATGGTGTTCATGGCGGTGACCAGCGCGTCGTCGGCCGAGCTGATCGCCGTCGCGTCGATCTTCACCTACGACGTGTACCGGACGTACTTCAAGCCCGATGCCAGCGGCAAGCGGCTGATCTGGATCTCGCACTGCGTTGTCGTGGCGTACGCCCTGGTCATCAGCTCGGTGTCGGTCGGCCTGTGGTACAACGGCATCTCCATGGGCTACCTGTACGTGCTTATGGGCGTGCTCATCTCGGCCGGCGTGCTCCCGGCCACGCTAGCGCTCGTGTGGAAGGGCCAGAACAAGTGGGCGGCCACGCTCACGCCGGTCCTCGGCTGCATTGCCGCCATCGTTGGCTGGCTGGTGACCGCCAAGAACAAGTGCGGCGTGCTGGACGTGGCGTGCACCGGCTCGAACACGCCGATGCTGGTCGGCAACGTCGTGGCACTGCTCTCGCCGCTGGTGCTGATCCCCATCTTCACGCTGATCTTCGGCCTGGACAAGTACGACTGGCAGAGCATGATGGACATCAAGAAGGGCGACGACCACGACCTGGCGGACGCGGCGGGCGTGGACATTGAGGAAATCGTCGGCGGACACGACGAGACGGCGGCCGAGTTCGAGAGCGAGCAGAAGATGCTGAAGCGGTCGCTGAAGATCTCCGTCACCACCACTGTCGTGATGACGCTGATCTTCCTGGTGCTCTGGCCCATGCCGATTTACGGCTCGCGCTACATCTTCAGCAAGCCGTTCTTCACCGGCTGGGTGTCGGTCGGCATTGTGTGGATCTTCTGCTCGTTCTTCGCCGTTGGCCTGTTCCCCGTGTGGGAGGGCCGCGCCACCATCGTGCGCACCTTCAAGAGCATCATCGGCAAGGGCGCCGCTGTCTCTCACCCCGTCACCGTTGGCGAGGAGAAGCCTGTGCCCGGCGAGGCTACTTCCGACAAGGAGAGCAAGGTTGAGGTTGTCTCGTCTTGAGTGCCCCCGGCCATGTCTGGTTGAAAAAGAAAATGAACACAAAATTCTTCGAAAATTCGTATGCTATATGCCATGATCTATATATACCCTGATACTCTAGGTTTCTCGTTTTCCCTTCTTCGTTGCCGTCACAGACTGTATCTGTTCATCATGCAGAACATCGGTGGTGGTGGTATAAGGCCAAGCAGCTCCAACCAGTCTTGAACTCGTTGCTTTCAAATTGGGCAGAGGACAGCTCGGTCGTTCATAACTTTTGTTTTAATTTCTTTTACTTAGCTTGTTTCTTGAGATACCACATATAACCTGCTAGGAACGAGTCAATACCAAGATCGTTCCGTTACACCCTCTGATATATATACTTGTGATGTGAAGTGCATTCTAGGGTCTAAACCCGAATTTCCCCGGCTTTTCGCAAATGGCGCGGGGCATTTTCGTGCACAAACTTTCGACCTCCGGAGTCGGCCTTCCCGATATTTTTTTTTCCAGGTCATCCCACTATGACTGAACTTTGGAGGTCCTTTTAAGATATTAAGTTAGCCAGTCTTTTCGAATTTCCCTTTCCTCTTCTTCTTTCATTCCCTCCCTCTTCCTTTTCTCGCACAAACCATAGAGAGACTGTTGCATGAGAGTGTCTGAGACCCGCGTTTTTTCCTGTTCAACGTTCCACTCTCAATCTCCCCTGGCGGTTGTCACCCCGCCAAATAAAACTCAGCCATGGCAAGCCCGTCGCCAATTCCCGACCCTACGATCGACCTGCACTGGGATGACTACAAAGGAGGTGAGAGAGACCGCATACAGAGACGGAGAAGGATGGAGAACGACCCGGAGATATCCGGAGACGAATCACGGCGCGAGAAAAGTCCATCGGCTAACACACAGACGCGGGGCCATACACAGCAATCCACGAGATCTTCGAGCAGAATGCATTGAGCCACCCCGACCGGCCATGCGTGATCGAAACCAAGACGGCAACCACCGCCGAGCGCGTGTTCACATACCGGGACATCAACGAGGCGTCGAACGTGCTCGCGCACTTCTTCGTGGCCAACGGCTCGGCCGTCGAGGATGTGGTGATGGTGTATGCCCACCGCTGCGTCGACCTGGTGGTGGCGTACATGGGCGCGCTGAAGGCCGGCCTGACCGTCAGCGTGCTCGACCCGCTGTACCCGGCCGACCGCCAGGTGATCTACCTCGAGGTGGCCCAGCCGCGGTTCCTGGTGCAGATGGCCCGCGCCACCGAAGATGCCGGCGAGCTGTCGCCCAAGGTGCGCGACTTCGCCGCACGCGAGTTGAACCTCAAGGCCGAGGTGCCCGGCCTGGCCCTGCAGGACGACGGCACTGTTGTCGGTGGTCGTCTGGCGGGTGCGGCGGCCGACTGCTTCGACTCCGTGCAGGCCCTCAAGGCCAAGTCGCCCGGCGTGCCGATCGGCCCCGATAACGTGCCGACGCTGAGCTTCACCAGCGGCACCGAGGGCCGGCCCAAGGGTGTGCGGTCGCGCCACTTCAACCTTACCTATTACTTCCCGTGGATGGCGCAACAGTTCAACCTCACCTCCGAGTCACGCTTCACCATGCTCTCGGGAATTGCCCACGATGTGAGTCACTCATCAGACATACATTCACCTTAGTCTGTCTGTACTAACACCAGTTTTCTGCTCGGCAGCCCATTCAACGCGACATTTTCACCCCTCTCTTCGTCGGTGCCCAACTGCTCGTGCCCAGCCGCGACGACATTGCCAACGAGCTTCTGGCCGAGTGGATGCGCACATATAACGCCACCGTGACGGTTCTGACTCCCGCCATGGGTCAGATTCTCGTTGGTGGAGCTACCGCCCAGTTCCCCGCGCTCCGCCACGCCTTCTTTGTCGGCGATATCCTCATCAAGCGTGATTGCCGTCGGTTGCAGGAGCTGGCACCTAACGTGCGCATCATCAACATGTACGGTTCGACCGAGACATCGCGAGCTGTGTCGTGTAAGTCAAACTCGTTTTGCCGCCCCTTTTTCTTTTCTATCCATACCATATCCCTGCTCCAGGGCTAACAGAACTTTCTGGGCGGCTTCTAGACTTTGAAATCCCGAGCCGCGCCGAGGCCCCCGAGTACCTCGACACCCTTGGCGACATCATCCCCGCCGGCTCCGGCATGCTGGACGTGCAGCTGATCATTGTCGACCGCGAGGACAAGACCCGCATGTGCAAGATCGGCGAGCAGGGCGAGCTCTTCGTGCGTGCCGGCGGTCTGGCCGAAGGCTACCTTGGCGACGACGCCACCGTGACCGAGCTCAACAAGTCGCGGTTCCTGTACAACTGGTTCCTGACCAACCCGGACCAGTGGACCGAGCAGTACACGCAGAAGATGCAGCAGCAGACCGCCCTGGCCAGCGAGCCGTGGCGCGCGCTGTTCAAGGGCCCGCGTGACCGGCTGTACAAGACGGGTGATCTGGCCCGCTACATGGCCGACGGCAACGCCGAAGTCACCGGCCGCATCGATAATCAGGTCAAGATCCGCGGGTTCCGTATCGAGCTGGGCGAGATTGACACCCATCTTTCGCGCCACCCGGTCGTACGCGAGAACGTCACGCTTGTGCGCAAGGCTGATGGCGAGGAACCGTCGCTGGTCAGCTACATCGTCCCGGAGACCCAGCGCTGGGATGCCTGGTTGGCCGAGAAGGGCCTCTCGCCTGGTGAGGATGGCGATGATTCTACCATGGTGGGCCTGCTGAAGAAGTACCGGCCGTTGTTGGATGATTGCAAGGAGCTGCTCAAGACCAAGCTGCCGTCGCATGCTATCCCGAGTCTCTTTGTGCCGCTGGCCAAGATGCCGTTGAGTATGTAGTCTCTTTGGCTTCAAAGGTTCTGTCCTTTCAGACATACTAACCAAATCAATCTTCCTTCACAGACCCCAACGGAAAGGTTGACAAGCCGGCACTGCGGTATCCCACTATTGGCGAGCTTCTCGAGGCGGCCAGCATCGACGCCTCGGCGCAAGAACCGCTGGCCACACCCACCCAGGAGAAGATCGCCGAGATCTGGTCCGAGATCCTCCCGGGAATTGCCAAGGCGATGCTCGGAGCGAACTCGAGCTTCTTCGCTCTCGGAGGCCACTCGATCTCTGCGCAGCAGATGCGCATGAAGATCAAGGAAGCCTATCGCGGCATCGATCTCCCAATGCGTGCCATCTTCCAGTCGCAGACGCTGGCTGCCTTGGCCGATCAGGTCGATGCGGAACGCAACCCCAACGCCAAGGCCGCTGGAGCCACCACGACTGCGCCGGCGGTTGTCGACGACGCCTACTCCAAGGATGCCCGGTCGCTGGCATCGCAGCTCCCCGAGTCGTTCGCCACCGCAAGCCTGGACTTGACTACCCCCAAGACGGTGTTCATCACCGGTGCTACTGGATTCCTCGGCTCGTACCTTCTGCGCGACCTGCTCAGCCGCGGCATGAACGTGATCGGCCACGTGCGGGCCAAGACCACGGAGGCGGGTGTCGACCGGGTTCAGTCAACCATGGCCGCCTACGGCATCTGGAACCCGGCGTGGGCGCCGCAGCTGTCAGTGGTGCTCGGCGACCTGACCAAGCCGCAGATCGGCCTGGCGGCAGCCGAACTCGCGATGCTGGCGGAGAAGGTCGACATCGTCATCCACAACGGCGCCATGGTCAACTGGATGAAGCCGTACCCGGCGATGCGGGCCGCAAACGTGCTCAGCACGCTTGCGCTCCTGCAGCTGTGCGCAACCGGCAAGCCAAAGCAGTTCGGCTACGTCAGCTCGACATCCACGCTCGACTGCACGCACTACATCGAGCTGTCCAAGGCATCGCTGGCGGCCGGCGGCACCGGCGTTCCCGAGGCGGACGACCTCGAGGGCAGCGCGGTCGGGCTGGGCACGGGCTACGGGCAGACCAAGTGGGCGAGCGAGTTCCTCGTGCGCGCGGCCGGAGCGCGCGGACTCGCCGGCGCGGTCATCCGCCCGGGCTACGTCACCGGCGACCCGGTGTCGGGCGCAACAATCACCGACGACTTCCTGGTGCGCTATCTGAAGGGGTGCGTGCAGCTGGCGGCGCGGCCGGACATTGAGAACACGGTCAACCAGGTGCCGGTGACGCGGGTGGCGCGCGTGATCATCGCGGCCACGCTGCACCCGCCGGTGTCGCCGATCGGCGTGTGCCAGATCACCAGCCGGCCGCGGCTGACCACCAACGCGTTCCTGGGCGCGCTGCAGCGCTACGGCTACGCGGTGCCCGCCGTGCCGTACCGCGACTGGGCGTCCAAGCTGGAGGCGTACGCGGCGGATGCGGAGTCCGACCCCGCCGTCGAGCCGCACGCCCTGATGCCGCTGTTCCACTGGGTCACCGACGACCTGCCGGCCGATACCCAGGCGCCCGAGCTCGACGACGCGAACACGCAGGCGGCGCTGCGCGCCGATGCCGCGTCGGGCCTCGCGCCGGCGGACGACCGCGGCGCATCCACCGCTGCCGCCGTCACCGAGGCCACGCTCGGCCTGTACCTCGCCCACCTGGTCGCCATCGGCTTCATGCCTGCGCCGCCGGCGTCCGCAGCTGCCGAGCTGGCGTTGCCGGTGTGCGAGCTGGATGCGGCGCGGTTGGCCGCGTTGGCGAAGATTGGCGGTCGTGGAGGATCCTCGTAGACGTGATCTTTCAGGAGGTTCTGTTTCTTAGGGTTCTCTTTGGGCTTCAGGGAGTGTGCAAACACGCAACAAGAGAAGAAAAAAGTTAGGAAAAGCCGCATAGAGTTTTTTTATTGGCGATCATTGAATGCATAGTATTTTTTTGGGTACCCAATGTTGTTTCCCATGAGGGTGTTTGTAGCAGTTCATTTTCTGGTTGATTGTCGTCGATTATTAGGGTTGGTGTTTTGCTTAGGGTTATACCATGTCTGGTCGGATATGTCACGTGATAGTATGTGAGGCCCAATTGGCCAATCACAAGCTGCGCTTCTGGACCCACTCTCAGGGAACTTTTCTCTTGAAATGGAATCTGAAGATATTTAGTTTCTGCTTGCTGTTTGTTTGCTTCCGTCCAAAAACGACACACAACGAGCAAATCCCGATCGATCGCGCCACTCCTTGCCTCATTTTTTGCTTTGCTGTCTTTTTGTGTTGGGTCACATTGGGGGTTTTGTTTTTGCGATCCTACCTCCGGAACGACACGAATACGGCCGGATCCCGAAACGCCGACGACGCGGACGACGAGAGAGTGCACGCAGAGGAACACCGACGTCCCATCTCTCTCTCTCTGTTTCGGATTACATCCGAAGACCGATACATACAAGCCCGCAACACGTACATATATCCGCCAAGATGTCGATGTTCCGGCCGAAGAAGCTCGATCTGGGCGGGTTCGTGAATGTGCGCGTGATCCGCGACGACGTCAAGCGGACGGTGTTTGCGAAGAACGAACCCGAGAGGTGAGTCGGGCTGCGGCGTGCCGTTTTTTTTCTTTCGTGCTTGCCGACATGCGGGCCGGGGCAGGCAAGGCGGGCTGTCCCGGCTGTCTTGCCGTCCGGCGTACCCCGGGGGATCTGGGACTCCTCCTCCGTCTCCATCAAGCTCCCGTCTCCTCCCCCCCCGAAACGACGAGGGCCCCCCTCCCTCCTCTAGATGTACCCGCAGACACGAAAAGACTAACAAGCCCGGTGTCTTTTTTTTTCTTTTTTGCTCCGCGACAGACAAGCCCTCCGCTACGTCATCCGCAACACGGCCCTGCCGCAGCGCATGCGCGCCGAGGCCCAGCTCCAGCTGACGCAGATGCACGCCTACACGCAGCCGACGCAGATCCGCAACCGCTGCGTGATGGGCGGCAAGGGCCGCGGTGTTTTCCGGGATTTCAAGATGTCGCGGGTGTGTATCCCCCCCCCTCGTTTCCTTCCTCTCTCCCTCCCTCCCTCCCTCACTATTTTTGCCCGTTCTTCTTGAAGGGGTATGATCTGTGGGTTGTGTTGGCTAGACCTGTATCCTAACACTCTCGGCTTCACGTCATTAGTTCAACTTCAGAATGCAGGCGCTGCAGGGTGCCTTGCCCGGTGTGCGCAAGGCCAGTTGGTAGACGCATTGTCGACGACGACGGCGACGACGAGGAGTCCGCTGCTAAGATAACCATTAGAGAGACGAGACGTCTCTCAAAACCTGTACTATTACGAAACCCACGATCTGTACCATTAACCATGTTGCTGGAATATGTAGACATTGCACTCTTTTGTATGTTCTTGTGTGTTCTTGTGTGTTCTTGTGTGTGAAAAGGGGGTGATCAATCTGAATTTATTTGTTTTCTCCTCGACTCTTTCTCTCTCTCTCTCTCTCTCTCTCTCTCTCTCTCTCTCTCTATCTGAACATTCCCCGCCACAGCTGGCTCCTGATCTAACGAAAATCTCAAATCTCGGGACAAAGTCCCAGCGAAAATAAAAAAAGAAGCGGAACAAGAAGTCCACGCACGAAAAAAACAGTCAAAAAATTATCAGATATGCTCTGCGGTCTTTTCCAGTCCCTTTGGCACCAAATTCACACACATCCTCCAAACACATATCGTCCTCCCTTGCTCCCACATGTTGTCTTTCTCCTGTTAAATTGTTTGCGAGTTGTCCAGTCTCACGCAAACTTGGCCGGCTCGGTAATTTTGACCGGCTCCGGGCTGTGAATGCGCTCAACCAGTGGCAGCGGCGCCTTAGTGTGCGAGTCGCGGCGGTGGTCGTCGTCGACGTTCTCGATGATGTTGATAGACGGCGGGTTCGACTCGTGGTCCTTCTGGCTCAGGGGGATCGCGTTCTCGTCGTCAACTCCATGGTTGCCCGGACCGGCGTGTGGCAGGTCAGCCTCCCGGCTCTTCTGGCGCTGCTGGCGGCACCAGAACACCAGCGAGATGGCCACAAAGAAGGTCACCACGGTCGCAATGATCACGCCAATCTCTACGGGCGAGAGGGCGGTGGCACCCAGGCCGTTGGCCAGCGCCGCCGGGTCTTGGTTGCCGCCGTGGATAGCAGGGGCATCTCCGCCGCGGCGGTGCACGGAGGACTCCGAGGGTCGCATGGTTCCGGGGAGACGGCGCAGGAAGTATAGCGGGGGCATGGTACTCGAAGAGGCTAGTGCTGTCTCTCTGATTATGTCGAGAGTAGTTCGAACGGAGCAAGCTCGCACGTCTGGAGCTTCGAAGGCGATTGGACTCGGAACCCAGGTGTTGGAGTGCCTCTGGTGTTTCTGCGGCGGTGTCGAGACGGTGAACAGGCAGCAGACCCAATCAAGGTTGAAGTTGGAGTCAATGGCGAACAACCAACATAGAAGGTAGTTTCTACCCAGAAAGAAAAGGGGAAGAAATGAAGACCAAGACCACACACACAACTGATCCTCGGCCACCACAAATACACAATTTGCAAGAGTCGCACGAAAGTGTCCACCGTTCACAGATTGTGTTCTTCGCAGATCACCGCTTCCAACTGCAGAACGCCTCGTTCCACTCTGTGTTTCTCTGGCTTTTTTGTTTGCTTGTCAGTTCAGCTCCGGTCAGTTTGAGAGAAGAAAGAAAGAGAAGAAAAAAAACAAGCCAAGTGTACACAAGCCAGCGTGTATTAGAAGATTATTTGTTTTGTTTTTTTGGATAGAATGGGAAGAAACGCAAGAAAAGAAAAACACGGAACCAAGAAGGGAAAAGATGCAACGAATATAAAAAGCACAATAGGTACTCTCCCGTTTATGTAATCGCAAGCGAGATGGAAAGGAAAGAGTGAATCACCACCGTGGCACACAACACTATACTATTGCAGAGGGAAGGAGCGAGCGAGAAGAGTGCTGTTTATGCATGTCCATGCACCTCCTTCCTCGTTAGCCAAGCAGGCAGAGAGAGCGAAGCAAGGAAGGAACTCCACGCAGCTTCCACAGGTGGCGGCTGCTCCTTCCCGGGGATCGCCTACATTGTTCTTCTCTCTTTGTAATCAATACCCGGTCGTGTCTAAACCTCAAACGTCAAGATATATCAAGATGTTTCAAGGAAACCCTAGACCCTTAGATGTCCTGTCCCAAGGTGTTCTCCTATCTATACGAGCAACGCTATGATCGTTGGACAGCTCAAGCTTTGGCCATGCAGATCTCAACCTGAGGAAATTGCCGGATTCCAGTGTTGACTGCAGTGGGATCGGTCCAGGGTGTCACTGCCCATCCGACAGATCGAGATTGATGTCCCGGGAGAACGATCAGAAGCATCCTTCATATATACACATGCATGCATACACCAGCCTTTTCCAAGATGTACCGGCCTCGTGTGCCCGGGGGTGCATATGTGTGTGTGTGTGTGTGTGTCAGGGCGTGCAATCGGCGCTCTCTCTGTATACAATATGCTCGTCACACCAGCCAGTCTCCCTGTCTCTCTTCAACTCTCACTGCCGTGGCTACTATGCACCTATCCGAACCCTCTTTGTGCGTCCCGCGGTTTACCGCTCTTTGGTCTTTACCGATTGTCTTTTTTGTGTGTGTGTGTGTGCACTCATTATATGAGTTTCTAGCCCGGATATTATGCATCTCTCCTAGACTTGCCCTATCGACACTTCCATGTTCCGTCTATATGTTCCGTCTATCAGGAATCACTCACTGCGTTCTCTCTCCAGCTCGTGTCTAAGCATGGCTTTGGTAGTGTCCAAGTTGAACGAAAAGGAACCTCAACAACGGATGAACGAAGTACCCCCCGAAAGCCACATTCTCAACTCCCCCCCATGCCAATGTCTCATCTCATATCCAATCTCAAGCTTTCCCATGTGGCGTGCCGGACCATGCAGGAAAAGAAAAAAAGTGCCAGCTGTGTTTCTCTCTCACGTTCCATGCGCCTGTGCCTGAACCGAGCAAGGGAAGCCGAGAAGCAAGTGTCTGTGGCCCGGCCTCGCATCCTGTTCAAATGTGCATAGAAGTGCCTATGTACGACCATCACACGCCTTTTCCAGCCTGCTGTGCTCCCACCACCGCGCTCAAATCTCCACCACTCAACACGCCTCTATTTCCCCCCCTCTCTCTCGCCTTTTGCATGCATGTCAGAACAAAGAATAATGTGCAGCAGGATCCCGCAGCGCGCACAGTCGTGATCGGCCGTAGCCTGCCTTTCATACCCGAGAGGATACTTCTATTGGCTATCACGTTCTCTGGGCCTCATGGGCAAGTGAAAAGTGTCAGCTTCAAGCATGGAAAGACGAGAATGCAGACACTCAAGAGACCAGGCTCGCTGGCTTCCTTCCCCTTCCCCTCCAGAGACACTCTCGCGTTTCTTACAAGCTGAGGAATTATTGTTCAACTTGTCTCATATCAATACCCACCTCTCCTTCAAACTTTACACATTGAGGAAGATAAATGGAGGGAGAAAAACACAAGTACACAACGCAATTCCCTCCCCCCCCCCATATTACTTTCGTGTTACCCGTATGTTATCTCCCGGCCCGGTAGTTCCAAACATCCGCACCCGCTCCCACATCCTAAGACATTCTTATTCCCGTTGAACCGCGGTAATCTCCCCTTTATTGCTCCAACAAAGAAAAGAAGACGAAAACAAAGACACAGCGGAGGGTAAGGGTATAGGTCTCAATATCCTCGTGTTTCTTTTTTCTGAGCCCATCAAGTTGGTGGAAAGTTCAAGGGGACATCCTTCAGATCGATCATGCAGTCAACACTTCAAAACGGATACAAGAGAAAAAGAATTTTAGCCCATATTGCATACTCACAGATAAAGTCGCCGATCCGCGGTGATTTTGAACTTCAATCTGCCGGGATCAGCTTCACCCAGCACCCGTCAGTCAGAGTGAAGGTGACTCCCAGGCTCAGCACCGGGGGGCCGTCCGTCTCGCCGTCCCGCGGCTCAATGGCCTTGAACCGCTGTAGCAAGGTCGTCAAGATGTATATCATCTGCGTCAGCGCGAACTGCTGGCCCAGGCAGATTCGAGGGCCGCCGGAAAAGGGGATGTACTCCCAGCTACAATGCAGTAAGCCCAAGGAAATCCGTGTTAGTGACCGGGTCACAACTTTCTAACCAACAAAACGTAACCAATGAACTTAGAAGGGGTGGGGGGCTACTCACGTTACTCTCAGATCCTCCCATCGCTCGGGCCGGAACTCGTCAGCGTCCGGGCCGTACAGCTCCGGAAGCCGGTGCAGGGTGTACGAGCTCCAGCGAATGACTGACCCCGACGGGAGGAATACCGGCTGGTCGAGATTCGGGCCGCCGCCGCGAGGAAGCATCGTGTCGCGGCAGGTGTAGCGCGAGTTCATGCTGACAGCCGGATACAGTCTCATGACTAGAGTCGGCAAGAGTTGCCCAAGAAGAGATTAGCGATATTGCCTTCGGAAGCGGGAATATGCATGTCGGCGGGACACAATCGAAAAAGAGGTCAAAAAGACTTACCCTCCCTCAGCACCATATTGGTGTAAGTCAAATCCTTCATTTCCTCCCAGGTAGGCTTCTTCATGCCCAGCTTCTCCCCGATCTCCGCCCGCATCTTCGCGACCACGCGCGGGTAGCGCGCCAGAACCCACAGCGCGGCGGAGATGGTCGCGGCCGAGGTATCACGCCCCGCGAGGATCATGGTGAGCAACTCGTTGCGGGCGCGGGTCGGCGGCATGTCGGACTTGAGCAGGGCGTCGAGGAACACGTAGTCGCGCTCGCGCGGCACGGCGGCCTTCTTCTCAATGCTCTGCTCGATCACGCACGACTCGACGAACGCCTTGGTAATCTCGTGGTTCTTGCGCAGCTTCCACGAGGCGATCCAATCGCCGAGCCGGCCGACGCGGCCCAGCTGGCTGCCGATGCGCGTTTTCTCGTCGAAGGCGGCGCAGAACTTCTTGGCTTCCTCGGTGGGGACTTTGAGGGTGTTGACGGAGTGGCCAAACCTGAGTCGAAACAGTATGAGTCAGTTCACAGTGTTCAAGGAAGACCGAAGCATGGGAGAATAGGGGAGGGAGACTAACATGAAGTCGGTGGTCACATCCAAGGTGAAGCGGAAAAGCAGCGCCTGGAGATCAAACGGAGACCCGTCCTTGGGAACCAGACTGAACAGGTTCTCCATGTGGCGATCCAGACACGCCAGATCGGCAATCTGATCACGTACGAAGCTCCGCCGCATCATCGACCGCGACTCCTTCCACGCGTCGCCGTTCGCCGAAAGGATCGACAGGCCGCCGACGGCGTGGATCATAGCGGCGCGGCGCGGCCCCGCGATGATGAAGTCGTCAAAGCGCTGCGACAGGATGCACTTCACGTTTTCCGGGTGCACGGTGTTGAACACCCAGCCGCCGCCGACACACGACCAGTAGCTGCGGTGGGCCATGTACTGGTCGTGCACCCACTCGATAATGCGGTTGCTGCGCGCCAGCTGCAGCAGCTTCTGGAACAGGTCCATGCCGAACACCACGTCGTACTGGGCGATGCGCGGCGCCGGCATGCAGCCGTGGCGCCGCATGCCCCGTTCATACTTGTACTGCTGGTAGATGGTCGATGTGATGTATGCCAGGACCAGTGCTGCGGGGGTTGCGAACAGCCAGGCAAAGGAACTGTCGGCGAGAGGGGAGACGGCGGGCACATGGGCGAGTTTGAGGAGAGACACGATTAAGTGCGAGAGTCCGCAGAGGGACAAGGCGAGGTACGAAAGCTCGATATGGAGTCGGGAAGCCATGATGACGGTGAGTGGTAGTCGTCAGGATTGTTCTTGTATCGTGATGGAGGAGGAGGGTTGAAGAAAGAGGATGACCGGGGATTTGCATCTAAAGGGGTGTGGGTGAGATTTTAGATAAGCGGCGGCATCTGCACCAGAGGGAAGGAGCGGGAAGAATATGGCGGTCAATGGAAGGTGGAGATACAAGGAAGATTTGGACTTGAAAGGAGGAAGGAAGGAGATTATGAATAATGAGGACGTGAGTTACACCACTTGAGAGCAGAGACAAAAATAGAAGACAGGTGGATGGGGGTACAAGGCAAAAGTCCAAAAGCGAGAGCGAGGGTCGGAAAACGAAAAAGGGGTGAGATGTGAGAGAGAGTTGTGTCAGACAGAAAAGCAAAGGCCAAGGAGAAGGAGAAGGAGGAAGTTGGAACGAAAGTCAAGCGACCGGAAGGCCGAGAAGAGTGGGAGGCCGAGGATATATAAAATGGCCGAAGAGGCAGGAAAAGGCACAGGATGACGCGGGGTAGGCATGAGGAGAAGAGATAGGCAGGGCGTCACGGTCTCTTTTTTATCTTCGATGCAGCCTCCCTCTCTCTCTTTCACACACACACACACACACTTGGTGATTGGCCAAAGCACATTACGCAGGCCCAATTCCAGGATCGGCGGAAAAAGAGAACCCCGGAGGAACCACAGACATGGAGGGGAGGGATATCAGTCTGTAGTGGTGGGGTGGACGGTACACCGAAGGGCGTGTGTGCTTACGCAGTGCCGGAAAGGGTGTGGGTGTGGCAGGAACACCGTCATCCACGCTCACAGAGATGGCAGAGAGAAGACGATATGGCTTGTGAATCTTCACGAGTACTGGCAGATGCATGCACAGCTGGCAACTGACAGGGCTCAAGAGAGGTCTACTGCCTGCCCCGGGGCAGAACTCACAGTTGCCAATTCCGGCGCTCTTCGCGCTGGCGGTGCCGGCAAGGCATATGGCGGAATGCAGGCCGGCCAATCGTGCGGGGACGGTGGTGGTGGAGGTGAAAATTGAGGGAACCTTTGTATCTACTCACGATCACGGATACATACGCCCGGCCCACCGACACGGGGCACGGCGGAGGCGGGGGTGGGCGTATCCATGCATGTATGAAGAGCTGAGAAAATCCCACTCCGACGAGAAGGGGTTCAAGATGTCGTAATATAAGCACCCTATCCGGCTTAGGATCCACTTACAGCTGCCGAAGGCTCGGGGGGATCCATCTGTCATGCGAAGCGGAGCCGGAGAGTGGGTAAAGAGGGCAACTCTGATATTAAATCCCCCAAGAACAGCAAGACGTATGAAGATTCATAAGTTCTGACTGAAGGGTTTGTATGGCTGATTATACGCTCTTCACTGTCAGTAGACCGGGCATAAGGCGGCGGAATACCTGATTTGACGGAACAAGCACATAAAGAACGGTATCTCGACATATTCAGAAAATGCAGACAGCTAAGCCGTCGAAGGATTCATCCAAGGTGAATAGGGCTGGAATTTATGGGTGAGTTTCAGGGGTCCAGAGGCTTGTTGCAGGCTAACCCTAATATGGGTTAGCCAAGCCCAGATAAGAGATAAGATGTATAAGGCTTAACCCTCTCACCATATACTGTTGTACCCCGGATCACAGCAAGTTGGAGCGAATATGCTCCAGTGGCACGGCAGGATCACACCCAAAGCATGCCAAAATAGAGAGAGAGAGGGGTGGGGGAGTGATGTTTCCGAAAGCAACAGCCGGTTGGAGGGAAGCACGAGAGAGAGAGAGAGAGAGAGAGAGAGAGAGAGAGAGATAGAGAGAGATAGAGAGAGATAGAGAGAGATAGAGAGAGAGAGAGTCAGAGAGAAAAGCAAGTGGTTGCTCAGCTGCCAGAAGTTGGTGATACCCCTCCTTGTTATTCTCACTTGAAAATCAAACTCGGGTACTTCTTTGGAAAGATACGGTGAGACTGAGACAGTGAGACACTTCCCTTGACTCCGTGGTCTCCAACAAACGAAGAAGATCCGGCCGGTCTGTCTGTGTCTGCTTGTGTGCCCTCTGATCTCCTCTTTCGCCCTGCATGCCAGCTTCTCTCCTTCTCTCGGAGCTGAACAAACGACGGACGGAGTGACGGAGTGACTTGAGTCCAGTTCCACCAGCACAGCAACCGATCACTACGAAAGACATTGCCACCAATCGATGGCAACTTCGCGGACAGCCAGACACGGAGACGCCTGTGCTCCATATAAAAAGAAAAAGAAAAAACTTCAAGAAATGCATCCGCGAGTGTAGCCATGTTGCACACTCATCCAGACCGTCCGTTTCCGAGGCGTCTCCGGGTGATACATATTGCTACTGCCCACGAGATATATATATATATATATATAGATACCTGCATAGGTGCAAAAAGACAAGGAAGTCTCTTTTGTCGTTGTGTTCCATGCAGGCCGAGACTTCCACTGGGAAAAGGCCTGGACCATCATCCGCTGTATGGAGAGAAAATGGCGTGCGTGGCCGGGGAGAGAAAGAAGAAGAAGAAAAAAAAAAGAAGAAAAAAAGAAAAAAAAAGGAAAAAAAAGTTTTCTAGAGAGCCCGCCTGACGAGGATCTGGAATGCAGAGAAATGGAGTCACTCTTTCTGGTGCATGGTTCACACCGGGCCCGTCTATGCAGGGCTTGAGCCGCCGTATCATGCAGGCAGAGAGTATGGATGGAGAGACAAGTATCATGTACTCCAACTACGAGCATGCAAATCCAAGTATATCTTCGGGTTAACAAAGAATCATTCACTACTTCAGGAGGATTATCGTGAGCATGGAAAGCCACGGGTTAAGGAAGGTATCATTGACTTGATAGACTGCCTTAGGTTTAAACCAGCATCACATACTCGCACTCCAAGGATGTCCTTCCATGAGAGCTTCCATCGTCAGTATCGCAACACCCTGTCAAAACGCAACCTCCATGCAGGCAAATATACGAAGAAAAGAAAAACGGTGAATCACGACAAAGAAAAAAGAAAAAAAGTTTTTTTTTCTCTCACCATGTGATGGTGCGAGATCGACCACATAAATCTGGCCCAGACTACACAGTGCCCAGTCAGCACTGTCCCGATCAAACAACCTCCCCTAAACCAGCCCTGAAGAAGGCTGTGTAGGTACCGAAACGCAGGCTCTCGTACAGTGCCAATCAACACAGTACGTATGCGCCAATCGGGGCATGCATCTACCGGGGCCAAAGTGGATATATCTAACCCAACCACAACCAATCAGCAACGACAATCCCGAATTGGAGGAAGGCAAAGAATGACTGAGAGAAACAGCAAGAGACCAAAGAAAAAAGAGAGAGAGCGGTTTCGGCTTTGACTGCTCAGAATTTTATTTTATTTTTTTGGCGGTCGGGTCGTGATCTTCTTTTTTTTTTCATAAGCGGAAACCCCTCCCCCACACAACCTTTTTCTCCCTCTTTTCTTCCTTTTTCCCCTTCCTCCCGATCTCTTCTTCTTTTATCCCGTGATATCTCTCTATTTCGTTTTTTTCTCGTTTTCGTTCTTTTCTTTATCTTTAAGGAGAGACGAGGAAAAAAGACAGGAAGAGAGAATCGTGTCTCTCTCAGCTTTTTTTCTTGTGGCTTCTCTTCCGCTTCGAGTCATCGTTATATAGAGGCACAACCACCCAACAGAGAGATTCCACCATTCGTTCAAAGTTACATCTATCTTTATACCATCTCCAGTCCAGAAAGCTTCATACGACAGTTCCGGTGCCAATTGGGTTGATTTCCCGATTTCCGAGGTGTGTGTTGAGTGTGTGTGTGTGTGTGTGTGTCCTGTTGCAGCTTTGGAGTCAGACGTCTCCTTACACAGTGGGATCTCCACGAATCACGGCCTTCTCTTCCTTCTTCACCGATCTTCCACTGTTGATCTCTCCTATACTGCTATCATCCCCTATCATCGTTATATCTACTCTCAATTGGCTTGTTGTGGTGTGAAACCACCGTCACCATTATAACCAGCTAATAACTGTAGCTCCAGCTTCATCCCCCCAGCTTCTCGGCTTATCAGATCTTTTTTTTTTTGCTCAACAACCCCCCTCCACAAAAAAAAAATCATGCTTTCTGTGGGTTCCAAGGCTGCTCGGGCAGCTGCCTCCGGCTCGGCCAAGGCCGCAAACGCCATTGCCTCCAAGGCCGTGGCCCGCCTTCCGAGATGCTCGACCTCTTCTCCCTCATCGGCTGCCGTTGCCGTCACCGCCGTTTCCGCAAATGCCTCGACCGTGCGATGCCTCTCCACTTCGGCCGTCCGCTCGCTGCCGCAGTCGCAGGACAACATGCGTGATATTGTTGCCCAGACTCTCCGCGGCATTGGAAACCGCCGGGAGGGCCAGCAGTACCTCGAGTACTTCAGCTCGGTGTCGTCGCAGAAGTTTGCCGTCATCAAGGTCGGCGGAGCCATTCTCACCGAGTACCTCGACGACCTCTGTGCCGCCCTGTACCTGCTCTACAAGCTGGGCTTGTACCCCGTGATTGTCCACGGCGCCGGCCCGCAGCTCAACCGCCTGCTCGAGGAGGCTGGCGTCGAGCCGCAGTTCGAAGAGGGCATCCGTGTTACCGACGAGAAGACCCTTGCTGTGGCCCGCAAGCTCTTCCTGCAGGAGAGCCTGCGGCTGACCGAATGTCTCGAAAAGCACGGTGTGCAGGCCCGCCCCATCACCACCGCCCTCACCGCTGATTACCTCAACAAGGACAAGTGGAAGTTTGTTGGTAAGATCACCAAGGTCGACCGTGCCCCTATTGAGCAGGCCATCGAGCATGGCTACCTGCCCATCCTGACGTCGATGGCCGAGACCGTCGACGGCCAGATCCTCAACGTCAACGCCGATGTCGCTGCTGCCGAGCTGGCCCGTGCTCTGGAGCCCCTCAAGGTGGTCTATCTGTCGGAGAAGGGTGGTCTGTACAATGGAGAGACCAACAAGAAGATCTCCATGATCAACCTCGACGAGGAGTACGACTACCTGATGCAGCAGCCGTGGTGCCGCTATGGCACTCGCCTCAAGATCAAGGAGATCAAGGAGCTGCTCGACACTCTCCCGCGCTCGTCCAGTGTGGCTATTATCCACCCCCACGACCTGCAGAAGGAGCTGTTCACCGACTCCGGCGCCGGAACCCTGATCCGCCGCGGCGACAAGGTCCACACCATCCAGTCGATCGACCAGTTCGAGACCGGCCCGTTCGGCGGTCTTGCCCGCCTCCGCGAGGTGCTGCTGCGCGACCGGTCGGCTGTTGACGCCGAGGCCTCGGTCGACCGCTACATTGACTATCTGCGCACCACGCCGTTCAAGGCCTACTTTGACGAGTCCTTCAACTGCCTCGCCATTGTCCTGCCCAGCGCCGAGACCGGAGTCACCACTCTTGCCACGCTGACCATGACCAAGTCGGGCTGGCTGAGCAATGTGGCCGAGAACGTGTTCTCCGCCCTCAAGAAGGACAACCCGCACCTGGTGTGGACGGTCAGCTCCGACGACGAGAACCTGACGTGGTTCTTCGAGAAGGCCGACGGCCACTTCAACCGCAACGGCAACCTGCTGTTCTGGTACGGCCTGGAGAACGACAAAGACCGCCTCCTGGCGTGGGAGGAGTTCCAGCGTGATGAGGACGTCCTGATCGGCGCCAGCACCCCGGCTCCTGGTGTCCGTCAGGCTGCCCAGGTCCACACCGCCAAGAGCACCTACCCTTCCTCTTCCTCCGCCTCCGCCGCCGCCTCCACCGCCGCCTCTCAGACCCGTTCCTACAGCACCAGCGCCCGCCGCCTTAACACCCGTCAGCCCACCTCCCCATTCTCGTCGCGGCACGGCGGCATCCGCACCTACGTGACCAACACCAACCCCAACCCACCCATGGGCAAGAAGAACGCCTCCAACGAGGTGCCGTCGCGGGTAGCCTTGATCGGCGCTCGCGGCTACACCGGCCAGGCGCTGATTGATATGATCAACAAGCACCCGTTCATGGACCTCCGCCACGTGTCGTCGCGAGAGCTTGCGGGCCAGAAGCTCGAGGGCTACGACAAGCGCCAGATCATCTACGAGAACCTCAGCAGCGACGATGTGCGCGACCTGGAGAGCCGCGGCGACATTGACTGCTGGGTCATGGCGCTTCCCAACGGCGTGTGCAAGCCGTTCATCGATGCCATCTACGAGGGCCGGCGGCTGTCGGGCAAGCCCGAGGCCGGGTCGGCCGACACCAGTGTGCTTGTCGATCTGTCGGCCGACTACCGCTTCGACAAGTCGTGGACGTACGGCCTGCCGGAGCTGACCAAGCGCACGGAGATCTACACGGCCAAGCGCATCTCCAACCCGGGCTGCTACGCGACAGCGGCGCAGCTGGGCATTGCGCCGCTGCTGGAGCACCTGGGCGGCGAGCCGACGATCTTCGGCGTGTCGGGCTACTCGGGGGCGGGCACGAAGCCGTCGCCGAAGAACGACATGGAGCAGCTGCGCGACAACATGATGCCGTACAGCCTGACGGACCACATCCACGAGCGCGAGATTGGCAACCACCTGGGCATCACGGTGGCGTTCATGCCGCACGTGGCGTCGTGGTTCCGCGGCATCCACGAGACCATCAGCATCCCGCTGGCCAAGTCGATGACGTCGCGCGACATCCGCCAGCTGTACCAGGACCGCTACGCGGGTGAGAAGCTGGTCAAGGTGGTCGGCGAGGCGCCGCTGGTGCGCAACGTCATGGACAAGCACGGCGTCGAGATTGGCGGGTTTGCCGTGCATAGCAGCGGGCGCCGCGTGGTGGTGTGCGCGACCATCGATAACCTGCTCAAGGGCGCCGCGACGCAGTGTCTGCAGAACATGAACCTGGCGCTGGGCTATGCGGAGTACGAGGGCATTCCTGTGATGTAAACATTGCCTTGGCCTCTTTTTCTTTTGTCATTCTATTTTTATTCGTTCATTCGTTCTTGGGGGGGTCTTTTTGTTTTCTGGAATCACTTTTCATCTCTGGTATATATACCTCGCTTCTCTCTCTTCTGCCTCTCTCCCAGCCTCTCTGCGAGACGAACTCAACCCCAGATCCGATCTCGGGGATACTCATCCCCGTCTCCCCACAGCGGAACCCGAACCCTTTTCTCTTTTTTATTTCTGTATTTTCTTTCGACTTATTCCTTAGTCCCGGGGGTTTCTGTTCCTATTTTTTTATCTTGTTTTTTGTGTTTTAATCAGTATCTCTTTTTATCCCCTTTTGGAAGAGTGAACTCCTTCTTTCCCGTCCCCGGTCCTTGCTGTCTGTCTTGCTTCGGTGTGCTCTGTTCTTTGCTCCCAAAAAGTCCGTTGCGAGAGTTATGAAATGTTCTTTTTTTTTCTACACTAGAAACACCTAAAAGTTTATCCAAGATGGCTTCTTCTTCTTCTTTTCAAGAAGAAGAGAACCGTCTTTAGGTTCTGTTTGTACACAGCGTCGGGTGCGTGCGTGCGTCCAGAGGTATTTATTGGTCTATAGACTTGCGTTGTCCAGCGTTGTTGTCCAGCTTGCATCACTCTCCCTGTCTCTCAGCTTTTCTGTGAATGTGCCTTCGTGTGGCGGGTCTGGCTAGATAGATCCCTCAGCGTTTCTTTACACATGGTGGTGATACCGGCGTTTCAGTGTTGACCGAGGTACCCTCTCCACGATGCATTGATATCGTTCGTTGCTCCACGCCATACACGGCCCGGCCGAAGATCACAGACGAAGAGAGAGAGACAGGGTCATCACGGTGCATGTACATATCCATGAGCAAAAAAGGATTAAAAAAGGGAGCAGACACAATTACAATCAAACTATAAAAAAAAAAGTATATACAAAACCAGCCCGACTCTTCACGGCCCCTTCGCTTTCCCACGGGTCGGTCCTCCAACCGCTATCACAACAAGAACAACGAAAACAAAAACAGGAATAAACGGACATGGAACGTCGGGGGTGTAAGAACAACAGCAAAAAACCAAGAATAATAGTACCAAACACAACAACGCAGCAGAAAGAAGGTCCTCAACCACCAACAACACGAGAAGAAAAAAAACTCTCCGCCCGCTTCGCCATCTCCCCCTCTCTCTCCCCGAGCCTGCTCACCCGGGAGTGCACGCACACGCACACCCACAGAAGCCAAAAGGCGATGTGAAAGGCATACAAAAAAGACGACTAACAGCTTGATTAAAAGAGGAAGAAACCAAATTACAGATATAAAAAAACCAACAGTCAATCCCACACGTTCTCAGCCACGAGTTTCACTTCGAAGCCCACTTCCTCCTCCTTCCCCCCCCCGGATGTAGTAGATACAGACCCCGATCACCGCGGGAAAGAGAGAAGAAAAAAGGAGGAAAAGATAGGACTAAAAAGCCATGAAACCAAACACGTGGATAAGGAGAAGACTAGAGGGGTTGGTTTCAGAACCGTACAGATATGAATGCGAGAGAGCGCAAGAATTGGGGGTATGGAGAGAGAGAGAAAGAGAGAGAGAGATAGATGGACAAAAAAGGACAATATGGAGATGATGGGGGGAGTACAACTGGAGTGGGTGGAAAAATTGAGCTTTCTGTCGTTCATTAAGGGTCGTCAGGAAAAATAAAAATGAATGCAATTCATCCGCATAAAATAGCAACCAGGGCAGACAGGTAATTTCTCTTTAATTCGATGCAAGGACGACATCCGCGGACGAAGCAAGTCAAAAGGTGACGGAAAGACGAGGGAATAAAAAAAGGGTATGGAGCAGGGAGAGAGAAAAAGCTATGCTCGGTGGGAAGAGGAGACATCCTTGGCAACGAAGAGACAACCGCCAGAGTCTGCACGATTACTTCGACGTAACGACTGGAGAAGAGAAAAGAAGGGGAAACGTTAGCAAGCAGCCACCTCACAATACAAAAGGCCTACACATGAAGGACAACTTACCAGCCGGAACGATGATAACCACCAGGAGGACAGTGACTCCGACAGCGATCCAGATTCTCATCTTCATGTCCTTCCACCACATCTGCTTGCGCACGCGGTTCGCGCCGCGGCGGAAACCTTGGGCCGACGCAGCCAGGTTGTCGGTCTTATCCTGGAGAGCGTCGAGCCGCTCGCCACGCTGCGACACCTTGTTCAGGTTCTCGCGCATCACACCGACGGTGTCGTCGATTTGCTGTTGAGTGGTGGCCAAAACGTTAGCATCGGTCGCGCCCGCGGTCTTCTTCGTCTTCTTCTTCTGCTTCGCCTTCTCGTCTTTCTTGGTCTTCACGTGGGCATTGTCGTTCTCATCGACTTCGATGAGGATCGTGTCAGGAGTTCTGGCACCCTCGAGGGCGGCAAACATATGAACCACGGAGAGGGAGATCCGGTTTCCGGCGGGATCGGAAGCGGGAGCGGCCGCCATCGGGCTGGCGGGGAGCGGAGTCAGGCAAGCCAGCTGAAGCTCACCCGGCTGACCAGGAACGGTGCTAACACCAGTGGTCTTGGCCAGGCCGGAACCGCCAGTGGCGGCCATCGTGGCAACCGGGGCATCCGGGGTAGCGCCGGGACCAGGGACAACAGCAGGGCCAGAAATATCCGAGTCCTTCGCGACAGAAGCAGTAGGCTCGACAACAGTGTTCGTCGAAGGAGTATCCCCACCAACAGTGTTCTCGGCCACGCCACCGCTCTCGGAAGGACCGACTCCAGCAGCGTTGATGACAGACAGACGCTTCGCCTGGCGCTCCAGCTTCTTCTCGGCGCGCTTCTCCTTGGTCTTCTTGCCCCGTTTGGCGTGGTTTGCCTTGGTGCGGTGGTGCTTGTTCTTCGTGTCGGGGTCGGCCGGGCCCTCGTGCTTAGCGGTGTTGGCACCGTCCTTGTCGGCAGTGGCGATGGCCGCCTCAGTGGCGGCTTTGATTTCGGCACCCTTCTCGTTCTTCTCCTTGGCGGTGCCCTTCGTATCGAGATCCATGTCGGTCTTCTCCTTTTCGGTCTTGGCAGTGGTAATTTCGGTGGCATCGTTGTTGTCGGGGGTAGCAGGCTTGTTGGCGCTTTCGGTGGGCTTCTCCTTGTTGGCGCTTTCGACGGGCTTCTCCTTGTTGGCGCTTTCGACGGGCTTCTCCTCGGCGGCGGCGGCGGCCGGAGTCACTTCAGCCTCTCCAGCCATGTTGGCGTACATCCGAGTGAGGAGAGCCGCATACTGGGCATCAACATCCATAAGGGGATCATCAAGGCCAGTGGCCTTGGTAGGGGCAGACATGGCGGTTGGAATTGCTGGAATGGGTCCAGAATTCTCAAAGGCGGGTGTTTGATGGATTGGTGAACTTCCCAGTTCTTTGTTCTTGTGTTGTGTGGATGAGGAATAAAGAAGAGGAAAGGAAGAAGAAACAATCGCAGAGGATTGAGAAAGAAAACTCTCCCAGTTCGATGAAGAGAAAATAATGCCAGATTGGAAGCAAATGTTCTCGCAGCTCTCGTTGTCCATCAAGATTTCCAAGGAGAAGCACCACGTTCGAAGGGGGCATCGAGAAGGAGAATGTCGTGATATCCCGAGATCCGGAGCGTCGGAGTTTGTGTAGACCACCGTAGATTCAAATGTTCTTACCCGGATTTGAGAGACATGCCAGAGAAGACCAGAGGAGACACGCAGAGAACGCACATGCACTCATCTAGAGAGTCAGAGAAAGGGTTAAGAAAGTTCAACTTACTGCTTGCAGAGCCTGTGTTCTTGTGGCTCCAGCACCTCCAGCACCGCCAGCAGCAGCTCCGGCTCCAGGTTGGCCACCAGCCTGACCGCTGGGGATATAAGGGTCGTAGGGGGCGTCCTGCTCAGGCATTTTGGAAGATGGGGACGGGGGTTTGGTGATAGATGAAGAAGATAGGGTTGTGATAAAAGGAGGGACTTTGCAATGACGATGATGTCAAAACACACAAAGTGAGAAGAGTGAAATCAGGCGAAGAAAAAGGTATAGCAAAAGAAGTACTCGTAGACAACGAATACAATAGAGTCAAATGTGATTTTGCGATGGAATAAGCAAATTTTGTTTAACAAGAGAAACGAAAATTGGACAGATAGAAAAGATGATGGAAGGTTTTGAAAGGAAGAAGAACGGGAAGAAAAGAGAGTCGTAAATTCTATTGAGGATGAGGTTCCAAAAAAAGAGAAGAAAAAAAAGGATGAGAGCAGGCAAAATCCAGTCTACTGTGTCCACACTGTACGCATGGAATACTGCCTTGGAAGGCTTGGCTGGCATGCATTGCTCGGGTCCTGCGGCGGCGGATACTTTCCAGCGTGGCTGAGAAGAAGGCGTCGGATGTACACAGACAGCTTGAACAGTATGCAGGTGTACATTCCGACTTAGGTCATCGGCGAGGGTCTCATGTACCCCAGAAGGGTGGACTGCAGGATGACGAAGGCTGGGTGGGACTGTGTGGGAAGACGGCCGCACACTGTGGTCTCGCTATCCTTCCTCCTTGAGATCCTGTTTTCGCTGACGAGGAAGGAGCCGGAGGTTGGTGGTGGCTGCCGCCGGATTCTTGCGCTTCCTGTCGCGTGCTGGTGAGGATATGCATCTATCGTGGATATCGCAGTCCCGCGGAGGGGGAACAGATGCTCTTAACCAGGAATATGCACATAAAGGGTTGCTCCATAGAGCAAGAAGGGGTCGGCCCAGCAATACACTTCTGATACAGTATATCAAACGAAACACCACATGGTCCCCTGGAACGCCGGTAAATACTGCGCATCTTGGATTTGCCAGAGCCTCTCTCTCATCGCTGTTGGAGCCATGGGCCGAGAGTACGTATATACAGGAGAGACACCCATATATCGCCGGCGTTGCCTTGGGCGAATACTTCATAGGCTCCAGACGACGCAAAATCGAAACGGGACGCCCGGAAAGGAAGCAGTGTTTGTTTGACGTACAGTGAGTTCCCGCTCCAGCACACGGTGTCGGAAAACACGTGTCCGACGAGAGAGCGAGAAAAAAGTGCTTGATCTGGTGCCTCTCGCTCACGCCTTTTCGCTGTAAACGAGAACGAGAGGCAAAAAAAAAAGAGGCCAGACAAGAAAGAATACGACTCTGGTCGTTCGCTGTTCTCTCTCTCCTTCAGGCTGTTTTGTTTCGTTCGCACTTCGATGTTTCTTGCTGGAACCCAGCGCCCAACCTCGCCTCAGGGCTGGCCAGCCGACCTGTAACGCGCGTGCGTCTTTGTTTCCCCCTTTGGACACGGGCAGTGGTTAGATGTCTTTTACAGTCCACACTTCTTTTTGCCTGTGAAAGAAAGAGGAAAGCTGGCCGAAAGGGGGCTGTACAGTACTGAAATGGACTGCTGTTTAAAATGAGAAGAAGAAAAAAGGGTCCGGGTTTGTTCTTGGAAATCTCGTACAGTGCGCAGCCATTCCACTTTCCAAATACAGAAGCTCAGAGCCTTCATCGAAAACGAAGAGAGCCATGACAACCTCGTTGCCCTGGAGAAGAAGGAACAGATTCGGTCTGGTTCGATGAGAGTGAGGCGTTGTTGTGGCGGAATGGGCCTGTGGCTGTGTTTGGTAGGGTCTAACCCTTGTGTGTTTTCGGTAGGGTTAGGGTCGTGGGTCGGTCCAGATTCTGGGCCATAAAATTACGCGTCTTCTCCACGATGGCTTCAGCCACCAGCAAGCATCCCTTCAATACCGACAGCAACCCGTCCTTCGTTGCCCTCCAGCCAAGAGCTCAGCTCAGTAGTCAGTTTACACTGTCTGATACACAAATCCGAGTCAAATTAGAGTATAGTTCACTCCGACCGAAGCCGCCTGTGGAGGTGACACGGGAAATCTTCACGCAATCCAGAAAATCCGGCCCGTAGCCCAATCTCGTCAGCGCCAGCAAATTCTTTTGTGGGTTGAGTGTTTGCACTGCACATCCCGTGTGGGATCAAAGCACCAGAGGTTGGAACGGGATCATTGGAGAGAGAAAAAAAAAATACCAAGCCACCGTTGCCGCAGCCAAGCAAATCTTGTATCTCCAGAGTTTTCTCACCTCACGTCATCGGTCTGTGGTCGCATGTCACTCTGATGGCCAGGTCTTGGGAGGAGCGATCATCATTTACCTTTTGTTCCCAGCATTCCCGAGTCCGTGCTTGGGAGAAATATGATATAGATAGGGCAAATGCAAGGTCCGGCCACTGGCTGGTGATTTCTCTCTTTGTTCCTGGAAGGGCCTCCCTGGTAGTGGTATCCTCCAAAAAGGGGGCCCAGGCCCACGAGCCAAGCTGTCACCCAAGGCCACTCGACGAGGATGTTGCTGTGCATTGTGCGGATTTGGCATCGGCCGGTGTTGGTCGATGCCAAGAGCACGTTTTCTCTGTCGGCGGTGCTAGCCCAACTCATGATATTGCATTCACGGGCCCTTTGTGTGTCATCTTTGTGAGTTCTGCATGCCGTTGTCTGCGGATCATCAGTCAGCTTACACGAACCCTAAGCGACAGACCACCACGCAACATACCTACAGTACACATACGTTATTTCCCGAGGTTGGGCTGGGCTTACGCAGACGGGGGGGGGGGGACATTCCAGCGAGAATTCCTCGTATTCCAAGCTGACTGGTTTTGCCTGTTCAAGCTGCTCTTGTATTGAACGGCGGTCAGCTGTGGTCACTGGCAATTTCAAGGGGATGCTTGGCTTGGGTCTTGGGGGGGCTGTGCAGGAATAATAGCCAAAAGCAACCCCAAAAGAGAACTCAGTCTGGGGTATGTTTGTCGATATCTGTCTTCCCTGACGCGTGTGCTGTGCGACTGGGGGGTGAGCATTGGTATGTTGTAGCATAGCAAAGTTCGTATTCCATCCTGTTCTCAGGTAAGTTTGGCGGGGAGGTGGCACTGCTTTGCATTTGGGGTATCATGAGCTATTTGCTATGCCACTCAGTGATCAGATGGACCACAAAGCAGCTGTGACGCTGACTGATACTGGCTGTGTAAGTGTCTTCTCAAATTGGATGGGAATTCCGGAGGAGGACTGAACTGGTGATTGCCGGACACTGGGCGGCTGGGAGGCGGGAGTACGTACCCAGCTATCTTCGCTTCGTGGGAATATCGTGGGGATTCGTTAAGAGATACTACGTACGCGGCCTAACAGCCACACCTAAATCTTCTTCCACTCCGTCGATGCATGAAGTCACATAGACGGCGTTCATGGCTCGTTTCTGGGTAATTAGACGTCTTTATACAAGCTCCAACTGAGAGCCCATACGGCGAGAACTGAATCAACACCCGCGAACACCATATAAACCATCTGATGAGGGCCAAATTATACCGTCAGGACATCCGGAATACTTAGACACGTCAGCACAGTCCAGGCCGGCGAAGAAGAGCCAGCAAGTGGCCGGAAGCCAACTAGCACACATCACCGCTAAACTAGTCGAACCGCCCACTAAGCGGCCAGAAATAGCACAACCGCCTCGTTCGAAAATCCAACCGCTTCAGGGCATGTAAGTCCGCCGGGGAAACCCACCCAATTCCTGGCTCCTCTCCGGATATGACGGTGCTTCTAGCGCACTGAGAAAAAAAAAAAAGGCAGGGTTTTAATTGTGGGGGTTTGGCCTGCTTTTGCCCCTGGCCAATATGCTTTTTACTCGGGATTGTCACTAAAAGTCACGACTTTACGGGCGTGTGAGTGCAAATTTGCGGAGGGTTGAACAATTTCGGCCGTAAAGTAAGCTCCTGCATTTTGGGATGGGCTGGTGGTTCCTTCTCCGTGACATTGGGCCTGCCTTGTATTTGTCGCTCTTACAGGTTATTCGCCCTTATTCCCATTTCATGCTATGTGTTTTTTCTCTTCCGGGTTTTCTCTTTTCACACTTTTTCTTCTTTATACACTTCTCACCATCTATTCATTCGTTGGTTCTCTTCTCTTCATCATTTCCCGCTCATTTTCTTCCTTCTTTATCATCCATCATCTATTTTCCCACCTCATCCCTCGCTTTGCCCTCATTCCTTCATATAACTCCCTGCCTCTATTATCGCCTTATACATCTTCCTCCCCTGGCTGCTGATCTGACCACCCTTCACGGGCCTCCCCTTGCCACCCTATCGTGTTGTCATCCGGCCGTCGATGTATCTTTACACTCTGCATCTGCTGTAGAGAGACTTGCCTCAAGTGGCTCTCTGCCATTTCCCCCCCTACACACTTCAGTACTACACGACCAGGCTGTGGTGCCAAGTCTTGTCTTCCCGTCTTCGTTCGTTTCCCCTTCTTCATTCACTTTCTTCTCTTCTCTGTTTCCTTCTTTTCTCTCTCTTTTTTCTCGTATCGACTTCTCGGCGTCGAATTCCCCCCCAGTCGCTGATTTTTGGTAGAGAAAAGTTCGTGGCTCCCCGCCTTTTTGCCATCTATCCCCTCGAATATTTCCTGTATTTGAAGACTGTCCTCTCATTTTCTTCCGGTTACTCTTCCCTCCTCACCCTTAATCTTGTCTCTCGTTTAATTCTATATTTTCGCTCGCTTTATTTTTTGATCTTTTCGTTTTTGTCTCGCCTTGATCGTTCTCGAGACTTCTTCGACCGTCCACTCGTTTGCCTATCTTTACATCTCGCGCCCTTTTTTTTTTTTGCGTGACACGACCGTTCGTTTCGTCTCTCGTCGCTCTCCCAATTTCCCAGCGACGGAATCTCGAATCGCGTTGATCTTAATCCTAAGCCGGTGTAATCGTTCACTCGAACATCTCGTCCTCGTTCGTGGCTATCGCCTTCAATATTCGTTATCTCCCTCCCCACCAGACGCGTTGAGTGAGAAGACTTGTCTGTCCGCGTGTCGTCGCATCCTAGCCAGAGAGGTTGTCTGTCTTATCGGGTCTCCTTGGCACTCATCACTTCCTTTTCTTTTTTTCTCTTTTTTCTTTTCTTGGTTCCTTTGACCTTCTCCTCGAATTACCACTCGCGACACCACACCAGCCACCGACTCGTCAAGCCCTGGAATCGGTCTACACCGACACTCCCTCCGTCCCGCCGTTCGTATAAAACCCTGAGTCATGGTTCACTCCTACTCTATGCGCGGTCTGGCGCGCGCCGCCGCCGCTTCCCTCGCCTTCCTTCCTCTCCCCTCGGTCCTGGCCGCCGACGCGATTCCGCCATCGGCGTATACTTTCGATCCCGATGATATTGGTAAGCTCACTCCGATCCTCGAGGTCTCGCCTAGCTGCTCATGGCCGAGATGGAGCAGATACTCTCGGGCACGCGACACGGGAGGCCTGTAAACCACAGGATACTAACTCTGATGGCCTGGCTTCTTTCTCTGTATAGACAGCGTAAAAAAGGTGGCCAAGTCCGTCTCCGAAGACCTCATGTTTTACTATCCCGGAAATAAGCCCGGCGGAACCCCCGGCGATCTTCCCTATCCTCTGTACTGGTGGGAAGGCGGTGCACTCATGGGAACTCTTGTCAACTACTGGTACCTGACCGGCGACGACCAGTGGAACGACGACGCCACCGCTGGTATGATTGCGCAAGCCGGCCAATACCGTGACTACATGCCCGCAGACAAAGTGTCCCAGCTCGGAAACGATGATCAAGGATTCTGGGGCCTGACCGCCATGTCGGCTGCCGAGTTCAAGTTCCCCGACCCCCCCAAGGACCAGCCGCAATGGCTGGCTCTCGCCCAAGGCGTCTTCAACACCCAGGCTGCTCGTTGGGACACGGCTTACTGCAATGGCGGGTTTTTCTGGCAGATCTACAGCTGGAACAGCGGTTATGACTACAAGAACACCATTTCGCAGGCAACTTTCATGACGCTTGCTGCCCGCCTTGCCCTCTACACTGGTAACCATACCTATTATGAGTGGGCTGAAAAGACCTACAACTGGATGGCGGCTGTTGGATACATCACCGACGACTACACCGTTTACGACGGTGCTCATATCGATAATAACTGCACGAGCATTGTCGGCGACCGTTGGACGTACAATCCTGCCGTGTTGATGTCCGGCATTGCCGCCATGTACAACTACACCGAAAAGCCCATCTGGAAGGAGCGCTACATCGGCATGCTCAAGAACACCAAGATCTTCTTCCTGGGCAACAACAGCGACATCATGTCGGAGATTGTTTGCCAGTCCGATCCCACCCGGCCGTGCAACTATGACCAGCTGTCGTTCAAGGCCTTCCTTGCGCGCTGGATGGCCGCCTCGTCGGTGTGGGTGCCTGGAACCTGGGAGCTCGCCGAGCCGTGGCTCAAGGCGTCGGCGGTGGCGGCTGTGCGCACGTGCCATGGTGAAACCAGCGGGCGCATTTGCGGATTCCGCTGGGACATAGACGGCGCGTACGATGGCCTGGGCGGTATCGGGCCTCAGATGGCTGTGCTGGAGACGGTGATTTCCAACCTTTACCAACTCAGGGACGCTCCGGTGACCGCGTCGACCGGTGGCACGAGCGGCGCTGACCCCGATGCCGGCGGTGTGGATATCGGCCGGACAAGCGAGATTATCTTCTCCAAGCTGACGACGGCCGACTATGCCGGTGCCATTGTGTTGACTGTGGTTATCTGCTTGTTAATTCTTGGTACGGGCATTTACATGCTTAGCGATGAAACCGATAAGCGGTCACCGCTGTTGAAGCTGAAGACCGGCATGCAGTCGGTGGCCAGCGGACACTTTATTAGTGCGGACGTGTCGTCGGCGTCGACGACGGCGGCTGCTTCGGCGGCGGCGGCTGCGGCCAGCAAGGGCAAGAACCGCGGCACGTCGCAAGTCTACCCGGTTGGTGGCCGTGCTCCGGACACGCCGGGCCTACACTCGCCATCGGGTGAGCTGTGGAATCGGAGGACACAGGGTTGAGGAGACCACTCTCCATGAATACCCACAACTCACTCGGCCTTCTTTGAAGTCAATTTAGGAAAGCACCAGACTGGAGCAGTTCAGTAGCATGGTTTTTTTGGTGGCTTTCTCGGTTTTTGCTCTCTTCTTCATTTCTTTGTCCATATCTTGTTGTCCATCCCCCTTTCCACCCCCCTTTTTTTTTTTCTTCTTCATCTCATTGTAGGTCCGGCGTTGACTCTTCAGGATGATATTATTCAGTTGCTCTGTTCACTTTTGTCTTTTTCTTTTTTTGGTTAAACTAGATGATGGGTTTCTTTTTTTTTTCTCTCCATGTTTGTATCTCCCTCTCTTTTTGGTTCATTACTCTTGTGGTGGTGGGCAAATCTCTTTTTATGTGCCGTTGTGTTTCATGTTTATTCTCTTCATTCCCTCCATTGCTATTTCTTATATTTCTTGTTCTTAATCTTAGCTTTCTGGATTGTTCTATATGATGTCTTCCTCTCTCTCTCTCTCTTTTGCATCCATCTGGTCTCCTCACGGGGACTCTCGTGTGTCTAAGCCTGTTTGTTCGTGCGTGAGCGGAAGTAACATCCACAGTGGTGCGGCGGTTTGGAGGCGGAGCGGCGGTCCAGTCCCCAGCGGAATATACAGTGTTGTGTGTGTTTTGTATTTGAATTACTTCTTTGCGGCTGTGGGGGTGGATGTATTTGGAGTACGGCGAGTATCTGTGTTTTTTTTTGCCCTCGTGAAGAGAGTGGCGAGTAGTCAGCGAGGGGAAACGGAGGCGGGATTCAGTGTCTTCGTGGCCGAGTGCGATGGACCGGTATTCGGACATCCCCGACTCGGTAGAATTTTGAATACAGCGGATTTGCTCCATATGACTAGTCATGACTGTTGCGTGTACTTCAAGAACCCTGGAGGCTTTGATAGTCGGACTGAAGTTCTTGTGTTCTCATGATAGAGGACTCTCTGGTAGGGTTAGGGTTGGCCAACTCCGCATCAAGGTCGACGATGAGTGAGGTGTGTTCCTTGAAGCACAGGAACAGCGTTCCCACACAAGTGTGGCTTTTTTCTTCGTACGTGTGGCGGCGTCGTGACAGAGAGAGAGAGAGAGAGACTGGGAAAAGAGAGAAAGAAAGGTCTGCGTGGCCCAATGGGGACCAAAGCCCCCTGATGCAGGTACACGGTGGTGGGCCCCCTTTCTCAGCGACTTGTGTGTGTGTGTGCCTGGCGCTACTTGGGGGGAATTCCCCACTACCACAGAAAGTTGGCAGTGCTCGTAGCTGATTGGGCGAGGTTGGATCGTCGATTCAGGGGAATTTGGCCTCTGGAAGAGCAGGACTTTCTCGGGTGCTGCACGTCTGTGACTCTTGAAAAGTCCATGGGTGGGACAGGACAGGACAGGAACAAACGTGGCGACGAGTATGAGTAAGGACCTCCCCCCTCCTTCGGAAATATATTGAAAATACGTGCGAGAAAGCCGTTGAAAACAGGCGTGCTGGTGTATGTCGCCTGGTGATGCAGATTAACAGAGGAGCCGGGCGGGAGCAGCCAGAGTGAGCGCGAAGACACCGGTGATGTGATGACTTGGGACAGACGCGGCTGGGGGATACACAAAACCATGGGGGGTTTTTTATTTTTATTTATTTATTTATTCATTTTTTATTTTTGGATGGCACCTCTTTTCGGCGAGTATGCTCTTTTCTAACCCCCTGAGACTAATCTGTTCTTGGGTTTCGTCTCTGTGTGTGTTATTTCATTTCCACTCTGCAGGTCAATCGCAAGTCACACACCCTATGCCGGTGAAGCAGGCGGTGCTCCACGGCACCGGGAGTCACGCAATGCCCGGGGTTTGAAATGAGGGAAGAGCTATCGCTTGTTTTCGATCGCGAGAAAAAAAAAACAAAAAAGAAAGCTTCCCACTAGCTAGCGAAAAGCTGGGAGAGTTGATGTAATCTTGCGAGAGGCATGAACTGTATCGGGGTACGAGTCGTATCGTTCCCATGAAGTGAAGTCTGGCGTTCCCCAGATTCTGTCTTTTTTGTTTATTTATATTTTTTAGACTTTTTTCTTCTAGACTTTTACTAAATTAAAGGGGAGAATTATAGATACAATCGCCGCAGGAAATTTCGGGATCGGTAGCTCACAACCACACTTTCTCTCTTGAATCTTACACTTGGTCGGTACCGGTGGCTGGCTGGCTGGCGGGCTGGCTTGCTCATAAGATGCGCGTTTTGGTCGCCGAAACGCTTGGGGGACGTGGCGTGCAGTGCGTTCTCCAGAGAACAGCCAGGCTGACCCAACAGGTCAACCACCGCGGTGAACGGGCCTGGAAACCACAAGAGCACTTTCACATCACATCCAACACGAACACGCCGACTCTGGCTGCCACCACTAGCATACAGGTTATATCAGGCCCAGCTAATGGGACGCCGGAATCTGCGCTAACACGCTATGCAGACACCACGCAGACAGAAAATGATCGACGGTGCAGGGCGGACAGGCGAGCAAGCACAACAAGAAGTTGAGATGACACCGGCCAGCCAGATCAGACGGGGGGGCGGTGCTCTTTCTGCCCTCTGTTTGTGTGTGTCCCTCGTGGTCGTCCTTCCCGACTGGGCAGGCCGCTCATCTCATTGTGGCTGGGGCTACATATACGGAAAGCCGCGAGTGTGTGCAAGTCCGTTGCGTGCAGGACTTCTTCGTATCAGACATATATATGCATATATATATATATATATATATACTGTACTGTATATATCAATGTGTTGGTTTCGGTCCCAGACACACAGGAGGGCTTAGAGGAAGGCACAGGAAGCATCCCTCTTCCCCCCCCTCTGAAAAATACAATTTCACCTGACCTGACTTGCACCGGCTTAATCTAAAAGGTGGGAGTGCAACTTGTGCAAGTGCGAAACCCGGCCGTTCCGGGTCTCTCCTTCCAAGGATTTAAATTGCTCTTCGTAAGTGAAAGTCGGCCAGATCACGCGCGCTCTCCAGTTCCAGGGCAGGAGTATCTCGTAAACGTTGACTCATGCACTTGCTCGTAGTCGCAGAAGTCGTACTCGGCGGGAGATGTGGTTCGTTGCCTGGAATGCACATCGACTTCTTCATCTTCATTAACGACCTCAGTCTTGAATACCAGCTCTCTCTTCTTCCCTCCTTGCATAGAACCATGCGTGTCTGTTTAATTTAGACCATCCCACCACCCTCTTTGGACAAGCCTCTGAAGCCCAGCTTTCGACATTCTAGGCAGAAGGAATCCCACCAAAAAAAAGCTTGATATGATAGATATCCTGGTGTGTCCCCCGCGCCGCTTTTACGCCTCACCTCGCCTTACTCTGCCGTCTTGACAGGCCGGGCTACGCTTCACACCGCTTTCCGGAAGTGCTTCCTCTGGTCCTTCAGACGATAATGATCCTGATCCCACGTTTTTTTGAGTTCAGTACACACATGGCCGCAGCTTGAGCTACACACGCGCAACTTATCACGGAGCAAGACGGGACTCTCTCTTGCGCAATGAAGAGCGAGCAGGAAATCACAGACACCCTGGCTCGCCATGCACGGACCGAGCAAATTTGATACACAGCCGACTCTGGCCCGGCCGAGACAAGCCTGAGATTGAGTGGGAAGAGGAAAAGTCAGTCGGGAATTAAGTGGGAATCAATGGCACTTCTGGGTCTTTCAGGTGCGAGATGCAAAATGACGAGTCGATTGGCTGCGCTTATATTACTGAATGAGTGGCAGAAGGCTGACTGATGAGCTCTCCAGATCACAGACTCGATGCCGATTCACTATATCGCCGACTGCTGCATGGAAAGCTGCTTGCCCACTCTCTTGGAAATCACCCTCTTCATACGAATCCACTCCGGGCACCGGCCAGTTATTTATTGCTTCAGAGTTCAGACTCCAGTACCTGCGTCACTTCATCAACTCGATGCAACCCTGGCAGGTTTTAGCAGTCTTTTGGCTGCATGATCACCTCTTGATCTGCGACATCACACTCATACCCAGTGCAGAAGGTTTAGACCCCCTTGTCTGGTTTTTTCTTCTTGTGTGTGTATGGAGCCTGTCCGTCCAATTCCTCATCGCCCCTGGCTGGATTCGGATCACTTTGGACCCGTAAACCGCATCCTGAAACAAACTCCGGTTTTCTCTCTCTCTCTCTCTCTCTCTCTCTCTTTCTTGATGTCTTGAGAGCCTTCACACGAAATCTGACTAATAGCACCGTCGGCTTTTGAGTCCTTTGACACAGTTGCGGACTTCCGTGAGAGAGCAAACGTAACCCGGGCTTGGGGTCGGTGCTGGATTTATTCGCGACGAAGAGAAGAAAATGCGAATAATCGGTAGAAGCATCGGCTCGGTATCGCTAATCGGCAAGCATCAGCTCTACAGTACACATGCACGTACGATGAAGTGATGCACCTTGCAGGTGATGCCCGTCACACCCAGTCCTTCCCAACCAGAGAATCAATCACCACGATGCTCGCTCAGTCGCTGGAGAGAAAAACAAACGAGAGCGAAAGAAGAAGAGAGCGAGAAAGAGAGCAGAGAGACACACATCCTGGCTGTTGATCGTCTACGCATTAACAGAACCATAAGTGGCCGGGGTCTCCACTTCTGGTGGCTCGGTTCGTTGGTGGTCCGGGGGTATGTATGGGGTTCCCTCTCTTTTTCGCTGCTCTTGTGGGCATCGTTTACGGGCGCGTGGTGAGCTTGGTATCTGCATACAGGCCGTGATGGCGCTGGAGTGGCCCTTACAGTTCTGTCTTTAAGTCCCTGATTCATTGCGTCGGCGTTCCGGACACACTGCTAACTTCAAGACCAGAACAATCACGTATACCTTCCGCGACTACCACCGCCGAGGCCCGGTATTGCGATCGCCATCCCCGCTATAGATCACACACTGACGGGGTAGGCGTCCATTGACAAGGCCACCCCCCCGGGAGTGGATTCAGATGATGCTGTTTAGTGGTGTGCTACCACTGGACTAACAGACACTTGCAGCAATGACACTCTCGCCAAAGAAAAACTGTGGGCTGGATTACCACTGCCATCGCCCTGAACGAAAGAAGAAAAGAACCCACATCGCCAGGTCGTCAGTGCTGTCACCCACTGACCACCGCCATTGATCGCACATTTCCCCGCCCAGACCAGCAGCAATTTGCCATGGCCCGACTGCGCCGCGAGACCTGCCAGAGTGGCCGTCTGTCGTTGTGTGTTCTGTATTGCCTCTCCGACCATCAGAGACTTCGTCCATATACCACCGAAGTGGTATAGCACCAGTTATAGCTGGCTGGCTGGCTGGACTATGTCTGTGTGCAAGAGAGCAAGAGAGAGTTCAAAACAAACACAACGGCCCGGGGGGATTAAGTACTACTAGATGTGGTATCAGTGTCAGTTGTTGCGAATAGCTTCACTCCCAGCCCAAACGCCGAATCTTACGACTTCCGTCTGTCCTGGCCGCCCATCCCGTGCATATCCGGACTCCGACTGCGCAGACGGAAGAAGGAGAAACCAATACTTGCTTCCTCTGGAAACGAAGAACCGGCGTCGGTGCTTCTTGAGGGTGGTGCGCCACTGCAGATCATCCTCAATTTATCGGCATATGCTGGGCTGTTGTTTTTCTCTGTGTCTGTGTCTACTGTACTGTATGTCTCTCCCTCTCTCTGTCTTTGTCTCCCTTTCGCTCCCTCTCTGATCTCTCTCGGACGGACTGTTTGTTTTCCACGACTCCAATATCTGCGCACATCACATCACCGGCCCTCGTTTAACATAAAATCCCCAAACACCCTGGTCTCCACCAAAACCCACGCCCCCTGGTCTCTCTTCTTCTTCTCTGGCTATTACACCAATCCGTGTTCCACGACTGATGTTCCCGGCCCTTCTGGTATTCTTCTCCCCCCCTGGCCCTTACCACATTCAGTCTACCCATCGATACTTCTCGTCTCGCTCTCAGGGTCCCCTTCACCCCATAACCCAGTAACCACCGCTCTGAACTATTCTTGTCTGGGCGGCCTGGCCTGTCTCTCTCTCTCTCTCCTCTCCGAGCATCTCCTGGTTGTCTCTGGTTTCTGGGCACTAGCCTCAACACCCCTGATCACTCACTCACTTCGTGGGAACTCTACGTGGGCCTTCCTGTTTCTACCGGCCCCGTCTCAGCTTTTGTCTTCAGGGTCTCAGGCCCTTTCTGGCTCTGTTCTCTTGTCTGCTTGTGCCCATGTCGTCGGGTCCTCGCAGCGTCTTTCCTGTTTCTACCGGGGTGTTTCTGTCCCATATTCTTTCTTTTCCCCTTCCCAAGTTTTCTCTCTTTCTCTCTCTCTCCTTCTCTCTCTTTTCGTGCATCCCGCGTTTAACCCTCTCACCCTCTCACTCTCTCTTTTCTTTCCTTTTCTTTTCTATCTCAGTGTGCATGTGTTTTGATTTTCCTCTGCCGTACAGCTAAAACCCAATTCTGGCCTTTTCTGGGTGTATTGTCTTGTAATCTGCTTGCAGTTTCATACTCTCTCTCTCTCTCTCTCTCTTTCACTCACTCACTCACTCAAAGTACATTCTTTCTTTTCCATTCGTTCTCTCGAAATCTCGCCTTGACGGTTGTAATATTATTCTCTTCACGCCTCTTTTGCTCTCCCGAATATCTCGCCGACATCGATTAGACCAACCCCATAGAACGATACGATACGCCACTGATCGCACTTTCTCCTCCCGCTCTCTCCTTTTTTTTCGACGACAAGCCTTTATTATTCGATCCTCGGGCTTTCTATTTACACCGTGTGTGACTGACACAACAGCAGTGCTCCTGTGTAACTCGTCATCATCTGTTCCCGCAGTGCTTCGCAATCTTCTCTCGTTTTCCACACCAATCCTCTTAACGGCCGGCCGCATTTCCATTCGTTTTACCTTCTTTTTTTCTTTCTTTTTCTGTCGGCGTTTGACTGCATGTTCCGGGCTTTCTTGTTCTTCTCCTGATCCTTCGTTCTCCTGCCATGACTGTGACATCTCTCCAAATTTTGCTCTAAATGAATCGCTCTCAAGATGGACGGAATGCGGACCGACCGGGCGGCCCCAACCGCATAGGTAGAGACCGTCCCGATCTGGCCCTGCGTGGCGGCGGCTTTCCCCAGCAAGTAACCGTTGCCGAGTACACAGAGTCGACACGTATGCCGCTGCCGGCGCCCATGTCGCTCCCGATGGCAAGTAATGCCGACTCCCTTCCCGGACAGTCTCGAATCCCCCGTCCGCAGGGCAAGCCTCGCCCTCCTCCTTCGTTGCCGCTTCGAGAAGGCAACCCGACCATTTCCAGGCCTACCATACTCCCCCAGTGGCCTCTACCTGCGCCCATTCCCACTCCGGCTCCTCCCCCGGATACGTTGAACAACCAGTTTCAGTCGCAGCCGCGGGGCCCGCCGCCCCAACGCCCTCCCCGTCCCAGCCGTGTTCCGTCGTTGTTGGACAACTCTCGTGTTCAAAACCCAACCCCTGCCTATCAGTACGACTCGAGGCCCGACAGTATCCCCTCGGACATCGACCCTGTTTCGACTGTGCCTATGATGATGATGATGAATGCGCCCATGAGTGGTGACCCGGCGCGGCTGACTTCGTCCACCATTGACTCAATTCCCGACTTTCCCGTCCCTGCTGGCCCTCCTAGTGTCCCCCCTCCTCGACGAAGTGTTAATCTTGGCCCTCCCCCGTCCGCGAGACGTGGAGCTTCTTCCTTCTACTCCAACATGTCTTATGTCTCTCCCATTCCTGAAGAAAGCCCTCGCTCGAGATCTCACATGTCGATTGCGTCCAGCGCTGCCATTCCCGAAAGCTTTGGAACCTCGTCGCCTGGAGCCAGCCCTGCTTATCGCCAGTCGTCACTCTACGGCTACGACGACATCGACGACATGCGGGATACCATTCTCTTCTCTGGTCCCGCCACTGAAAGCAGCTCAGAGTCGAACTTGGTGCGGAGTGCCAGCATTGGGCAGGTTGGAAAGCCGTCGATAGTCATGAACCGTCCTGCAGCACCACCATCGCCACTTCCACTGAACAACCGCCCATCGTCACCCGTCCGAGGACCCAGCTCACCCCCTCAAAGCTCGGGCAGTTCCGATTCCAACCCGTTTGCTAGCCCCTCGATCTCGTCCGACTCGGACATGTCCAGCAACGACTCCGACATTCAGGGCATTCCCGATGCATCGGCCAACGCCGTGCCGCCGAACCCGGATGCCACGCGCAACGCCATCCGGAACTCTCTGGCGGCTGCCACCGCGCTCGACCCGATGTCTTTGTCCCTGGACCGACCCTCGTCACCGCAGTTCAACCACATGTCCGCGATACGGAGGCCCCCGAAGATCGACCCGGATGCTGCGAACGGCCGCGGCAGTATGACGAGCTTGCCGGAACTGATCCGTCGCGCCACGCGGTTAGCGGCCATGATTGATAAGGGCAAGCGGCCTGGTAGCCGGTTTGAACAGGACTTTGAGTTCCTTGACGAGAAGGCTGCCGTGAGAGATTCCGAGGCGTTGTCCTGTATGTTCCTGACCTACACCCTTTTTTTGTTTCCTTGACCGTGAAGTTTCTCTCCTATCTGAGCATACATACTAACTCTTCTTGTTTTCCTCTAGACAACGGCCGACAATCCGGCTTCTCCGATATGTTGGCAGCATTTCCGCCTCCTGCGCAAGCAAATGCTGGCCGTCGCCCCAGCCGCAACCAGAGCTGGTTCCAATCAGCAACGTCGTGGCCGTTGGCTCCTGGGGAGAACCAGAGCCCGCGTGCTATGGGTGGAGCCCGATCTCCCGGAGGCAGCAGTGATGGTGCCGATTTGCCACCCCAGGAGGACGAGAAGCAGAGAAAGCGCCGCTGCTGCGGTCTCCCGCTGTGGGCGATCATCCTCATTGTGATTTTCGGGCTGGGGGTGATTGCTGCGGCGGTTCTTGTCCCACTGGAGTTCCTCGTGTTCCGGAAACAGAACCAGCAGCCGGCAGCCGACTCGGCGTTGGTGCAGTGCCGCACCAGCCTGGTGTGCCAGAACGGCGGCACCAACGTTATCGCGCAGGGCGTCTGTTCGTGTATCTGCACCAACGGATTCACCGGCTCGGACTGCTCGCAAAACGGGGCTTCGGGATGTACCACCGCCACGCTCGTTGTGGCCAACGAGTCGAACAACATCAACAACGTTACTCTTGGCGAGGCCATCCCCCGTCTGATCGTCCAGGCCCGGAACTTCTCGGTGCCGTTGTCCGGAACCGCTATTCTGGCTCGCTTCAACACCGGCGATCTGTCGTGTGTTGCCCAGAACTCGCTGGTTACCTTTGAGGGCCGCTCGGTGCGCGCCGGGGTATCGGCGGCATTTGCCCTGTCCCAGGCGTTCAGCGTCGGTGATGGCTCTGCGGAGGATGAATCGGAAAATGCTAGTGCAGTCCTTGTTGCCGCGGCAGTATCTGCGGAGCCTGTCCCGGTGATCACCGACATCCCGCTCCAGGCGGCGCTTCTCAACGCGGCGCAGACCGAGCCGATGGCCAGCGCAGTGGTGACGACGATCTTTGCGACCACGCGGACGTTCGTCACCACGATCATGCCGACGCCGACGCTGACGGGAACCACCACCACCACCGTCACCACGACGATCCCGCCGCCCGAGTCGACGTTCACGGTCAACGAGGACGTGCTGGACTTTGCGCGGATTGCGGTGCTGTTTGTGCTGCAGCAGCAGAGTCTCAGCGACGCCTCGGGCGCGCAGGCCATCCTGCAGCAGTTCTTCACCAATGCCAGCCCGGCGATTGGCCGCGGCCGCACGGCGCCGACGGTCGCCGACGCGCTCAACCTGGCGCTCGGCGGCGACAACGCCATCGACCTGCTCAACTTCCGGGTGAAGGTTGGTGCGCTGATTGTCGGCGCGGCCCCGGTGTCGTCGAGCGTGGCGCGGCGGGCTGCGGCCGGCCGGCCGGTGGAGGTGCGGGCCCGTGATGAGCGGGCGCCGCCGATTCTGCTGAAGAACTTCCGGCTGCGGAGGCAGCACCGTCAGGCGCACGACCTTCTCCACACATGATGAACTCTACTCACATGTTGTGTGTCTTTTTGTATTCTTCGTGTTTTATGGGAAGGCGGCGACTGGCGACGGCGTTCCTGGTGGGATTCTTCCTTCGGCATCAGCAAAGCTGGACTTCCTTGCGGCCCTCCTTTCTCCGGACCAGCAGACGCTGCTGGAGAAACACGACCCCGATGAATGATAGCCTCTTTCTTTTTCTTTTTTATCTTGTCTCTTTTTTGAAACGCAACGACGAACTGCATGAGCGAGGGCGCGTTTTACTCTTATTTTTGATTTTCTTTTGTCGGTGGTCTTCATACACGCATTCTTTTCCCTCGTTCCCTCTAATTTCAACCTTCCGTCCCCCTATATATCCAGTAGATCTGGATCTGACGGTTCCTCCCATCCCACACCTATACAACGCTCTCTTTGTTTGTTCTCCTTTTCTTTTTTGCTTTTCTTTTCTTAAATGATACCTGTGGGGGGGAGTACCGGGGAGGGTGGACTTTGGACGGGAGAGAACGGGGGAGGCTAAGTTAAAAACATCATCAGACACCAGAGGGGACATCACCTATACTCTTCTGGAGATTTGCATTTGGCATTTCGTTATATATACACAAACTACCTACACATACGGGCGTGCACGACCCACCGGCATGTACATACTCACATTATTCTTTTCTTTTCTGTGTTTTTTAATTACTTTTTTTTCTCAGCGGTGGAGGGAGAGAGAGTCCCAGTTCGGACAGCAGAGAGCGGAGAGAGCGGTGGGATCCAAGATCTGTTGATTGTTTTTTCTCTCCAGATCGCGCACGCAGCGGGCGAGAGAGAGAGAAAAACAAGAAGAAGGGAGAGAGAGAGGGCCCGGTGACAGCATAGCATCCATGATAGCATCCATGTACTCCTTCATATTGAGTTGTGTGTGTGTTGGTGTGGCTATTGGGCACGCCCCCCGTCCTATGTATAACCACTATTTTTCATTTTCCTACCTTAGTTTATAGTCATCAAAACCCCATTTTATCTTTTGATTTGAACTTCGAATGAGACTTGCGCGACCAGCTGTGCAGATGGATTTTGTCGATCGAGAGCCGGCAGGGAGGAGCTGGTGATGACTGGACCCGTGGTCGGCGTCGTCACGAAACAAACCAACTCCGGAAGTCCGCGGCCAACGAGTCGTAGGACACTCCGGAGGCACTGCCGCCGCACATGAAACCCGTCTTCCTGAATTCTGTTTTTCTTCATTGAATACTGTTCCGGACAGCCAGATGGAAGGAAAAAGACAGAAAAATACACATTCACGGGGCCGAGAGACCAGATGGAAGAAGAGGACGATGCACCAAAGGCTTTCAAAAGAGACAGACTCCGGAGATATGACAGAGAAAAAGGAACAGCCATTTGCTACCCTAGAGAATGAAAAAAAAAAAGACGAAAGACAAGAGTAACGAAGATCCAGAAAGAAGTGTCGAATCTGTGAAGAAGAAGAAGAAATTAAGGGAAAAAAGAAGATTGGAGGAATAAACGTGCTTTCTTTTCACCAGTGAGAGGGGGGGGTTCATCCATGTCCACAGACCCCCGTAAAAAAAAAAGAACACCCCCGTCCCCGGATTCCCTTCCCCCCGGCTTCATTAGATGGCGTAGATGATGTGCATGTATGTGAATGAGAAGAATGACGATGTGGGTAGATTGGACGGGATAGTGAGAAAGGTGGGTGAGGATGGCGCTTTTACCGCCCCCAGAACGCATCTATTGAGGGAGCAAGGGTGTGGGTTAGTAGGGGAATCTCCTTCAGCATGTGTAACTGTGAGGAGAGAAGAGAGAGAGAGAGAGAGAAAGACAAAACTCACCATCTTGCTTGCCCATCTTACTCCGCGAGATCCGCTCGCGCTGGCGCGGCGCCGACTTGCCGGACCGCTTGAGATCTTCAAGCCGGTCACGAGCCTTGGGGAAGTCCTGGGCTGTTCGAAGAACAAAAAACAAAAACAAAAACAACGTCAGTATATTCATTCAGAGAATGAGCCAACTGACACACTCGGAGGGAAAAGAAGGAAGTCTCACCCGCCGCACGCCAGTACCACCGCTTCGCATCGTCCATGTTGGCCGGAACACCAATGCCGACCTCGGTAAAGTGGCCCATGGCATACTCGGCCTTGGCCAGCCCGGCCATGGCCGCCTTGCGCGCCCACAGGTACGCCTCGGTGTCGCTCTGGCCCAGCACGCCCTCCGCGCCCGTCAGGTACCAGCCGCTCAGCGCCAGCTCCGACTGGTGCTCCTCCTGCTGCGCCGCGCGGCTGTACCACATGATCGACTGGCGCGCGTCGATCGGACACCCCATCAGCCCGTACTCGAACGCCGCCCCCAGCCGGAACTGCGAGAACTTGTACCCCAGCTCCGCCGCCTGCTTGAACAGCGTGAACGCGTACGCCTCGTCCCGCACAATCGCGTCGTTCGGCGCCGCCGACTCGTACAGCAGCCCCAGCTCGTGCAGCGCGTGCGGGTTCTCCCGGTCCGCCCGCTCCGCCGCCCGCTTCAGCCAGCTCACCGCCTCGCGCGGGTTCTTCTGCTGCCCCAGCAGCCCCTTCAGCATGATCATGCCCACCTTGTACATGGCTGGCGGGTCGCCCAGCGTCGCCGCCCGCTTGTACCACTGGATCGCCTTCAGCGGGTCCTTGCGCGTGCCGCCGCCCTCCTCGTGGCCAATCTCGCAGCACACCGCGGTGCGGTACGCTGCCGCCGCGTGGCCGAGCTTGGCTGCGCTCTGGTACAGCGTGAACGCCTCCTTGTGGTCGGGCTCGCCGCCAAAGAAGCCCCGCCCCAGCCGGTCGGCAAGCATGAACATGGCCTCGACGTTTTGCGCCGCCGCCAGCTTCTTCAATACCTTCTGCGCCTCCAGCGTGTACCGTTCGCGTGCGCGTGCTCGCGCCTTGGTGTCCGGGATGTTCGGCACCAGGACCTCCGCCGCCTCCAGCAGCCGCTTGCAGAACTTGAGAGCAATCTCTTGGTCGCCCGGGTCAGACTTGACAAGGATCCGCATGCGGTCCAGCTCTTCCTGCGTCACCGGCGGTTCCGGCGGCCCGGACATCGAGTCGCGGTCCTGTGGCGGTGTCATCTGTGGCTGTTGCTGTTGGCCCATTTGCTGTTGCGGCATCATCTGCTGAGGGGGGTAGTTCTGCGGTGGCATTTGCTGCGATTGCGGCGATTGGCTGGGCGGACCGTTATATCCCCGTAATGATGGCGGTCTGTCCACGTTGACCATTGAACCACTCATCAGACCGGGTCGAACAGGCGTGGGGTGTGAGGGCAGCATGTCGAGAGGACCGCCCATGCCAGGTGGCTTCATAGCCGCCGGATTCGACGGAAGTCCCGGCCCACCCGAAGCACGATTAGGCCCGGGAAAGCCAACGCCAGCCCCCGGACCGGGGCTGGGCGAAGGGCCAGGCCCATACTGTTGGAATCCGCCATTGGGCATCGGGGGTACGTCGCCTGACATATCGGTGAACGACGCCTGCTGACGCAGGTTGGGCTGGGATTTCGTGCGGCCGAGTTCGGGATTGAGCCCGCCGCTGGGAGGCCGACCAGGTCCGCCCGGACCTCTTTGGAAATCCAGAGAGGTCCGAGCCGGTGCCATGCCGCCATTGAAGTCTTGCGGACCGTCAGGGCCTCTAGGCCCCGGACGTCCAGCAGGAGAGTCCAGACTTCCGGGACGCCCAGCAAAGTCACGCGGCGGTTCCGGGCCCTGGGGGTCATAGTAGCTGTCGTAGAAATCGTCAACCGAAGGACCGCCATCATTTCCACCACCGTACTCCTGCTGTTGTTGCTGGGGTGGTGGGGGACGACCGCCACCAGGCCCGTACTGATCGGGCCCGTTCATCATCATTGCCGGCGGGCCGCGATTGCTCTGGGCGGTGGCTGGACGTTGGGGAGGGGCCATGCCCCGGCTCATCGGCATTCCACTGCCGTTGTTGTAGGGCATCGGAGGAGCCGGGCCGTTGCGAAGCATCGGGTCAGGCGCGGGCATGGTCATGCTACGGGAAGGGAGGCCGTAATTTTCGTTGCCCATGGGCGGGCCTCGGCCGTATCCATCGTTGTACTCAGGCTGGCCGTACTCGTCAGGGCCAGGGCCACGGCGGGGGTCGTTGAACTGCTGTTGCGGAGGACCGGGCCGCATCGGGGGGCCCCGGGATTGTGGGGGAACACTTCCTCCCCGGGCACCGGGTGGCGGCGGTCGCCCCTGGTTGATGTCCATATTGCCCATCTGATTTGCGAGTTGACTTCCATCGTCGGGAAAGCCACCGTACGGGCCGTTGCCGTTAAATCCGCCTTGTTGGGGGCTCCGCTGGCCACGGAAAGCTAACAAACAGAAGACAGACGGGTTAGAAAAGAACTGCATCTTAAACCACGCGGCACTCAACACATTGGCTACAACATACATGAAGGATCAACAGTGCCAGCTCGTTCGGGAGGGCCTGGACGGCCGCCGCGAGTGGCTGGGCGGAAGCCTCCTCTTCCCGGACCCGGAGGAAGACCTCCGCGAGGAGGGTAGTCCCCGTTTGCCGTTGGTGGGCGTCCCATGGGAGGGGGACCTCCACGTCCCGGGCCCGGAGGACCCATTGGGCGGCCACCACCACCGCCTCCTCTGGGAGGACCGTAGTAGTCTTGCGGAGGCGGGCCGCCACGGCCTTGCGGAGGCCCACGGTTGAAGTTGGGATCTTGGTACATTCCACCGCCATAGTCGGATCCTCCGCCGCCGCCGCCGCCGTATCCTCCACGGCCACCGCCGGGAGAGCCACCGCCATCGTCATAGGCTCCGTACCCATAGCCATCCTGGTAACCATCGTATTGGCCGTTTTGAGGCGGACCTTGATATTGACCCGGGCCGGGGCCAGGGCCGGGGCCGGGTCGAGGCGGACCGTTGTTGTATTGGCCTTGGTAGGCCATGGTGAGAGAGACAGAGAGGTTCGTGCCTCTGGGAATAGAAGAGGATGGAGACAAAATAGAGATCGAAGACGCTTTTATTCGAGGGATGACAGTTTGAGAACAGTCGGAAGCTATCGAGACATTATTCCAAAATTGAGCGAGTCCGCCTCGAAATGAGATGTTTACGTATGAGGACAAGGAGCGGTGATAAGGAGGACGTTGTGTGTGAATGGATCGATCGGTCCGCGGGAGGATGGAAATTGCGGGTCGTCGATTCCGGTCGATTCGTCGGGTCGGATCGGAGCGGAAGACGAGACGAGACCGGAGATGATCGAGAGGAAGGAAGGGGGGAGGAACGGATTTTTACTCAGGATGGCCAGAGAAAAAAAAAACAGGCCGCCCACAAATCAAACAAAGTTGAGCGGACTACGGCTTCGATCGGAAAGAATGCCGAGAGTGGGGAAAGTCGAGTGGAAGAGAAGTTTGGCAGGAAGGAAGCAAAGCGAATTTGCACAGGATCGCACCTTCCTCCGGACTTTCGCTTTTTGGAGGGGCTTCGGTCAGGCCAGCTGATTGTGGGTGGGAGGCAAAGCAAGATATTAAGGCCGTATAGAATCAAGAGTGAACAGGAGGACGACGAAGGAAAAATCGAAAGAGTCCACGGGATCTGAATCTAAAAGCACAGAGAAACATAAGACAGAGGTTAACATGCTTAGTCAGGGAAAGGGAGCCGTGGTGGGAAAGAAGGGCTTGTTATTCGATGATCTAGTGCAGTGGCCAAGTCAAGAATCACGAGAAACCGAGTGCCGGAAGTGAAGTTGGCAATTACTGCTGTTGAGTTTGGTGGATGTGAGAGTGGAAACGGCACTGCTTGCTGAGATATGCCTTGGCGATATTATGCGTTGCTCCGGGGTTCGGGCTGGCTTCTCGGACGATGAAAGACGCCCTCGTACACCACAGCAAAGGTATTGGATTGACTTCAAGAGGGCCACCGCAGAGCGGGAATGGACAACACATACAGAAATTGCGTGGTCTTCAGAGCCAAACTGAGATGGAACCGGAACTGCCAGATAGCACCGAAGAAGAAGAAGGCAAGAAACGGCGGGGATGCAATGGACCAGCCCAGATATGTCGAGAAAACGGGAAGAGTGAGAGAGGAGGCAAGAAAACAAGCCAGCAGATGGTCAAGAAAGAGGCGCGAGGTGACCAAGAAGGACGCAATTGACGGAGGGGCTAAAAGAAAGATATAGACAACAGACGCAGCAACATGTAGTCCGTGATGGCCGATGTGTTGGAGAGTTGAACATTCTATGGTGTGGAGAGACGAGGGGAAAATAAGGGAAAAAAAAGAGAGGAAAAATATAAATAAATTAAAACCGAACTAAAACAAAAATAAAAAACTAACAAAATCGAAAGAAAAAAAGGTGGGACGAACAAGACGGAAAACCCGCCAGGATTAGGGGAGAAAAAGGAGCTGGGTTGCACTCTTCTCTACGAGTCCCGGCGATCGGCCATCCAGCCAAGTCTTTGCTTTTCCTGCCTTCTACCGCATCTGAAATGCGACGGACGGTGTGGCAGGTGCCAACAAGCATGGCTTTCCTAGGTTTCCTTTTCTCTACAGACAAGTGAGGTTGACGACCCCGAGATGCAAGCAGAGGGTCCCGACTGTGTCAGCCAGATCAAGGGAAATCACTCCAGACGACGGGGTCTTGTTTACGTCCTGATGTCTCTGACTCTCTTTACAGTAAGTACTGTACTCTGCGTACATGTAACTCGTAGCTCCAGATCAAGGCGAACTGACCCTTGGGGGTTAGGTTCACATCGACGGCATCCACCACCAACCCAAAACCTTGTCACCCTTTTCCCAACACAGGGGAGATGGATGGTGTTTGAAAGCGAGGAGAGGCACGGAAGAGCAAAAGCAGAAACGCCAGAAACGCTGTCCAGATGCAGGGTTCAGAGGCCCAGTAACGCTGGTCCTACGGGGCCGCCCACCAATGGAGATGGAAGCTTCCCCTCCTCGTACCACCCACCTCCTAAAAGCAACAAAGAGGTGTGTGCCGGTGTTCCTGAATCCCATTATGGTTAAGCTTTATTTTTGAGTTTTGGTGTGTAGTAGCACTGTCCTTACTGTATCTGTCCCCGTAGAAGACAAGTGTAGCCTGGATGAAGCACAGGTGACAACAACCCATCGTGATAGGCTCTGCCCGTCGATCCATAGCATCGAATCACGGGGGGGCTTGGGCAAGTTGTCTGTACCACAAGCCCTCTTCAGGAGACGGAATAGATAGCGAGGGCTTTTCTCCCCGTTTGTCCATAGAGCATGAAGGTACCTGCACGTACACATATACAGTATGTACAGTAGAGTACCCGCGTATTCGGGATTCGGTCTCAACTGGGAACCGTTGACGTCCTGTGCGTGGCTGTGAGAGGCTCAATACCGGCTTTGCTCGTCACCGTTCCCGTCCGCAACCACCGATGACAGCCAGCAAGAGACTGTTTCTGCGGGGAGAGAGAAAGAGGGACAGGCACAGAACTCTATAAGCACGAAGAATAAACGACGGTAGCACCAGCACCGCCTAAATCCAGTAGCCAGGGGCGCCGCTTCGGTCACTCAGTGGCCACATTCAGGCGTCGTGCCACTCTGTACAGTACTGTATACCTAAGTTGGAGGCCGTCGTTGATTGTGGGCTGTGAGGGCTTGAAAATCTTTTTTTTTGGGCGATTAGTTCCCCCCCCTAGCCGCCATTTATGTGCTTAAGATTGCTATCTTATGCAGGTGGACTCAATACTGGAACCCCGAGAACGATGGACATGAACCCATTGCAACCCTTTTGCTGGGTAAAGGAGGAGATTACCGTAGGTGGGCAGGTAGATCTGAGAGCTTCTAAATCTGTTCTAAATGCGACCACTTGAACGGTGAGTGTGGGCTTGGACAAGGAAGTTATGATGATGGCTGTTATTACTTCTGGCAGCCCTCATTTAACGCCATATTCCCCACTATACTGTCGAGGGGGAGGCCGTTATCTTCACGGTCTTGTGATTTCCTGTTTGGGGTCAATATTGGTTGTATCTTGTAAGCGAGTGTACGTGTCTGAGCTGGATATCATCCTGCTGCTCTTTGGATTTGGACGGTGGCTACGAGTAACTAGCAACACGTGGGTGACACCACTATCGAAAAGCTGGTAACAGCAAACGACGTAGTACAGTACATACGTTGCTGGTAATTTCGATGTCCTGGATTATCTGAATTCAGCCGACAGGCCTCCCTCATAATCCAGGTAATCCAAACCCTTGCTTATGGTAATCTTGCCTGTCCCTCTCTCCGCCTTCTCCAGAAATTGGCTTCATAGCCACCCACGCATGTGATCTATGCGCACTATATCAAAAATTCCTCTTGGGGCCGGGAATGTCATCATCATATTTCTTTCGATCTTGAAGAGAGAGGGAGAAGCTGATACGAGAGGCCTCGCGAGGCTTTCCACGGCGTGACCTCAAAAATACAACAGACAACAAAAGCTCAAGGAGCCTCCCCTTCAACAGTTGAAACTCGAGCCGCCAACATGCGTTTGTCTTGCCCCCTGGAGAAGGAGGACTTTCTGGGGGGAAATGGTGCCCGTTCTTCTCCGGGACGGCTTGGTAAAGAATAATGAACAAAGAAAAAAAAAAGAAAAAAACCCCCCTGGAATCCTTCTACTCTGCACACTGAAAACGCGTCATATGCCGTACTGTCGAGTTGTCGAGACGCAATAATTCCGAGGGACTTAGGTGCCTTCAGAGAGGCAAAAGAAGAACAAAACACACCTAAGTCCTGGCGCCAAGGGTTCCTGTCCCTCTGGCCCGGGTGCCGGCCGTGACACACACACACGACCACGACTTGCAGACTTGCAGTTTGGGAAGGGGGGTCCCAGCAGCCCGAATCCGTGTTCCGTGGTTCAAGGTCCGAAACAATCGGGGTTGTATGCTGGGCCTGCTTCTACCCATAGCTGCAGAGATATATACAGTATATATAATCTCATACGATCAGAGGCAAAGGTCCTGCAGTCGCAGAGAAGCAGACATCTGTAACCAACACCTGCGTTTGCAGCCTGCATGTACATTGCATACAACGGCTCGGGTTCTATTTTAGAGACTTGTTTATGTACTGTACTGCATGCAGCTTGTTTTGTTGGTGTACAGGCGGTTCCCGTCATCTTCTCTCCCGTTGACTTGAGAGTGAAGTCCCTAAACACGCCGCGATCCTCCCGCCGATCTCGAAGTTTCACCAAGCGGAAGAAAAAACACACATCCTACGGGGATCGACGAGTGTGTTCTTATTTTTCTTGAGGGACAGCCAACTCTTTGTTCTCTTCTGTAATTTCCGGAAATAAGTACCCCCTAAGACGCGTATATCATCCTAGATATAGCTCTCCCGGTTGGCGGTTCCTTCGGTGGTTGAGCTTTGGAAACATCCCGACCACAGAACTATCCGAGGTCGCTACTGTCTCGGAGGAATGCTGCAAACAGACCTTTCAAGAAGTCTATGAGCTACCTCACTGGCACAGACAATGGTATGTAGTGGTATAGTGGTATCGATCGTAAAGTGTGAGTGAGTTCACAGGCGGCCTTCCCGGATTATGATAGACTTACACAAAAATGGCTGAAACCCATTTCCCACAACTCAGTTGGCTTGTTGTTCTGATGCATATATCAACTTGGTACATGACACAACTACAGTTCATGCCTTCTGACATGGTTTCCCCCTATTCCATTTTCTGTTCATGTGTTTTGCCCCAGCCCGCTATTTTTATCTTTATTTTCTTTCTGGTACTACTGGCTGGAAGTCAGAGTTCGCGTACACGACGCGCATCACCGCCTCCCATCAGTGCGAATATTGAAGGAAACTCTTGACGACCTGCCAGCCTCGTTTCTTCCCGTTGCTATCTCTTCCGGGCATGTGTGTATCCCTTATAGGTCGCTGTTATGTTGATATATTCGATCCTTAACAGCCCAAAGGTTAGAATCGAAGCACTAGGAGCCTTTGATTTAGCACCCCGTGTTGTCATGTTAACCGCCGCTTCGAACCACCGAGATGAAGGCTGTTCGGGATCTATCTTCTTCTTTTGTTCTTCCTCCTCCCGTCAACATGTACATACATTTCTTCTTGGCCGCTCCTGACTCCAATACCTGGGGGTGTTTTGAACGGTTCCTTAACGCCCGGAAGCTGGCTTTGCCGCGCCACAAGCAAGTAACAACCGCCCGGAATGGCGCCGGATTGACGGGGGGGAACCACTTTTACAAGCAAACCTACAAGACGGTCAAAGCAGACAAGGTCTGCCTGCCATCATGCACGGCAATCAACCTGCTATGCAGCCTGATGTTTTGTCGAGAAACAAAAGAAGTTGAGGCACATATGGGATGGCCGCAGCTCCGTGGGAGCTTCTCTTCAGGATGTCGGCAGGGGCCACACTCCAGGGAATCTGGTGAAGAGGCGGCAGAAGTTCGAAAAAACCAGTCGATGATGTGGTCGCCTTGAAACCTAAGCGAGAGACAGCTCCAGGCCCGTGTTGTTTATTTTCCATTACATGCAGCTCGGCCGAGGCCGGCGTGGTGGGACTGTCTCGTCAGGTTGGTTGACGGAAGGTCAACTGCTTCTACAGTTAACAACCCAACACAACCCCAAACTCCGTCGACAGGGACTCCTGGAACCTGCGAAGTCCGTCTGGAACACTCTTATGGACGATGCCTTTGCCCATATTCCACGAGGGTCGGCGCCCAGCCAATGACGAGCCACCAAAATGCCCACTACAGCTCAGGGCGCACACCGCCTAAATTCTGCCGCTTCTATCAGAAGCTCTGCACGCCTTTTTTTCTTCTTCACTCAACCGCGCGCGACAATCGAACCTCACATCGTGGAGTTTTGCAACAGTCACTTTCACCAGCTTCCTCCCGCTTCTGCCCCCTCTACCCCGCATTAGCACACTACTTAACCGCCGGCCACAATGGTTAAGAAACCTGTGAACTGGTGGCTCTGGACCAAGATGCTGATTGGGTAAGAGCGCCATCGTCCCCCTCCCCCCACGCCCTCTCCTTTGCGCAGCACCATAGAGGGAGATAGTTTGTTTGGTATCTAACGGCGCGTCTTTTTACCAATAAAAAACAGCGGCGGAGCCATCTGCGTCGGCGGCCCGATGATGACGTCGTACCTGACCCCGACCGAGGAGGAGCTGTTCAAGCGGTACAACCCGGACCTGCAGAAGCGCAGCCTCGAGATGCGCGCGTCGCGCGAGCAGGAGTTCGACGACTTTGTCACCAAGCTGAAGGTCTATGCGAAGTCCGACAAGCCCAGTACGTTTCCCGTCGATGCTTTTCTCGGACGCTTCGAGCACTCAGCAGCCGCTGCTCTGCGATCCATATAACCCTGTGGAAGCACCCCTGTGTGGCGTTGGCCGCAGGTTCGTCGCTATTCTGCTGGAGCCACCTATACTAACCCGCGTCTCGTTTTACTCGTATCAGTCTGGATCGTCGTCGCCGAGGAAGAGAAACGAAGAAAAGACGCCGAGCTTGCACATGCGAAGGAGGTGCAAAAACAAGCAAAGTCCCAAGCCGACGAAATGCGGAAAGAGGCCGGTCTCCCCACGAAGTAGACATCAGAGGGCCTCGCTCTGCTCACCACTTAACAGGGCCATGTTATACCAATGTACAATATTAACTGGGTGTATTTTTCGATGTGTTTACTATTTTGTCTGATTTTATTTCCTGGCCTTCTTCTCAAGATAGTGGCCTAGGTGTGCAGGCATGTCAAGGTTGTTGACATGTTTGCCTTTTCATTGGGAGGCGAGGAATGATATATGAAAACTCTGCTCTGGAAGACTATAAATGCTGGATATTAATGATGAACCTTCTTTATATATACATGCAGTGCCGTGTGGAATAGCGAGTAGCTTGATACTTTGCTTTCACCCTGACTGGGCCTTTCGAAAGGCAGTTCAAGCTATAACATATCAAAGCACTATACACTTCTTTACCATGAAGCCTTATACCTACCTATTCAAAGTCTATAACAATAGCTCCTGAAGGAAAATAAAGCAATGGCATCACAGCTCAACACGATCTGAAGTCATGGTCAGACTAGGGTTAAACCCAACTATCCGGCTCCACGTGACTTCATACACAAAAATAGCCGAAGTTGAGCAGACGAAAAAAATGATGCACGACTTTGCAAAATTTCTTGGCACGCACAAATGCAATCACTATCAAGTGCCAACTTTTTTCTGACCCCAATTCATCACGAATCCCGGGTTGTTGTGACTTTGAAACCATTTACCCTCCGACATCGTTCAACTTTCCTCTCCCTTTCAGGTACGTCCAGCCATACCCTCCATCCATTATCAATCTCCGGCAATCTTCTTTTTCATCACGGTATAACCATCTCGGCATCCCCCGGCCTCACTCAAACGCCCTTTTTTCATCCCCTCCATTGTCCTTTCTCCCGCCACCCCTCAACTTACGAACTCTCCCCGGCCAATTGCAGTCTTGCTAGCCAGACCGAGTACTAACCCAGACTTACTCTCACCTCTTCCTTTTGTAGCCTTTTGATACCCCGTTCCGACTCTCTTCTCTCTTTCTCCTTCTCTCCACCAATCCTCTCCACCGTTGCCCAGCATGGCGGACGTTCAGGAGCGCCTCAAGAAGCTTGCCCAGCCCTCCAGACTCGGTATGTTTGATGATATATAATGCTCATGATGTGTCGAGCTTCTCAAGCTTGCTGAGCTTTGATGCTTGTCATAGTTGAAGGCTGGAATGTTATACTAACTGTTGTATAGGGTATGTGTCTTTGTGCCTTTTTCTTCCTAGCTTGCCTTTTACCCCTCCGTGATGTCCGAATCATGAAGAAAATTTATTCTGCCCGATGATGCCCATGACATTTATACCTCGCCTTCGACGACCACCAACTACCCATACTACATTTTGTCAAAACGATAACCATCTATTCTATCTTGGCTGCGACTTGCTACTATATTGTGCTGGTTTCTGCTTCTGGATAACTACTGACCTGTATGCCCTTGATAATAGAGGAAAGGGTACCCCCCGCCGCAAGGTCAAGCGCACCCCTCAGCGCTCGAACACCGACGACAAGAAGCTTCAGGCCACCCTGAAGAAGATCAACGTTCAGCCTATTCCTGCCATTGAGGAGGTGAACATGTTCAAGTCGGACGGCAACGTCATCCACTTCAGCGCCCCTCGTGGTATGTCTTTCCTCTGAAAACCCCCGCCAACGAAGACTCCCGACTCCTGTTGTTATGCACGCGTTATTTCGGTACTAATGGTGTGAATTTTTGTCAACAGTGCACGCTGCCGTTCCGGCCAACACCTTTGCTATCTACGGCAACGGCGAGGATAAGGAGCTCACGGAGCTTGTGCCTGGCATTCTTAACCAACTAGGCCCTGACTCTCTGGCCTCCCTTCGCAAGCTTGCAGAGAGCTACCAGAAGCTGCAGCTCCAGAAGGGCGATGCTGATGGTGAGGACGATATTCCCGACCTGGTTGAGGGCGAGAACTTCGAGAGCAAGGTCGAGTAAACATACTCGAGAGACCAAATAGAAAAAAAGGTTGAAAAAAGAAACTTCACTGCACACGAAATACATATGAAAAAGTGATGCAATGGATTCTCCTTTTTACAGTCTTTTCTGTCTCTTTTCTCTCCTTACGGGTTCTCTACAGACGAATGTTTTCAAAGCGAAGACGTTCCCTGGATTAGACGGAAGTTGGAATTGAGAATCATGTCACAAAAACTTCAAAAAGAAGAAACGCACAAGACTTCTTTTTACTTTGAATGGACAAAAACGGTTGTGGTTCCAGGCGTTTTTGGTCTGTTTTCTCTTTTTATTCATTCTCTTTTTTGCTTTTTTTCTTCTCTGTTGCCTTCGTCGTCTTTTGACGAAATGATCAGGGTTTTCATGTCGTCGGGATGCGGACTTGTTGAAATATGCCCTCCCCCCCTCATGTCCATCTTTGAAGGTGGACGGTTTGTGCCTGTACATCGTAAAACTGGGGGTTCATGATTATCGAAGTAATGAAATCAAATTACGCTTCGAGGTTCACACGGGTCAATGCCGTTGCTGTGTACTCCGTTCACTCCGCCCATACTTGACTACACAAAGTATTATCCCCAGAATGTCCACACAATCAGAGAGGTGTGCCATTATATACTGAAGAACGCATCCCCTTTATTTTCAATCCACCCCTGAAGACACTGGGCCTTTGTATCGGCAATAACCACCCGACGGCCCTCGAGCCGGCTCGACCGCTTGACGTCTCCATAAGAGCTAGCAGCCAACGCTCGCAGCAGCTCCTCATCGTCTATGCGCGCCGCTATTTCCCGTGCTAGATGCCACGTCCGTCTTCTCGACAGCCGTGAGGCGGCACGGGGATCGGTCGGCTTGCGCCCATACACCACAGCGTTAGCCATGCGCTCGTCGACCCCGGACGCCGTCCACGCGAACGCCGTGGGACACGCCGCCAGCTTCGCCGCGGTGCCGGCCACCACGGTGCGCCGCGAGAACGCAAACTCCACCGCCGTGGAGCGGATCTGCACGGGCCGGAAGGCGTACCCGCCGGCCCACACACGGTCGGCGAGCCCGTGCATGCGGCCGGTCGGCGAGAAGCACCGGGCGAAGCCGGTTTCAGAGTGCTGTGCGTCCGGGACGACCAGGGAGTGAAGGTAGGCGTGCTGTGGCGCGATGAACAGACTGCTGGCCCAGGAGAGCAGCGAGGTGGCTTGTTTGAGGGCTAGCTTGTCCGAGCATGACTTGGAGAGCGTGAGGGGTGCGTCGGCCCGCGCGGGCTTGCGGCGCACGATGCCGAGCTGCGAGAAGAACTGCCGGCCGGGGAGGGACGTCTGCGCTGGGGGTGGGTCTCCGGGGCCGGGGACCTGGGGGCTGGGCATCTTCTCCTTTGGGACTGGCCAGGGGGTGTCATCTTCTTGGGACGCCATCAGGAGTTCCATGCTTGCATCACCGCCTACCGGGCCCGATTAGATCCAGTGGACAGTATAGACATATCGAGGAAGAGTGCTTACAAGGTGCTTCAGAGCAGTACATGTGGAGTTTGACATGCGGTTGAATACCAAAAACTGGCGATCCCTCCCCAACAAGGCGAACGAGAATACTCGATCCCTCGTCCCGATCCTGCTGCGCCAGCCGGAGACACTCGTGTAAGAGATACACGTTGAATGCCCTCAAAGCAAGGATCTCGGCGTGGCTATCATGGATCCAATTTCCAGAGGATCCAGCCAACTTCGAAGAAGGAAGACATTTCATCCCAGTCCTACAAGATCATTAACACGGATGGTCTACTATATAACACACACACGAAAACAAGCCATGTACAGGAGAGTTGCTTACGCCAGACAGAGACACATCAGCACTCCGCCATCCAACTCAGCAACGATCCCGCTCAACGGAACCCATTCGCAAAGTCCGTTGCCGCGACGCGCTGGCTTTCTCGATGCCGGCAGTTTGGCGTACTCTGCCAGAACACAGCGCGCAATATCATCTGCGCTTCGGGACGACATGTCATCGTCGCATGGCTCCGATGCAGTGACGAGGTGTCTACTAAGTTCAGCAGAACTAGATAGACCAGATGGATGTAGTTGGGAAAATTCGCTAACATTGACCACTCTCCATGAGGATTGTCAGGATAGGAGGCGATGCCCGGGTCACGGGAGCACCCACGTGATCCGCTTGACGTAGCCACGAAAATTATTCCGCTGACCAATCAGAGCACTCGCTCCCCTCCAGGCCCTAAACGACTTGTGGCTGACTCATCTGGCGCGCACCAAGTTTCCACAAGGAAATTTTGGCCCTGTCACGGCTTTCCAACTGTGTGTGTATGGGTGATCTGCCTCCTCTTCTTTTCTCGATCTTCTTTTTTTCCCTTCCCCTTCCTTTTCCCCCCTTTCAAGATTTAATTCCACCAACCCCCCTTTCCAACCCTCATCTCGCGACAATCGATTTCTCGACGACAAAATGAGGACCTACGACGATGCTTTCTCCGGCCAGAGAATTTACCCCGGCAAGGTACGGCTGATCCTCCACCAAGATCCCAGACTGTTCGGCTCGGCCTCGACATGCCTTCAATGCGCTCTGCTTCGGTCTCTCTGTGTGGTTGTTGGTGTTTGGCTATTTATTCGCGAAGATTTGGAGCTGGAAGAATGTGTTTTGGCTGGGGAATTTTTTCTTGAATGTTCCCTAGCCCGCATTTCAAGCCTCGTCCGCGAAACCAGCCTTTCACCACTGCCAATACGCAACTGGCTAAGCAGTGTATCATTGGACATACAGAGCCTGGACCTTGGATTTCCCGATCTGAAAAGAAGAGAAGAAATAGTTTGGCCGACTTGGTTACCGTCCACTAACATGACTTGCTCTCACTCTACAGGGTAAGCTCTACGTCCGTGGCGACAGCAAGACTTTCCGCTTCCAGAACGGCAAGTCGGAGTCGCTCTTCCTTCAGCGCAAGAACCCCCGCCGCATCTCCTGGACTGTCCTCTACCGGAGACACCACCGCAAGGGTATCTCTGAGGTATGCAATATAATCTGCCCGCCCAGGCCTATATCGATCTCGCCTGCTTGAAGCTATGCAACCTTCCGCCACCCATCCGACTCTCCGAATACGCGAACAGCACCTCAGACGGGATCATCAGATATATTGAATTCATCATCGGAAATCGCACAACGCTTCGCGGCAGCCCACTACGACTGAGCAAACGACAACCTACGATAGTCCGCAAACATTCAGGCTCGGAGGGGTGCATAGCTTCGAACAAACGACGACATGAAAAGTGTTCAAGTCTCGCATCATGAGCACACTGATTCACCCATCTGTCGAGTACCAGCAAAGACTAACCCAAGCACTCTTGTTTTACCCCTCTATAGGAGACTGCGAAGAAGCGCACTCGCCGCACCGTCAAGGCCCAGCGTGCCATCGTTGGTGCCTCGCTCGATGTGATCAAGGAGCGCCGGACCATGCGCCCGGATGCCCGCCTTGCTGCCCGGGCCGCCGCCATTAAGGAGTCGAAGGACAAGAAGGACGCCGCCGCCAGTGCGAAGAAGGCCGAGAAGGCCAAGTCTTCTACCAACAAGGGCCAGACCCAGCGCATCCAGAGCAAGCAGGGTGCCCGTGGTGCCCCGGCCAAGGCCCCGGCGAAGGCTCGCTTCTAAACGGAAGCTGTTGCTATCGTGTTGCTTTGTGCTTTTCCCCTAGATCCCTTTTTTTACTCTTTTCTTTTTTTTATACTCTTTATTGATGTCCCTTCTACTCTGTAACGGTCCCAACCGGTGGGAGGAGAGGGAAAAATGGGGAGAAACGGTTTCTGATTTTTTCAAGGAGTTCTTCGTCTAGGAGAGAGTGACCAGGAAGAGCGTGTGGTTTTTTTTAATATCCCGTCTTCGTCCTGTAGACAGGAGAGAGAGAGAGAGAGAGGCAGAGGGTTAGGGTTGTTTTTCTTTTTTCTCCCCTATTTTCCCTCTCCTACTCTCCCCTCTTTTCTTTCTCTCTCTCTCCCTGTCTTCTGCTCACTATTTTTGTTTCCTGGACAAGGCTCTTCGGTTGAGGATTCCATCATGCGCTACTGGAGGAGTCATGAGGTTCATTAGTCGTCTTTTAGGCAAGGTCTCGTTAAAATTTCCATGGGTTACAAACGGAATAATCTACGATCAAACAAAAAAAAACTTCAACTAAAGAGGTGTCCCTGGGTTCCTGTTGCGCTTGAGCCGGTCGTGAATGTGTAGCGAAGAATCGGCATGTTGTGTGAAATATTGCGATTGTTAGGGTTAGTGTTGTCTCCTTGTGGAGGCGCTCCACGATTGCGCCAGATAAATCTGCTGTAGCTTTGCCCTGTGCCGCAGGTTTCTGGTCGCTGGGTTGAGCATCTTGTAGCGGATGATTTTAGGTAATTTCCTGACAGCTGGTCATGCATGCCAGAAATGAGTGCCCATTCAACCGGTTCAGTGAGCATCGCAGGAATTGACTTACACGACTGATTGGACGTCATCAGATAATACTAGAGTCCAAAGACATTTTGGGACGTTACTTACAACAACAAGACGACATGAAATTGGCAAGGAATTGTGCCACAGCTTGCCGAATTGTGACATTGAACTGCTGGAGGGCTAGAGAAAAAGCTGCCCCGCCCCCGCCGGCATTCCCCGGCCAAAAGTCCATAAAGGGCGCACGGAAACAGCACAGAGCACAAGAGCAAGAAATTCAGAAAACAGGATCTATTAAGCCCCATGAACCTGATGTATGTGTGTAAAAACATGTAGCCATGAGAGTCGTGATCTATCATACAGTTTTATCCTTCTCGCTTTCCTTACAGGCTGGCGGCAACGGCATCGTACCCGGAAAATTCGGTGCTGCCCTTGACGGTGTCCTGGCCAACATAAGTCACCTTGCCGTGGTCGACAACCATGGCCCAGCGGCCAGTGCGGCCGTTCGCACCGAGGCCGACAGATTCGCTGAAGGCGGCGCCGTTGGCATCAGACGCGAAGATCTACACCAAGCAGTCAGTGAACCGCAGGAGTCGGCGGTAAAGGGGAGAGGAGAGGCAGATAGAACTTACAATGGACTCGTTGGTCACGTTGTTGGCCTTGCGCCAGCCGGACATGACGTGCTCGTCGTTGAAGGAGATCACGACCAGCTCGTCGACGCCCTTGGCCTTGAGCTTGTCGAAGTTCTCCAGGAACGGCGGCACGTGGCGGGACGAACAGGTCGGGGTGAACGCGCCGGGCACGGCCACGACGACGACCTTCTTGTTCTTGAAGTCTGCAGGGTGGGCTGGGAGTTAGTTGGGAGAGACAGAGAAACCAAAACCGCGGAACGTGGGACGAGAACATCGCTGCACGGAAAAGTTGCAGTGGCTGGGACATACCGGTGCTGGCGTGGAACTTGGTGGGAATGCCGCAGGTGCTGAAGCCCGCAGTCTCCGGGGTGGGAGGCGTGTAGACGAAGTCCACGCCGGCGGGGAAGTTATCTCCAGCCTTGATCGGAGCCATTTTTTGCAGAATTGAGATGTTTTGATGGGATGAAAGTATGAGTAGAGTGGTAAGTTGGAAAAGAAACTAGAGGAGGAAGTTGGAGACTGGAACTGAAATTCTAGACAAGTGAAACATGGGATGGAGCTGGCAATATATATAGACGGATTTTTGACTAGAAGCCATTTATCAGATGCGGAAGTAGGTGTGGGATGCTTCCACCCAGAAACAGCTTCCGGAGTTACGAGCAAATCGACGCTTCCGAAGGCGATTTGCTCAGTCTAATGCAACCCCTGCAAACGGCCGAAAAACACCACATACAGAATTTAAAATCGAACACAAACAGACAAACGAAAAGGGTTTAGAAATCCGGTGGCACTAACCCGCCTCTCCATGACGTGATGGTATTATGCAGATTGCAGGCACCAACAGGCAGCAAGGGCTCGTTGGGAGTGGTGTTTCCAAATCGTGCCCCTCATATCGCCTCCCCGGCACCGGCACCGGCACCCGGCGCTGATCCGAAAGGAAACAGAAAAAATCTCGGGACCCTCCGATGGCGGACCCCCCACTTTTTGGGGGTGCTAAAATCCTGCGCCAGGGAGCTAGATATGCAGCAGACTGATGCTTTTTACGATATGAGAATTCCCTCCGCTTTCGGGGCCGTTGTTCTTCAGTTCTGTGTTTGTCAAGCATCTGATGTTATTTGTGTGTTGCAGGACCAAGTCGGACAGAAAGCCCGCCCAGGCCGGCGTCTGGATACAACTCTAGGCCCTGGAGGTCCCAGTGGACTACGTAACTGCACCGCACTGATTTTCGCCCAACACGGTCCAACTCAGACAGGACACGTACAAGACGCGAACCAAACGACAGCAACCACTCTTGACTCCCGCTACGTCAGGTCTGGGCCCACGGACGAGGCTCTGCCTACTCAACGCATGAGTGCCCGAGCCACCGAAGCAAGTGGGACTGGCCTGAACTCTGAAGTCAGGCTGTGCTGTGCGGATCGGATCAGCGTTGTTTGAGGTGGATCAGAGCCGCGACTTCAAGAGTGTGTGTGTGTGCGGGCCGTTGCCGACCGGCCCGGCTTGACGCTCCAAAAAAGGTGAATATAACAGATAATAATACAAACACAGATGCGTTGTTTGTGACATCCAGCTCATATACATGGTGTGATAGATGCAGGTATCCATGATGAGAGTGCGTTTGTATGCATCTAAACGATATGCAAGTAAGGGGGCCGGTTGATATCATGCATGTAACTGGGATCAACGAAAACGTGACTTCCCTCACAGACCTTGTCTCTGTCTTCTGCCAAACATCAACGGTAGAACATGTCACGTTTTTCTGTCCGGGCCTCTGTGTCTGTGGTCCTTGGTTGGACCCTTCTTGTCACATCGGGAAAGACCACTCTGTTGGTCTCTCCTTCCTTCCAGCACTCAACTCGAAATGCCCGCGCTGATCAAGATAGGCAGGACCCAATTCACTCTCTCCTTCCTCACCATTCGGTCAGGCTCAGGTGATGATAGTGTAGGGCTTGAGCCCTATTTCATCCGGAATACAGCCATGGAGGAGCTTATATCTCTTCCGTGACAATCCTAATCTGGTGTGGGTGTCTTTTGCATCCGCTCTACTGTACATCGTATCGTGACTTACTCTGTCTTGGAAACTCCGTGATTCTTTCTGCGACGATTTGCCCTGCCCCGTTCTAGACTCACTTCCACACACGCCTTTTTGTTCTTGTCCAAGTTATGACGTGAAAGCGACGGTTTGCTTGACGACGGATGTTCTTTTGAGAAACGATGAGATCAACACACTCTCGGGGAGAAAAACCCCGGATCCTCAAAGGATTGAAAAGGAAAGCATGTAAGTGCCGGTAATAGCAGGACAAGTCACGAATATCCCACGTTGACATTCCTCAAAACCCTCTCTTCGGGTATCAGGCAAGGGAAATGCGCCATGCCCGGAAATGCAGGTCCTTTGCCTGGACGCTGTCTTTCATCCTGCCACGGGCTTGCACTCGAATGTCTTACACCTGCGTTTCCTCACTGTGCTTGCTTGCCTTGCATTGGAATGTTGTTTGTGGGTTCAGAGGCCTGGCCACTGTCTGTTCCGCAAGTCTCGGGGTCGGCTACTATGACTGGTATTCTCCTGCTCATGTATCAATTCTATGCAAAACCCGAGAGACTTGCCATTCCTTGGATGACTTCCATCCGGCACGAGGACATGATGGAAGGCCAAACGTCGAGATGACACACCGACAAGAGCTTAGGCACACAACGAGAGACAGTCTCACGGCGGAGCTGCTGTGGGATATCCGGACAAAAAGCCAGAAGAGGGCTCTACATGCAAACCCCCAAGCTGATGGCCCAAATAGTCGCGCGTTCTCGGGTTCCGCTGAATCATCACGACGACACAGTTTCTCGCCATATTCATGAGAGAGCGCGTTCTCGAGCCATCGGGTGGGATAACACTCCACACATACAAAAACGAAGGACACACGAAACTCCCCTCCCCCTTTCTTGATTGGATTCCAGACGACCTTTGCATCCTTCGGCGAAAGTCAAGGGATAGATGGAGACCCGCGGGGCGGTGGCCCAAGTGCCATGTCCCGGTCTCCCTTGGAGGAAAGACATTGTGGGTTTCCCGTTTCGCAGCGAATAGCAGCATTCTAAGCATGCAGTTCCACCCTCCTGTGGAAATGTGCACCGTTTTCTTTTTTCCTTCTTTGCGTCTCATCCAAGACCTCCTGTGGGATGTGGCTCTGCAAATGGGGCCCAGAGCCTGAAATCGGACTGGCCGCCGCCATGTCCGAGACGAGATGACATTGGACGTTAATTTGGGGGTGGGGGCAGGCCTGATACTACAAGGAAGAAGAATGAGTGGACGAGTCTGGGAGAAACAGAGGGACCAGGCTGAGTTGGAGCACTTCGGGTGTCTACCAGCTGATTCTCGAAGAAATGTGCTATATGGAATCAAATTCCCATCTCTCCAAGAAGACCCCGATTTCCATTCTGTCACCCTTCTCCTTCCCTCATATCCCCTTCCTTTTCCTCTTCTCTCCTAGTCATCTCCCTCCAGTCGCTTTCAATTTCTTTTTCTCCGTTTACTCTCAGATTTACCGTCCATCGATGCCAACTTATCTCCAACGTCTCTCCCTAAAGCCTTAGCCTACCTCTCGTTAGAGATCCCGTTCTGCCGTCACTTCCGTCTCCCTTTGTGTTTACGCTAGACTACCGAGGACACAGGAAAACAAAAACAACAACATTATCGCTATCATAACAACACGGGCCATACACTCCAGATTTGACCTTAAGACTGTGGACGCCGGGCTCAATTGGAGCTGTTTGCCAACTTCATCTGGCTTCCAAGCGTTTCTGTTGCAGCCACTTCTTTCCTTCAATTTATTCATGGTGTCAACTGCTTTATTTTGTCAAATCCACCTGCTGGCTTGAGGGCTAGATCTCCACAATCACCGTCCGAAATGGCGTCAACATTTGCTCTATGTCCGGCACCTTCGACGGCGAAGCCGGGAGATGAAGAGAAGAAGCCAGCGCGGTTCGCCGACTGGAAGACATGCTCCAAGGACATCCCGGCCAGTTTGAGTTTCGAGAGAATCTTGGATGACGAGACTCGTCATGTAAGTCACTGTCCTAGAGCTGGGGTGAGACGAGGTTCAGTAACACCATGAAACTGACCATCCTGTGGACAAATTCATAGCCCTGCACAAAACGAGAGTTCATGGACTACTTGATATACGTTGAGCGGTCGGCCGAGAACCTGCAGTTCTGGATGTGGTACCAAGACTATACAAAGCGCTTCAGGGTGTTGGCGTCCCAGGATGCGTACCTGAAGATTCCCCGGCCTCGAGCGGTTGTCACCAGTGAGATGATTCGCAAGAGCGAAAAGCCCAAAGCTCTCAAAGCCCCGAGCAAATCGAATACCCCACAATCTTCTGCCATCACACCGCCGGCTTCGCCTGGGAAACAAGACCGGAGGTTGTCTTGTGACACTCCGAGCTCCACAACATCGGCCATGACCGGCTCTACTCTCCACACTCAGACCGGAGATGATGCACCCACAAAGTCGCATGCTGATGAACGTAAGTCAAACATCCGCGAATCTAGACCCGATTTAATGAGTGAATGAGCTACCTACTGACATATTGGAGCTGTAGGCGAGGAAGAGATTCAGGTATTTCACAAAGAGATCGACCGCGTCATAGCAACATATATCATGAACGGGGCCAGACGGCAGCTTAATATATCTTACCGGGATCAAAAGACCGTCCTCCATTCACTGTCGTACAGCATACACCCGGCGGCACTAAAGAGACTGTTTGATAACGCCGACGAAGCTCTACGCCGGAGATCGCACCCGGACTTTGTCAGGTGGACAGTGAAGAACTGCAACGAAGCGCGGCTCACAGTGATGCGGGCAGTGGGGATCTTTATCACTTTGGCTGGGACTTTGGCCACCATGCTGCTCACCCTGAGCGAGTTGCCGCGGCCATGGCGGTTCCTGGGTGCTATTGGCTGGCTCTTGGGCTTGACTGTGGTGATCACCGCACACCGCGGCATGTGCCTGTTCATGTATGCGCGGCGGCGGCGTCACATCCGGCCGTGGGAGCGGTACACGGACGAGGAGCAAGTTGCCGATAAGGACAGCAAAGCGTTCAACCCGTTCGGGCCGGCGAATAACTACTCGGCGGACGTGTGGGCGGCGCGCCACGAGAAACGCCGGTTCATTGACAAGGTGTTTGACCATGAGGTGGGGATCCGGGAGCGGGGGATGCGCCGGGTGCAGGATGCTATTGTGCTGCAGTCGGCGGGGATAGCGGCGGTTGTGTCGCTGGTGGTGGCGGGGATCTTCATGACGTTTCCTCACGGGCGGTTCTACTGAGTACTTTGTGGAGTTTCCCCTGGCGATATACTGCTGTGAGTGACGGTGGGGGATGAATTTGTGTTAGATGGTTGGGTTCGCAGGACCTAAAGTACATGATAGCTATATGAAGCTGGGGAAGAGGGGTTGTCGAGGCGTTCACAGCTAACTGTGATACCCGTCGCTGAATTGCTGATGGCGAGAGATAGTATCCATAATACCCCAGAGCTCTGTTTTCACCTTATGAGCCCGGAGCTGCAGTCAATGGCTTCCAGAATGATTTCTTTAGTAGATAATATATTTGACATATATATATACATGTACTGTATTGCTGTGCGTAAAAAAGGGCGACATGTCTGTTTGCAACAACGACACTCGCAGATGCATTCCGTTTCCCAGCTGGTGAACAAGAGTAGATAAATGTAAACAAAACTTCAATGACGGCCAAGCTATTATAGGCCAGTAGAGAAATGGGCATATTCCTTGTTGAATGCGCGGCCGATGACCATGCGGCGAATCTCCGAGGTTCCAGCGCCGATTTCGTAGAGTTTTGCGCTGAACGAAGATATGAAGTTAGCATCACACAGCACAGTGGGGTGGCTGGACACGAAGGATGGAAGACTTACTCTCGCAAGATGCGTGACGCCGGCATCTCCTCAGTGTAGCCCATGCCGCCGAGGACCTGGATGCAATCAAGCGCGCACTCGGTGGCGCGCTCGGCAGCGTACAGAATGGCGCCGGCGCAGTCCTGGGTGCGCACGACGCCGGACTCGTCGACGGCGCGGGCGGTGGCGTAGGTGAAGCCGCGCGACGCCTGCAGCTTGGTGTACATGTCGGCCAGCTTGCCCTGCACGAACTGGTTGTGGGCGATGGGCGCGCCGAACTGCTTGCGCGTGTGGGCGAACGGCAGGGCGACGTCGAGGGCGGCCTGCATCAGGCCGAGCGGGCCGGCGCTCAGCACCAGGCGCTCGAGGTCGAGGCCCTCCATCAGCACGCGCACGCCGCCGTTGACGGCGCCCAGCACGTTCTCGGCGGGCACGAACACGTTGTCGAAGGTCAGCTCGCCGGTGTTGCTCCCGCGCATGCCCATCTTGTCGAGCTTGCGGGCGCAGGCAAAGCCGGCGGCGTTCCGGGTCTCGACGATGAAGGCGGTGATGCCCTTGGACGGCGCGGCGTGCGGCGCGGTCTTGGCGTACACCACGATGACGTCGGCGTCGGGCCCGTTGGTGATCCACATCTTCGAGCCGGACAGCAGCCAGCCGCCGTCGACCGGCACGGCGGCGGTGCGCATGCTGACCACGTCCGACCCGGCGCCGGTCTCCGACATGGCCAGCGCGCCGACCGACGAGCCGGCGACCAGCCCGGGCAGGAAGCGCGCCTTCTGCGCTGCGCTGCCGTTGAGCTGCAGCTGGTTCACGCACAGCTGCGAGTGGGCCGCGTAGCTCAGCGCAATCGACCCGGACGCGCGCGACAGCTCCTCCAGCACGATGCAGTGCGCCTGGTACCCCATGGCCAGCCCGCCGACGTCCTCGTCGGCGGTGATGCCCAGCAGGCCGGCGTCGCCCAGCTTCAGCCACATGTCGGGCGGGAAGGCGTTGGACTTGTCGGTGTGGGCGGCCACGGTCTCGGGGATCTCGCGCCGCGTGAAGTCTTGCACGCGGTCGCGGAGGTCCGCCAGGTCGGCCTGCGACGGCGGCTCAAAGTTCTGCGGGTGCTTGTTGGTTGAGTGGTGGCGGCGGTGGCAGCCGTGTGGTGCGGATGTGAGCGCGGCGGGGAGGTGGCGGGGGGTGGTGGAGGGGTGCGGAAGGCCGGAGGTGAAAGCCGGCGTGCGGAGCTGGGCGGCCCGGCGCGCTACGGGCGATCGGAAGGCGGAGGCCATTGTGGAAGGAGCGAGGGAGGGGTTGGAAGGTGCGGAGAGGGCAAGATCCAGAGGGGCAAAAAAAAAAAAAAAGAGTACGGAGGATACTGGGAAGAGACCAAGAAAGACAGCGCCGTGATCACGAAGAGTGCAAAGCTGCAGATGGCAAAAGAGGGAAGGGAGACTGCGGAATTCAAGGGAGCCGAGGTTCCGGAATCAGACGAGATGAGAACAACAAGCAAACAAGCAAACAAGACTCGAGAGAGAGGCGTCACGGAGCAAAGAAAGAGAAGCAGACAAAAAGGAACAGGAAAAGAATTACGAGGACAACAAGATCGAGAGTCCCGGGTTATGTCATCGAGAAAAGGTCCTTCCCTCAATCTAAAGCCGAGGGACAAGGGACGATTGGCTTTTTTTGTGGGAAGGGCCAAAAAAGAGGAAAGGAGCTCTGCTGCAGATCGTGCCTTCCCAACTTCCCCAGACGGCACATGGGGGAGCGGTTCAGCGCGGCTTTCCACGGCTCTCCATGTTTTTGCGGGCAAGCCGTCGGCTATGGTGGTGGCTGTTAGTGGATTTGCCGGTTGTTGTATGGGGTGCACTAATAGCCGAGCAAGGTCCACTCAAACCAAGACAATTGAGTTCTCTCCCATCATGACGATTTTCGGCTTCATTTTCTCTTCTTCTTCCACACTGTCAGTTCTGTGCTGCACGTTAGGATTTTCGGGGATTTTTGGAAGTGTGGCCTTTCTCGTCGTCCGTGATCCTTTTTTCTAGCTCCAATCCTCTAAGCCCGGCTGCGAATCGACGAAGCCTCCGCCTCCAGGCACACGTAACAAACACCGTCTCTCCCTCCCTTCAACAATGCCGATGCACCGACCACCCACCGACGCGATGATGCTGTCACGACGACTCTCCCAGTCGGTCTCCGCATCGCTCCGGGCATCGTCGGGTGTTCCGGCACACAGCGCATCCAACGCGGCCCACATCTCCGGCTCCACTTCCCCCGCCAGTGCCGGCCGCCGGGGCCTCTCAACAGCCTCCGCATCCTCTCCCCCGTCCATGCGCACCACCACCACCCCCCGCCGGCTTCTCGCGACCCCGACGCCGGCCGCCCGCCGCACCGCCGCAACCTTCACATCCGCGCAGCAGGCCGCCTCGACCATCTCGGTGCTGGGCACCGCCGTCGACCCGTCGTCGCCCGAGTTCCGCGAGAACGCCGAGCACATGGCGGCGGTGACCGAGCGCATGGCCGCGCTGACCCGCCACGTGCTGCAGGGCGGCCCGCCGAAAGCCCGTGACAAGCACCTGGCCCGCAACAAGATGCTGCCGCGCGACCGCATCACCGCGCTGGTCGACCCCGGCACCACGTTTCTCGAGCTGTCGCCGTTCGCCGGCCACGAGCTGTACCCCGAGGCCGACGTGCCGGCGGGCGGCATCATTACCGGGGTCGGCGTGGTCGAGGGCGTGACGTGTGTGATTGTGGCGAATGATAGCACCGTCAAGGGCGGCACGTACTACCCGATCACCGTGAAGAAGCACCTGCGCGCCCAGGAGGTTGCGCAGCAGAACAAGCTGCCGTGAGTCTCTGTTCACACATACGCACCCCGTTCCTCAGTCAACTAACTTCCCCTCCCCCCTCCCCGTCTAGATGCATCTACCTCGTCGACAGCGGCGGCGCGAACCTGCCGCACCAAGCCGACGTGTTCCCCGACCGCGACCACTTCGGCCGCATCTTCTACAACCAGGCGCGCATGAGCGCGCAGGGCATCCCGCAGATCTCCGTGGTCATGGGCCCGTGCACCGCCGGCGGCGCCTACGTGCCGGCCATGAGCGACGAGTCGATCATCGTGCAGGACCAGGGCCACATCTTCCTGGCCGGCCCGCCGCTCGTCAAAGCGGCCACCGGCGAGGAGGTCACCGCCGAAGAGCTGGGCGGCGGCCGCATGCACTCGTCCGAGTCGGGCGTGACCGACTACCTGGCGGTCGACGATGCCCACGCGCTCGTGCTCGCCCGCCGCTGCGTGAGCAACCTCAACTGGCCGACCGGCGCCGCCGTGCCCGCACTGGCCGCGGCCGCCGCGAAGCCCTACGCCGAGCCGCTGTACGCGGCGTCCGAGCTGGCCGGCATCGCCAGCACGAACCTGCGCAAGCCGCTCGCCATCCGCGAGGTGATCGCGCGCATCGTCGACGGCTCGGCCCTGGCCGAGTTCAAGCGCGACTTTGGCCCGACGCTCGTGACCGGCTTCGCCCACATCCACGGCCACCGCGTCGGCATTGTGGCGAACGACGGCATCCTGTTCGCGGCGTCCGCGGTCAAGGGCGCGCACTTTGTCGAGCTGTGCACGCAGCGCGGCATCCCGCTCGTGTTCCTGCAGAACATCTCCGGCTTCATGGTCGGGTCGGCCGCCGAGCGCGGCGGCATTGCCAAGCACGGCGCCAAGCTGGTCACCGCCGTCGCCTGTGCCGACGTGCCCAAGTTCACCGTGGTGGTCGGCGGCTCGTACGGCGCCGGCAACTACGGCATGTGCGGCCGGGCCTACTCGCCGCGCTTCCTGTGGATGTGGCCGAATGCGCGCGTCGGCGTCATGGGCAGCGAGCAGCTGGCGGCGGTGATGGAGACCGTGGGCCATAAGGACGCCGGCCTGAAGGATCGGATTGAGGCGCAGAGCGATGCTGTGTACTCATCGGCGCGTCTTTGGGTATGTGTTTTCTCCGTCTGGCCTTGCTTGTTAGGTTTCTCTTCGTGTTTTTGTCTTGTTTCTTCCACTCTAACCCTGATTCTTCCTCGCTCTTCCAGGACGACGGCGTCATCCCGCCCGACCAAACCCGCCAGTACCTTGGCCTCGGCCTTGCCGCTGCACTATCCGGCCGGAACGAAGTCAAGGCTGGCGAGACCAAGTTTGGAGTCTTCCGGATGTAAACGGACGATTCTGCACTCTTTCACTGGTTTGGCCTTTTGCCATTTTCTGCCGTGGTTATTTCTGGCGTTTGCACTGCACTGCACTGCTTTGCATTTTGATTTGTGTCTAGCTTTGGCCACATGGACCGTCACTCCAAGGTATTTATCATTCTTGAGGAAGTGCTGAGAATCTGTGTGCCGTGTCTGGATCGAAATAGTTCTGGTATATAAATAAAACAATATATAAAGGTTCAAAGAAAAGCCATGGAGGGGATTCCTTCCTTCCTCCACCCACAATGCGGGACTGTCTACACATGCTCCGACAGGAACTTGACGGCAATGCCGTATCCGCGCAGATACTCCTCGCGCACATGCGCATCCGCCAGGTTGGACCGCGCAGCCATCCAGCCGTGGATCTGGTCGGCGAAGGTCTCAATGTGCTTGGGGCCGGCCAGCCTGTCGCCGAACGCCGAGACAGCGGCCTTGTCCTCGTCCATCGAGGCCAGCACGCACACGGGGAAGGTGACGCCGGCGGCGTCGGCGGGGTCGACGGCCGCGGGGTGGCAGCACACGACGGCGGCGAACAGGCCGGGCGAGGCGCGGGCGGCGAGCAGCGACACCTTGGAGCCGAAGCAGTGGCCGAGGGCGCCCCAGGCGGTCACGCGGGGGAAGGCCGCAGCGGCGGCGGCGGCGACGCCGGGGATCATGGCGGACAGGCGCGGGGCGGTGTTGACGGCGAACCAGCCGCCCAGCAGCTTCTGCTTCTCGGCGGTGGTCGGCGGGTACCAGGCGATGTCGGCGGGCTGGCCGGCGAACAGGTCGGGGAAGACGACTTTGAACTTGGTGGGCCCGCTGTAGGCGACCAGGTCGGCGCCCTCGAGGGACTGCGGGAAGAAGCCGAAGATGTCGCCCGAGAGGAAGATGCCCTTGGTGGCGTCGTCGGGGCCGGTGACGTCTGTTGGGTGGGTCAGTGGGGAGAGTCGGGGTGGGGTCCGGCCCGGCGGTCGGAGATCCGGGGCGGGGGAGTATCGGGGCCACTTACACGTCTTCTTGCCGTCAATCTCCTGGAAGGCGCCCTTCGGCACGTATTCCGACTCCGGGATGAACGGCGCCGTGTTGCAGCAGGCGGCGCTGTGCTCCTCGGTGGCGGGCATGGACGACATGGCTGCTATTCCGGGGGTGTTTATCTGTGTGTGTTTCTGAGTTTCCTTAGTCAATTGTATCTGAAGAAAAACCCCGAGAAAACAGGAAGCCAGGATTGGAGAAGCTCTGAGATTGTCGATCGTGGCGGCCGGCGATACTCCCTGAGCGTAACGTGCTCGCAGGAGAAACCACCCAAAAAGACCCCACCAGCTCAAAAAAACGAGGGGAGAGGCAAAGCTTGCGTCCGAGCTGTTCAAACCGCCCGCACGATCGATCGCCGCCACACCCCGAAACAAACCAAACCACGCAACCTACCAGAACAGAACGAGGCGAGAGGGGCTTGAAGAAGGCGCGGGCAAAATGCAATGCGAATACACTTTGGAGTTGGTCGATGATTCCGGACGTGGAGAACGACTTTCGATCGAGGAAATCGAGGAATACAGAAGAGAAAGTCGAAGTCCAGGAAAATGAACCCCCGTTATCCGGCTTTCTCGATATCTGGAGCCCTTCAACTGATTATCTCATGCTGACGAAAGCCGAAACCTGAAACCGGCAGGAAGCTCCAGTGCTGCTTCCTGGTTTGCTCCTTCCCATGTGGTCTGCAGCTTGCCCCTCTAGGCGGGGCTGGTTGTTCCTTCTGCATCTGGAGAATCTCGGCTTTGGCTGTACAACATCTGAAAACCGGCACTTCTGGAATCCCGTCTCTATCTTCTCGACTTTCACTTCAACGAGGCCCGGTTGAATTTGACCATTTGTTGTCGTATTTCCAACTGCCTTCATGCCCTCTCTCCCAATCTCTGGTGCAATTGACCCTCCTCCCAACCGCCAAACAAGCACCTCCCAGCTCACTCACTGGAAATCCACCCCCACTCCCGACCCCAACTTTTTGCCATCTAACCCTAAGGCCAGCTGCCGGACCCCGCATTTTCCCTCCGCTAAACCCTGCTCGGCACATCTCCTTTTTCCTGTCCCCGGCCGGCCCCGCAACCGCCTTTTTGACAGGAACCCTACCGGCCGGACCGCCCCACACAAGAACATTTCACAACACATGTTACTGGTGGAAGAAGAGCCCTCACCGTGCACCGGACGAGTATCATTGAAAGTATATCTTACATACCAGTGGTTAACCCCAGAAACTGACACACCACCGAGAACAAAAAACTCCAAAGCTTACACCAAAAAAAGGAAAAAGGCTGATCCTTCGTACACACACTCTCGAGTTCCATGCCAAGTAGTTCGGAAAAACAAACCCCATTCCAGAAAGCCCAAACGCCGGAACAACAAACCAAATCACAATCGGCGAACATATCAAGATAAAACAACGGAACAAAACTATCAAAACACACCCTTCTCATCTCTCCCCCCGACCGGAAACCGAAATAACACACTTCATTCGTTTCCAGCTAACTACACCAACGATTATAATCGTAACCCACGCCTGCCCTCCCACCTCTCCCCCCCCCACCTACTTCCGTCCCCGGATCTGCTCGCGGTCCAGAATAAACGCCAACTGGCTCCGCGTCCGCTGCAACGGGATGTTCGGCGCCGGACTCGGCTGCGACGGCACGAACCGCGGATCAAGCACCGACGGCGTCGGCGGCACCGGCGGCAGCCCGTAGTCCTCCTCGTGGCCCGACGCCTCGCGCCGCGGCGGTCGCGGCTGGTCAGCCCGGCTGAACTCGACAAAGGTGCCCTGGGCCTCGACCATGTTCGTCGAAGACGTGGGCACCGACACGAGGCCCATGGGTGACTGGCCACTGTGTCCCGACAACCGCCGCGCCGATGTCTCTCTCCACGAGCTGGGGGGCATGCCGGGCGTCCCCGGGCTGCTTGAGAGGACGGACTCGTCGGCGTACGAGCGTGCCAGCGGGGTGATGGTCTGTCTCATCGCATTCATGATAGTCTTCGTGCGCTGGCTCCGAGGAAACCGGGGCATTTGCTGATCAGATGACGAGGAGGAAGTTAGAGGAGGTCGTGTAGCCACCGCCGAAGCATCCTGAGAAAAGGGATTCTTCAGCGGCGACCCTCGCTCTCCATACGGCGTAGTGGCCGATCCAGTGTCGGACGTAAAGGACGGGACTCGGCCGCGAGGAACCATATAGCCACTGTTGACCGGGTGGCTCGAGCTTTCGAGGCCATGTCGCTGGCCAATGGGTGGCTGTCGCACCGGTGATGCTGATGATGGGAGGGGCCGGTTAGCCTCGGCATGATGCGGCAAGGACTGGTGAGTTAGTCCGGATGGCCGTGACAGCAGCGATGCTGATAACATCGCGCTGGCTTTTGGGCTACCAGTTGAGACAAGTTGTGCTCGAGCCGGATCAGTGCGCATGGGCGGGAGCATGGCGCTGCTGGCTGTAGATGTGGGTCTAAGAGCGAGAGGCTGGCCCAGTCGCCCCTCACGCTGTGCCGAGGGAGAAGAAGAGGCGGGGGTATCAAAAGAGGCGGTTTGAACCACCGGTTGGCGGGATTCCATTCTTGGAACCGTAGTGCTAGCTTGACTGTGACTCTCGTGAGAAGCTGCAGCAACACGGGAAGCGGGTGATGTCGCCACCACGGGTGTGCTCTTCTTCGGGCTGGCCATCTCGGCCTCAACGGGAGCGTCAGAGCTGGTTCGAGGCGAAGACGACGAAGACGTCGAGAGGGCGTGCTTCGACGGGTACGACGTCGAATGCGCCGACGAGGTGGATGTTGGCGTGTGCTGTCGTCGCGCCATAGCAGGTCGGAGTTTGGAAGCTGATACCGTTTTCTTGGAGGGGAGTATGTGAAGCACCTTGCGGCTTCGGGACGGTTTTAGTAGCGGCGATGCTCGAGACTGTGGGGCCGAGCTATGCGACGTTAGGCTTTCTAGGGATGGGCCTGGCTCTGCGACGGGTTCGGATACAGGCGCAGGCTCGGGCGCAGGTTCCTGGATAGGTTCTGGCGCAGCTTGCTCTGGCACAGACTGGACGGGAGCGGGAGGAGATACGAGGGATGAAGGGGCCGGGGGCGAGTGGTGCGGAGAAACAAACCGGGCGGTTGGCCGTGGACGTGTCACCTCAGGATTTGGCGCCTTTTTGAGGATGGAGTGAAGCTGGGAGGCATCGTAAGTTGGAGTGGGCGGCTCTGCCGGGTCGGACGACGGTTCTTCTGGAATGTCTGGTGTTTGGATTTGCACTGCAGGAATGGCGGCCGCAACGGGATGTGCAGCGTCTTGGACAGGTTTCGAAGAAGTTCTTGTTCTCTGTGAGAGCAAAGGATGCCAAGGGTTAGTGGTTAGTTTCAGTCAACGGGTCACAAGAGCAGGAAAAAAAAATGCGAGGCAAGAAATTCCAAGTCACACGCAAACTAACCTGAGGCACGACAAATGCAGTTGGAGTAGTCGAGATCTCTTCGTATAGCCTGGCTAGTGTTGGGCCGCTGAGGTCCCGGCGGTCACTGCCCCAGACATGCCACCAAAAGTTCTCTAGGCGATGGGCGGTTGGGTCGACTAGCTTGCGGAAAGTGGTTGTGTATGCTGAAAGAAAGGAAAAATAGAGACGGAGGTCGGGTTAGTGGAATGTGAATCCATGCCGATTGGATCTGGCCGTGTGTCATTGCCATGATTGACTTGCTTACCATGCCAGTACTCGTGGATCTTTTCTGGGGGGACCACAGGATACTTTGCAACTTCTTTGTAGATGTCCTTGGTGTTAATGAAAAAGCCCGGGGGCAGCATCATAGGCATTGGGGGATCCATTGTGACCAAACAGCTGACTGAGAGCTTTGAGAGGGGGCATGGGCGGTGAGCTGGTTATTCAGTGGGGCAAAACGGGAGAGGTCCAGTTTCGGTGAAGCGGTAATGAACAAAGAATGGAAGAAGAAACAGCAGGAGACGGAAAATAGTGAGAAGAAGTTCCAAGGATGAATATAAGAGAGGATGTGATGGCTGCTTAAGGTCACAGCCCTAAGTTTCGAACATAATAAAATAGCGGGAGCTAAGAACGAGAGGGGGAATAAAAGATAATAAAAAGTATGTTGACGATAGGCAGGCCGAATTACGAGGCCCAAAAAAAAAATAAACAAACGGCCTCACGAGGCGGCGGCACGTAGACGAAAACGAAAAACGGAAATAGATGCAGCGGAGGCCGTCCGTCTAAGTCGAAGTGGAAACGAGCGCAGGAGGAGTCGAGCGTACCCCAGATTTCTTCTCCAAATGCACAACAAAAAACAAGGAAGAGAAAAAAAAAAAAGGGCCCCGGGGCTCTTTTGGAGAGTCTCCCCAGATCGAAACCCCAAAAAGCAAGGCGTGTCGCTTAACTGGCGAGCCTGGCGAGGAGGCCGTCACAGTCACGGTTAGGCAGGAGTCACGAGTTAGGCGCAGGTGTTTGGGGCAGACATGGGGACGAGAGAGAGAGAGGGGGGGGGGAAGAAGGCGTTGCTGAAAGGGGAAGTAATGTTCCGGACACAGAAGAGCGAGCAAGCTGGCACACAACGATTCGCTAGCGATGGACGTCAGGAAATCGGGAAGCACTGAGCAGAGGCGCAGTTGGTTCGGCAGGTCATGACAAGGCAGACAAGACGGCGGGAAAAGAAGGATGAGGATGGGGACGAGAGAGTCGTAGCCGTAGACGAGAGAGCATCGGTGGTGGATGATGTAGAAGCGACAGCAAGGCAATGCTGCTATATTCGGGGACGGATAGCTGCAGAGGGGGATTGCAGGGGAGCCAACGCTGGCAAACGACGTGGGAGGGCGCACAAGGCGGTGGAATCAACGAAACAGATGAGCGGTGAGGCCATGTGCAGCAGCCTGACAGTTGTCGGTGTCTGGATCTGTGCTGCAGGATATACTGTGGTTGGTTATCCTGTTGGGTGGGATTTCATCGTGGTCTTCCGCTGGTTCGGAGGATGAGGAGAAGAGAAGAAGAAAAACAGAGCGAGAATCTAGAAAAAGGGCGAGCCGATGGAATTGCGAGGGAGGCCGGGGAATCAATGGGGGAAATGCAAAACTGGCGACGACAGCCGTGGCGGCGGGAGATAAAAAGTCCGGAGGCCGGAGATAGAAAAGCACATGCAGAGGATAGGCAGTTAAAAAAAGAGTGAAGCCGATTATTAGATAGGAGGAATATAAGGGGTGAGAATCGAGAGCAATAGATCTGATATTGGAGGGGGGAGAAATTAAACGGAAGAGAGTTGGAGATTGGAGAATGCAGATGAGAAAGGGATGACGAGAGGAGGGATATAAGAGAAGACCGGAAGTCCAGTCAAGGTGTGCAGTCACAGAATTAAACAGGAAAGAGCCGTGGTAGGTGGGAGAGCGCCTTCTCTAGATGGGCAACACAGACCGGTTTTGGGATGAAATGGAAGGAAGGAAGAACGACCGAGAGAACAAACGGAGCGCTCTTTCTGCGATTAAAGTGCGTGCGTGCGTTTGAGAGTCAACGGTCCTTTTGGAGGTTTTGTGTTGGTGGTGGTGTGTTACCTTCGGCAGGAACGAACAACAACCAGAAAAAAATCCCACGAGGCAGGCACATCTGCTATAAGGGTGCGCCTTAAAAGGATGGGTGTGGCAGACCGTGGAGCAGGTTACCAGAAATCCAAAGGTCCGAACCGCCCTGGTCGAGAAATTTTTTTCTAGACCCCTATGGAAACCGGGACTCTGTCATGTCTGGGCGTTTTGTTCTGCCTTCTTTTCCCCCTGGATGTTGTTGGGGGCGCCCAGAGAGCATTCTGCGTGCTGCAAGCACTTCCGAGCCTCTCGGACACCGCGTGTGTGTTACCACGCCAGTCTGGCACTAGCAGGGTCTATCTACCCTAAGGCCCAAGGGGGGGAGGAAACCACACCAGGAGTTCCCGTTACGAGTGGGAAGCCCTCGCCCACCGTGCCTTCTTTTTTAGACGGCGTCTTCTTTGTTATATCTAGTCAGGCCGAGAGAGCCTTACTGCGAAGGGTTTCATCAGAGCTTTACCTATCTTAGCGTCTGACCGAGTGGGAGGGAAGACCACGTACGATGTTTCCTTTCACGGGAAATGAGAAGATGGGAAGCACCGGTATCTTGCTTGGACGAACACACGACGTTCTGGATTCACCCAGACACAGACCAACCGAGCATTAAGACGGGTGCGCGCCACTCAATGCAAGAGACCATAGCAAACAAAAACCCCCAACCGGAGTGGTTGATCAGTGGACATTAGGCGATAGATGGGCGATGCTATCTACAGGCGCGCTGTTCCCGCTGCAGTGGGTAAACAACAAGAACCTGTCTGTACTAAAAGCACTCTTCGGTCTGCTGAGAAATCTGCGGTCGAGATAAGGCTACCAGAAACCATGGGTCGGGAAGACTAAGATTGCGTCTAGAAAGAAATAGAACACCCCCTTTTCGTCGCTCCTTCTTGGCTAAAGTTCCAAGCTTTCGACTATTGAGCACCAAAAAAATATAGATAAAAGAAAGAAAGAAACAAACGCAACACCACCACGCCGGGCAACAAAGCCGTCGCTAGGAACAGGAAGGAACACGGGTTAAAAATAGCCGGGATTTTATTTTGTTGGACTCTGGCCTGAGGGCAGGTCTGTGTAGTAAACGACAAACCGGATGTTTCGTGAGACTGTCTACTCGGAAGTCCTCGTATACACACGCACTCGGTGCTGTGTACTGTAGTGATATGGCCTTTGTGTGTTTATATGTGTCCCTGAGAGTCGTATGCAACCACGCACTGTAAATCCTGCCACACCCAGAAAGAAAAAACTAGCCGAGTTTCCTAAAAAGACACCCGTCCCGTCCGTTTCTGTGGATATATGCCTCTTTTGTTTCCTTCCTGCAGCCCCAAAGACGGCAAATTCTGGCCCCTCGTTGAGGACCAGAATCCCTCCCCGGCCATGAATCCCTGCAAAAAGACTGAAATCGAAGGGTCTTGGCTGTTTGTTGAGTCAACTCTGGCCGGCCCTGGTTTTCTGTTCTTGGGTGGTTGAGAGAGTGAGAGTGGTGGGAGGGAAAAGGGGCAGCCCCCCCCATAAAAAAGTTCGATGGGCCTTTCCGCCCCAAAGCCGCCAGTTGACTCTTCCTTGATATATTCAGCCTTAATCGATGGCTGCTTCAGTTGGCGCAAGAGAATTAGGTTCATCCCAAGGTTTTAGTTTGGAGCATTAGAGTACTGCGCTTTACGAAGGAGGAAGCGGCCGGTTGGTGAGCAACCAACCGCGCTGGTGAAGAAAAAAAAGCCGGTGGAGATAATCCTCCTGCGTCCTGGCCTATGCGACCACGTTTTCCCGGAACGCCAGGGCCAGCACACATGAACAGGATCGGCTCTGCGTGCATGTTTGTTCCCCTATGAAACGTGCCACACCACCACCCCAGACCGAAAATCATTTTTTTCATGCTTTGTTTTCTTGGCTGTGCTGTTCTCTCAGCCGACGGCATTTCCGGGGGGCTTGAGGAAACGCCTAGCGAGATCTGGGACGCCAGAAAAATGAAAACACACGACGTGTAAGAAAAAACATCCATCGTTCCCCAGCGCCACAAAAAAAGAATTGTGTGAGTGCGCTCCTGGTCTTGACACCAAAGCACGGCACCGGGCCCGGAACACGCCGACACGCGAGGCATATACCTGCGAAAGGCACGAGAGGCCTTCTGCGTGGTTTCTTCTGTCGGCTATCTGGATGACAGACCGCGGTGTCGGTATCGGAAGAAGGAACAAAAAAAAAACACACAAGCAGGAAAAAGAAAAGGGGAAAAAAAAACCCTGCGTGAAGGTGTGGGTGGGTGTAAGTGGCCAAAAGTTGGAAAGACCTATCGAGCTGCGGAAATTCTTTCTGTGTTCTATAGGGGAGGGAGACAGACTAGACCTCTATTCGGAGGAAGCCCCCATCGGGATATCCAGAGGCGAGAAAAAAAAAACTCACACGCGCGCCCCTAAAGAAAACAACAGGTGGTGGAAGCTTCATGTGCTGCGTCGGGAAGGGAACTTGCCCCCCCCTTCCCCCCCCCCTTGTACGACTTTCCTGCCAAGGCGCAGAATGCGGGAGATATAGCGGGTTGCACGTTAATGGAGATGCCGTGTGTGCAATATGTATGGGGTATGGGGTGCATATTCGCATATCAGGTGGGAGGGACAAGCCGATCGATGGACGTGGCCTGTGTTGTCCGCCAGACAGCTCAGTCCGACTTGCGTCGTTCTCTCCAGCTGAAGATCACAGGCGGCTGCCTAGAGTAAGCGAGCATATGAGGAAGTCAGCCAGAAGAAGATACTCTGAAAAGTGTAGTAGTACTGGGTCCGCTAATGGTGAAGATATGTCAGGACAGCGACGAAGACCACCACGCTGCCTGAAGATGATTGCCTCTCTCTCTCTCTCTCTCTCCATCCGAACAAATGCGGGTAAAGCACTGCATCTCCATTGTAACCCCCACACCACCCGCCCACCCAACTAAATCCTAACGTGGGGCACACACACACACACACACACTCTTCCACAACTTGTGCCTCTTAGTTGTCCCTTTTCCTCACCAGCCACACATACAACAAACACACTCTCTCACCTCTATTTTCCCGCTCCAACAGTACCTCCAAGCCATTTCATCACATCCATGTCCTTCACGTGCCAAGATCATCATCTTTCCCAGTTACGCGCGGGGACCAAAGCCCGGCATCCAGAGCATGATGTCTCCCCCAATGAATCCATCCTCCTCCGGTGGGGAAAAACGAGCAAACAACAGCAAATCGCGGACGCAAAAACAACGGACCCCGACCCAGCATATAAGCCCCCCCAAAAAACAAGCAGAAAAAATAACCCCAAAAAACCCCCCTGCCACGTCCGCCACAGCCAACGTGATCAATTGCTGCGCGGGGGTTGACCAAAGGTCGCAGAAAAAAAAAACATCATCCAATGAGTCCCGCACACAAACCAACACACACGTCATGTCTGGGATGCGTTGATCGGTGATCAAAAGCAGTCAACAACTAGCTTCTTCTTCGCCGGGCCATTCCAGTCACCTCGCCGCACAAGGGCAGATTAGTCACACACTTACACCATTGGAATCGGGCAATTCTGGACCCTGGGGAATCATGTGCACCTTTTTTTCAACCGTCCAGCTTGAGACTTGACATCGGATGTTGGCCTGGCATTCCGCCCAGGAGCCACGGGATCACTTTTTTTTCTTTCGCTGTTGTCTATCGCCTTTTGACAACCAGCGAAGAAAACTCTCCGTTTGCCCACTCACTTACTTCTTTTTTTTCGCTCTATGCCACCACCGCAAGAGCGGGGTACACAGACCGTGTAAGGCCAAGCATGCACTTCTCGAACAGAGAAACAGTCCATAGTCCCTTGGATGATGTTGGGGTTGGGGGTTACATCCCCAGACTTCTTCCCGGGCTGCGCGCAGTTACTGTGAAGATTACATAAATACAGTACAGACAGACAGGGAGGACCTTGCGCCAGAATACCGGATGTACCAAACGGGAAGGTTCGAACGCCCCGGACTTTTCTGCTGTGCTTTTTCTGTTCACCTCGCACCTTCCGTGCCGCTTTCCTCGGGCCACCGGAATCCAGATGTAGAGAACCCCCCACCGCAGGAATATTTCCAGGTTCATGTTGATTTGTTCGACAACACTGCCTCTCCCGCCGAAGACAACGATCACCAACTTCGGCTGCAAAATCTGGGAACGGTAACCTCGACAGCTCGGTTTTCTTGTGTTTGTTAATTCATTACATATAAGAACTCCCCACGCCCACCATTATTTACAAGACACGCCCAGCGTGTCATCGGGGGAACCTCACAAGGGTCAGAAGGCACTTGTCCAACTCGCAGGTAGGAAGCAAAAGAAATACATGCACTCGGCACTCGCCAAGCTCGGGACCGGTCACTGAAGGATTCACCGGCCTGTGTTTTCACATATACTTTTTTTTGCTGGACTACAACGAATAAGGCACGCTATAAACACCGCAAAACCCCCTCCGCTCCGACATCCTGCATGTACCTAAGCCAAAACACCCCGTCATCATTACAGCCCGGTGACCACCCACTAGCCTAGCCACCTCCGCTTATATCACCGTGTACCCCCCGTCAACCCGCAGATCGGCGCCGGTAACATACGCCGCCGCATCCGAGAGCAGGAACACCACCGGCCCCGCCAGGTCCTGCGGAGCCCCCATGCGGCCCGCCGGGATACCCGACATCCACTGGCTCTTCAGGTCGGGCTGTTCATCGAGGATCTTCTCGGTTCTATGTGAATGGGGTGCTTGTGTTAGCATGTCTTGATGGGGTGGTGCTGGTGGTGGTGGTGTATTAGGGTAACGGAGGGAGACATGTGGAACTTACAGCGCCGTCAGCATGTAGCCCGGAGAAATGCAGTTGACGCGGATGCTGGAGGGCGCCCACTCGACCGCCAACGACGCCGCCATGTGCCGGACAGCGGCCTTGGACACATTGTAAGGACTGCAAACACACACACGAGTTAGTCAGTCAGTGGCCTCACACCAAGAACAAGCCCACCGGTATGTGGCAAAACCCACCCCGGAACTCACGTTTGCATCTGCGGCACATTGACTATCGCCCCCGACATGCTCCCGATGAACACCATGCTCGCCGGCTCGGCGCGCTTGATGGCCCGCCGCGCCACCTCCGTGGCCACCAGGTACGTGCCGTCGACGTTGACCTCCCACAGCCGCCGCACGCGGTCGATCGGGTAGTCGACCGCCGCCCAGTTCTGCGTGAACCCGGCCGACGTGACCAGCCCGTTGATGGTCTGGCCGTGGTGCGCGGCTTCCACCGCGCTCAGCGTCTGGTCGACGGCAGACTCGTTGGAGACGTCCGCGGTGTGGGCCGACACTTGCGGGCTGGGTGTTTTGTATGTAAGCCAGGCCGAAGATCACATATATGCATCTGCACAGGGTAGGCAAGCAGTGAAAGAACTCACTCAGACCCGGGAATGTCCCGCCGGACGGCCTCCACAATCTCCCGCGCCGCCTGCTCAGCATGCGGCCCGTTCAGATCCATAATCGCCAGCCGCCCGCCGGCCCGCACAATCGCCTCGCTCATCACCCGTCCCAGGCCGCTCGCGCCCCCCGTGATCGCCACCAGCCGGCCGGCCAGCGAGAACTGCGGCAGCGCAACCGCGGACGAGCCGGCGGTGGTGGTGGCGGCGGCAGCGGTGCCTGTGCGAGCGACATCGGAGTACAGGCGGCGGGTGTGGGCGTGGGCGAGACGATAGCCTGCTGAGAGGGCGCGTTGCACCAGCGGCAGGCTGAGCCGGCTGACGCGGAGGTGGGACATTCTGGTGTGTATGTGCTGTTTGGGGTAGTAGATGGATCACAATCGGTCTCAGAGAGGTAGGTCTCCGTCCGCTTGATTCTTCGTCAGGGCCTTCCGGAGAGAGGGAGGGTTGATAAAGAGCAAGAAGAGGAGAAGAAGGGACCGCCTCTCTTAGATCCGGAGCTGGGGGGTCTCCCAAGAGAAACAGCCGGTGGGAACCATCACCAGACACCGCCCCCCAGTCTGGAAAGCCCGGCCTGGAAAGCAGGGATCTCGGGGGTGGTGGGTGGTAGTGGTGGCGGTGTGGTCAGGTGAGGTGAGGTGCTCCGCCTTTTCTTCCCCCCACTAAAGGCTTGCCCGGCGGATTTTGCGAGCCAGGGACTGGACCTAACACACCAAAAGATAAAACGGGTCCGCCCCGCCGGCTCGGTTCTGGAATGCCGATCTTTAGCACCACGCCTAGACCTTTTCGTATTTATAGTCACAAGGAACAAAAGGCAGAAAAGGATCGCCCGTCGGCTACCTTCCCTGTCTGGGGGTTTCCCCGCTTCTCCACATATCCCTGCGCTTGTCCCCGGGCCCACGGGCCCGGATCTCCGGGACGCCGGCCTTTTTCTCGGCCACTGGGGGACAGGCCCCATGTATGGGAAGTCCAACAATCGTAGAATCGATCCACTCCAACTCCCGGGGTCGGTGGCTTTTCGCCCTGCAATGGATCTCCAGCCAAGCGGTGTTAATGCGTTTCACGATCTCGTCCAGCCCCGTACCAGCAGGGTTGAAAAGTAATACGAGGAAATCGTGTAGCAAGCCAAAGATACCAAGCTCACGGAACGGCGCGGTCAGAACATCGCTCTCGATTGCTCGTGGTACAACACGCTCAGACCAGATAGAAAGAAAAAGTCGCAGGTACAAAAAAGCTAGATATTGCGATAGATATCCCCGATTCCCGCCTAGTCCAGTTATGTCCGTATACATGTGTTCTTAAAAACGATGGATGACCCATCCATTCTTCTCCTTTTCTACATTTAAAAAAGATGAAAGACAAAAAAACGTAAATCCAACAGAAACAGAGATAAAAGCCAACAGGCGGGTTATCCAAAAATGTGTGCATATACTGCGTGTATACAAAAAAGTGCAATCAGTCCTTGATCCGCAGCATCCGCCGCAATGCCCCAAACTTCTTCTTCCGCGGCGTGTCCGCAACACTGCCGTCCGCCGTCTCGGTGTTCACGCTGCCAGCCACCGGGAACCCCGCACCGCTGCCGGAGCTGCCCATGCGGCCGACGCTCGACAAATTGGTCATGCCGCCGTACGACAGGCTGCGGCGTTGCAGGAACTGCGGCGCCTGTTGACCGCGGGCAGCCGCGCTCGCCGAGGCGCCGGGCGTCCCGTCAGCCGTCGACGGCCGCTTTCCAAACGGCCCAAACGCCGCCAGGCCCTTCTTCTTCTTGGCCGGCTGTAGCTGGACGGGTCCAAACTCCTTGTTGTCCGCCTCGTCGTCATCGTCGTTCTCGTCCTCCAGCTCCGAGCTCTCATCATCCGGCTCGGGGAGCGGCCACGCCGGCGGGCGCTGCCGACCACTACTAGTCCGCCGGAGCGCCTGCAGCTCGCTCTGCGACCGCTCCAGCGGCGTGTCGCGCCGCACCGCGCTCTCCATCAGCTCCGGCCGTGCAATTTTGTCAGCGGGGTCCTTCTTGCGTCGGAGCGCCGACATCAGGCCCGACCGCCGCCGGCTCTTGGTAGGCGTCTCTTGCTGCAGGCCGACGAACTCCGTCGACGCCATGGCCTGCGTGCCGAGCGCCGGCGGCGTCATGGACGATATCAGCGAGCCCCGGCCCGATCGCTTGCGCCGGAGGCTGCCCAGGTCTGTTATCGCTCCGAGCGGCGACGCCGTCATCCCCCCTGCTGCCGGTGCAGTTGTCAGCTTCGTCGCCTGGCTCGCAGCCACAGGTTGTACAGTACTGACTGGGTTGGGGGCTGCTGCTGCCGGCGCCGCCGATGCTTTGCCGTTGTGCTTGCGCAGCTTCGGGGGCGGCGTGCTCATGGCTGGAGGCGCACTCGGCGCCCGCACGTGCCGAAGAGTGCGAGGCAGTGATACAGCGCTCTCCGGATTGATTGACCCTGACTGCAGCGTATTATTAGGCACCACCGCCTCGTCATCGCTCGAGTCCTCAAACCGGCTGTTGGAACCAGCTCGCGATCCCGGCACCACCTGCGGGACACCCACATCTTCTTCGTCGCTGGACCCGTCAAACCGGCTGCTGGCCGGATTCTTGCCTTTCTTCTTGCTGCCCAGTCCAAACGACGGAAGCCGAATCCGGTGCGCACTACCATCGCTCGACTCGCTGCGGAGGCTTGTCCGGAGCGTGCGGTTGCTCATGGATGGCGGTGCTCCACTTGCCGACACGGACGTCCGGCCAAGGGGAGACCCTCCCGGGGATAGAGACCGCAAGCTGAACCGGCCAGCTCCGGCAGCCGACCCCGGGCTTCCTGATGCACCTCGCATAGTCTTACGGAAGCCCATGCCGGGTCCGTCGGCAGCGCGGGGAGTTCGGCGCTTGAAGCTGCTCTCGCTGGAATCTGAGCCCCGGCGTCGAAGTGTGGGGCCTCCAGCAGCGTCATGTCCACCACCGCTACCAATACGCAAAGTTCCATCGAGCGACGCGTGCTTGGTATGTCCAAGGACAACTTCGGATTGAGACTTGGGAGGTTGGTAAGACAGAGGTCTTGCTGCCTTGCTGGCACCGGCACTGCTCCCAGCCGCCTTCGCGGCGCTGCGAGGAAGATCCAACTCAGTATCGGGAGCTTGGGCCTGTTGAACCACCCACATAGGAACCGGATCCTTATACCGCATGGTCTTCCGAATCTTGCCCTGGATGACATATCCCGGCGGGGGCTCCGAGGGTGTGCGCAGTGTCTGGGGAAGGGAAACGCCTGAAAGGACCTTCTCGTCCGCCAGAGCCATCTTGCTGTTGGGCTGGATTTGGTAGACCCGATCGGCTTGACCCTTGGATTTTGCCGCTGCCAATTTGGCCTGGGTTTCCTTGCTGAGCAGTTGCTTCTGAGGGGAAGAAGCGGTGGGCCGAGCCTGTTGCTGGACCTGAGATTGCTGTTGCGGCGACTGTTGCTGTCGGGACTTCTTGGCCGACTTCTTGGTTGCAGGTGCTTTCCCAGACGCTTTGGTTGACAACGCCACGGGCGCAGTAGACACGGAAGCAGCCGGGATAGCAGCGGCTGTAGCTACAGCCTTAGAGACTGCTGCCACAATAGAGCTAGAAGACGCGTTCTCCTGAGCAGCTTCTTGCTCCAGTTGCTTCCGTCGCTCCGTGCTGAGGCCACGCCAATAGGCCTTTGCCTTCTCCCAGTCGATATCTTCCGCTTTGTCAGCGCCGATATCCTTCGCAGTACCCGGCCTGACCTGGGTCTGGAGAGGTGAAGGCTGGGGCATCCCACTAGCTGAAGACCTCGATGGAGAGGGTGGCTCGGCGACTGACAGTTTTGTCTTCTCCAGAATCTTCTCCGACACTTTGGCGCTCGCCGGGCTAGCAACGACCGCATCCAGTGACAGGAAACCCTGGTCGCCAACCTCTCCGATGTCCTCGTACGCATCCGAGTAGATACTGCTGGTATCCGACTCTTCCGGGATGGTCGACTCAACCACACTGACGGCACGGGCGGTCAATGGTGTGGGCACTGGCGCGATTCCAGCCGTTCCTGCAGCCGCATCGGCGCCAACAGCAGAAGCTGCCCGACCCTCGGAGCTTGTGTCGCTCTCCTCATCGGGGAATCCACCGGGGAAATAGTGTCGACTCGACGCGTGCGAATGATGAGCATCCGCCTTCTCAGCAGGCTCAGAATCGGATACCATTTCACTCGGTTCCTCTGAGTCTCTCCGGAAGGGAGGAGTTGGCAACGATACAGAGATCGTCGGGATTGCCTCATCAGTAGGCGGGATATGAATATCCGGAGCGGACTAAATTGAAATCCAATCGAACAAAGTTAGCTATGTAAGGCGTGATAACATCTGGAACAAGTGTAAAACAAACAGACTTACCCATTTCTTCTGGTCATCTATTCCACTCTCGTCCAGCTCATCCTCGTCTTCATCGTCAGACGAAGTCGAGCTAGCACTGTTGTATCCACTTCCATCAACAGAAGTGACGACCGGAGGAAGCGGTTCCTGGAATCTCGAGGTGTTCGCCTCGTGGCGCGATTTGAAGTCGTTGGACAGGATAGCTCCGACACCTTCGTCAGTGGACTGTCCCAAGAACTCTGCGTTGAGCTCGACTCCGCTGGGGATGGTAGCCAAGCGTGACTGCGGTGGTGGCGAGTGCGCAGTCGAAAGCGGAATATCATGAGGGCGAACCAACGGACGCTCCTCGACATCTCGCGTCTTCTTCTCGCGAACGCTGCCGAACGACGGAAGAGCCGGTCGTGGCGTCATGGCCTCAAAGTCGTCCCCGGCAGAACCGCCAGAAGCTCCGTCCCGAGTCCGTGAACGCGTAATGCTGCTGTACCACGGCCGTTTGGCCTGAGAATCCTGGGGTTCGGGAGATTCCTGCTCTTCGGGTGAATATGCCTCGCCGATCACGATGGAATGCTCGTCGTCAAAGCTGACACGAACAGCCTTCTTGCGAGGAACTGGTGCGAGCGGCTTGATGATTGACGAGACTTCTGAGCTGTCGTCGGAGGGGGAGACCGCACGATTAGGGCTTGCCGACTGCTTCATCGCCGACTTTCGTGGCGAGACTGATCGTAGAGGAGGAGAGTGTCGAAACGGAACGGCGAGTTGGTCGATCGCTGTTGGGGCGAAGTGAGCTCGCTGGGGACTGGTCGCAGGGGGTGACCTGGGAGTGGTCTGGGGCAGTTTTGGGTGAGACACTGGATATGCACCAGCCGCACCATCATGCATTGGCTGGACATAATCCGAAACAGGTTCAGCCACATGGCGATGTTGTTCGTGTTGAGGTTGGTTTTCCAGACCAACAACTCCTCCGACATCGTCATTTGCTACGGCGCTCGAAGGGTCCTGCGGTCGACCAATGGCGTGCTTTGCAGCCCAGTCAGCCACATCAATTGAATCCGGGGAGAAGTGGTTGAGTGAAGCGTGGTCGGGTTGTAAGGAATCCTCTTCCCCAAGAACTGCAAGTTGCTCGTCGATGGGCTCTGGATCTGGTGACGAAGTAGGAAGAGGCGAAGAGAGTTGGTTCCGGTCAAGCTCAGGCAGTGGCGAAGCTATGGACACGGTCTCGGCTGGTTGGGGCTGGGCTGCGGTAGCGTTTACATGGTCCCGCGTGACGCCGGACTTCCTCGACCGCGATGTTTGGCGCGCCAAGACAGGCTCCTCGACATCATGGCTAAATTCAGGTGGTCTTCCACGGCCATGAGAGCCGCCACGATGCGAGCCACGTGCAGGGGACAGGGGCTTTTTCCTCCGAGGCGACGAAGCACCGGAAGACAGCAGGTCTATGGCGGCGAGTTGAGACTTGGGTACCATACGTCGCGAATTCGGATCGTAGACAAGGGAGTGGTCGGTAGAGAGTGCGGGATGCGCCGAGCGAGACCGCAAGGGCGGCTCCCAAGCCGGAGTTTTTGCAAGTGGGAGAGTAGGATTACTGTTATTAACATTAGATTGAAGGGTTCGTGGGTACGAAAAGTTGATGGATGGGCTAACAGCGCCGTCGCGAGAGTCATCGTATTGTTGTGATGCAGAGGTGTCGGCTGGGTTGGGTGAGGAAGCGGCGGCGGCAGCCACGGCAAGGTCTCCGGCGGGCGGACCATACCATAGGCCATGGCCTTCCTTCATGGTCTCACTCGCCAGTTTCAGAGGTTGGACATGCATGCTGACGGAACGCGGCTTAGACGACGGCTTCGACGCGGCTGACGCGGATTTAGACAGTCGGCTGCTGCTACTGCTGACTAGCTCGCCAGGGAGGGCCGGGACAGGCGGGATTGGCTCGTGGGCGGCAGAACCACCAGCAACCAGAGCAGTGGAAGACGCGGCGGCACGGTGAGGCGAGGGGGATTGCGATCGAAAAGTGCGCTCGGTCAGCGAAGTTACACTAGGGGAGCGCTGCAAGGTGTAGCGGCTCTGCGGAACATTGCTGGAGTTTGATGACACCGATGCGCTACGGCGCATGGTCCGTTTTGTCTGGACCTCGGCGACATTTGTCGGAGGAGTCGGGCGGGCTTTAAGAGCAGCGGCGGCAGCGGCGGAGGAGAGATTAGAGGTGGAAATCGAGGCCTGTCGGTTGAGGGCAGAAACGGCAGCCGAGGTAGCGCTGGGGTTTGCGGTCGAGGTGGTAAGAGGCTGTATGACAAGAGTGAGAGAATATATTAGCGATTTGAGCGAGGTCGGGCTGTCATGCGACGGCTGTGGACGTCGTTGCTGGTTCCGGTGGCTACCAAAGCATTGAAACACCGAGTACAATGGTGGTGCACCGATACACCGGGAGCTCTCGGCTACAGCTTCCGCGCAACGGAGGGGCCGGAACAGGAAGGATCTGGAAGTTTCCTTTCTTTCTCTGTTTGCTTCCCATCTGTTTGGATGTGCGCAGCAAATTCACCAAAACAAAAACAAAAAAAAGTCACTGACCTGGCGGGAGGCCCGATTCCTTCCCGAGCTTCCGAACATTGTTGTTACTAGATCATGCGGCGCGTGGCCAGATGCGAGATGACAAAGAGGACATAGGAAAACACGCGCGCAAACAGAGGAATTCGAGAGACGAGAGACGGTGAACACAACTTAAGGCGATAAGGAAACAGTGTTGTTAGGATGAGCGCTGGAAAGAAGACGATCGGATGATAAGTATTGTGCAGCGGTCGTTTGAGGGAGGGAAAATGTGAGGCTGTGGCCGATGGAAAATAAAAATTAAATTAAGTATAAGGATACATGTGAGTTAGGTGTGAGGGTAGTACAAAAGGGATGTACCGATAGGGAATGAATCAAGAAACGTGGGTCAAGAAAAGAAAAAAAAGGCGCAATAAAACGACCAATATATCGACAAAAAGAAACCCTAGAGAAAAATCGAACGAGAGCGAAAAAAAAAAATTTGAACCCCAAAAATGAAAATGAGAGTGAATGACGACGGCCGAAATCAAAAATTGGAAGATGATGAAGAACGAAAGAAGAGGAGGAAAAAAAAAAAAAAAAAGGGAAGGGGAGATGAATTGAAGAGAAGAAAAGAAGATAAGCCTAAGCACCGAAAAATTCGAAGGCCACTTTTTTTCGGGGGTCTGCTTCCTGCCTTAAAAATGTTGAAGCAGGAACCAGCTTCACAAAAAAATTGGAAGCTACGACCCTATCCGTCGCGCCTTCTGAGTCTTCATTTTTCTCCCCAAGCCAATGCCCGATTATGCTCTTAAGGAGTAGTAGTGGTCAAAAGGGGTCTTGCATCTATCGAGCATAGGTTTTGCTAGCACTTTTCGTCAAACTCACTTCAGCGGGTGCGTTCACCCAATGCTTTGTTGGTATACGAGTTGGATTGGAAGCTCCTGTACGAGCTGTCTCTTCTTGTCTGATTGCCTGACGCAGGCAACTGAAGCTGCTTCCTTTAATTGCTGCTGTGGTTTGATGTCTCATTCCAATGCTTCCTCTTCCCACCCACCACCCTAGCTCAGACGCTGCATAGTACCCTAAGACGCGGTACTTGCGCGGCGTGTATTGAGTACTCGCATCTTGCACCGTGGGTCGTATGTGGAAAACGGTACACTGTACACTGTGTTCAGCTTGGGTGGTGTACCAATGACGTCGTTCGCGCTTCATGTTCACACTTTTTTGTCCTTTCGTGGGGCGCTGTGTTGCGTGGCGCAGAGTTTCTGCACCACAGAAGTTTTTATGGTACAGTGCTGCATGCACACTTTTGGCCGAGATCTGGATTAAGGCTTGACAACGGCCCAATGCATCAGATTCGCTTTTGGTGCCCTCAGCTTTTTGTTTCCTGCCTGTTATTTCCCTTAAATGCGTGCTCTAGAAACACTCGAGCAAACACAACACATATACAGTACACACACGATATCATCGTCAGTGAAAAGTCCCACATGTCTGGTTGAGCTAAGGGTTCCAGTCCGTCGCGGCCTGGCGAGCGGCGCTGGCAAAAATCGCCGGGTCCAGCAGCCAGCTCTCGACTGTCGGACGAGGCTTTTCCCTAGCGCAGGCGAAAGCTCCAGTTCCCTCGACTTTGACCGCTAGATCGGAGCGGCCCTGTGGATAGGCGTTAGCTGACCGTCTTTGGTTACTGCTTCTCCGGTCGATTGTCTCGACTTAGAGAAAAGGCCCGCTGTCTGGTGAGTCGTCAGATAGCCGCAGAGAGCATGGCTTCGTTAGGTGGCACAGAAGATAATTGCTCAGGATGAACAAAATCGGAGGCTACGTCGGTGCTACTCATACATACACACATCACACAGGCAAACTGTGGCAATGAAGGAAAAACAACGATTCAATTTCGGAAAAAGAAAGCTTCAAACGAAACGAAGCTCTAGAACTCTAAAAAAACTCATCCATGTTGTTCGCTATTTAATGGGGTCGGGGGTAAAAAAAAGTGGAGTGTTGTGTTGGGGGATTTGGGTGAGGTGGCGTGGGAAGGAAAACCGATGATAGGGGGACGTAACGATGCTCGACGCTGAGAAAGTCGAATGACGGTGAATGGAACGGGGGGGGGATTAAACGAAACGTAGACTGAAAAGGGAGGCGAATGGGAAAAGAAAAGATGCAAGAGAGCAAGAAAATCGGGACGGGCAACAGAAGAACGAACGACCAAAGAAAAGAACGCTGCAGCTTTTCCAGGCACATGCCAACGAAAACTGGACAAGTAGGGATGCTCAGTAAACATAAACAGGTGTGTGAACACGCTTCATGGACTTTTCCGCGTCGAGATAGAAACACACTCGTGGTAATGTTTCTATGGTAGGCACACACGACCGCAGAGCAGTGTGTGTCCCTACCCCCTCTCACAAAAAAGCCGGTCGCTGAAACAAAAGAAAGGAAAGAGAAAGCAAAAAGAGGATCAATCTCCAGAGATTCACAGTACGGGGCAGATGCCCCGTACCCCTGCGGAGGAAGCCACCGTGTTCTCGTTGGTATCGTTCTATGTCGCAACATGCCGATGACCACCGCCGGGATCACCAACGCCCAGAGCCGGATCAGCGCGAACATGGGCGTGGGGTTCGTGATGATGCTGGTGCACATGGTCCTGCTCATCCTCGTCATGCTCATCGCCCTCATCTTCATCGTCAGGCTGGCTATCGCCTTGCTCATCCGATCCAGATTCCTGACTGTAGTATTCATACTCCAGGCCATCGTCAAGCGTCGACTCGCCATCGTGCTGGCCATGGGTATGGCCGCCCTTAGCCGCCGCACCACTCTGGCCAGCACCACCACCGTTGCTGGTGGTAGCCCCCTTGGACCCGGCCTTTCCGCCCGCCTTCTTGCCCTTGCGGCTCTTCGCCTTCACCTGCTCCAGGCGACGCTTCTTGTTCTCCTCTTCCAGTCGTTCCGATCGCGCCCGCTTCTCGAACATCCGAATCATGTTCCGCGGGGGTTCGCCGAAGATGAGCTCGTATTCGCAAAAGAGGCAAATGTACAGCTCTTCGTCCGTGGGTTCAGGCTTGTTGGCCTTTCGCTGCGCTTGAAGCCGTCGCTCACGCGCCTGGTCGGCCAGTTCGCGGTCGAGAGAGCGACGAGTGCGCCGGCGTCGAGGAGCCCCAGGCTGGCCATCCTTGGGGGGTGGGCCTGCGGGACGTTGCGTACCCGATGCTGAAGGAGCTGTCGGCCCCGTTGGAGTCGAAATCGGTGGTCCGCGGCTGGGCGGGGGTCCACCACCAGCCGGTGCGTACTGCTGAGACATTGCTGGCGGTTGCTGCATCGGCCCTTGGTTCGGTCCCGGCCACTTTGCAGCACCGGGAACTTGGGATTCGAGAGAAAATGTAAATTGTGAAGAAGTGGTGGGAGGCATCAACTTCGGTGATTGAAGATCCTGGTCCAACAGGCTTCCGTTCTGTCCTGCCATTGTGGTGGATTTCCCGGCATTCGCTATTGCAGTAGAGATAATGCCTTGATTTTCATCTAGAGAAAGGAGAAGAAAAGGAAGAAGAAAAGGGAGAGGGAGAAGAAACCAAAAAAAAATATTAGCAAAAGCTATACACTTCATCTTCACGATAATGGGTTTTGTTCATATGTTTGATCAGTTGTGCAGCAGTGGTGATGTGGCTCTCAGACGTTGTGCAACAAGGTGGACTTACAATTCGTCCAGGGGGTGCGAGATTTGGATAATCGATCTGTCCCATAAGTTCCATTTGTCAATGCCCTCAGTGGTGCTCGTGAAGGTCGGAAACGGCCAAACATGCCACGGCCAGGACCTGAAATACCCTTACTTCCTGAATATAAGCCAATGGCGCTGGCATAACTGCCGCCTCCAACCGATGAAGCATCGCTATTTGCATCAGCGGCAGAGCTCGAGTCCAAGCCGGCCTGGACACCGACATCGTCGACGGTATGCCCGCCGTTAATCGAGGTCCCGTCGCCGATGGTGGGGATCTTCCGCTTCTTCTTATTGTTATTATTAATGTTCTCGAGCGAGTCGTAGCCGTCGATCGATGACGAGGAAGCAGATACCGTCGACACCGGGGCAGATTGAGACGGGTCGGCCTGGGCGTGCGCCGGCGTCGGCCGGGACAGCCGATCCTGGGGGTCGGAAACCGATCGATACTGGGTTCGGGGCGTGTTTGCTACAGCATGTGGCCGCTCGCTCAACCGCGCCGGGTTTGCGTTGAAGCTGGGAGTGTCGAACACATCATCGAGTCAGTTATATATCCGCCTATGCACTAGCATTTTGATGCTGCCAATGCATCTATTTCGTGGAGGGCAGAGAAAATCCTACCTCAGCCCATAATCCTCGGCGGGAGGCGTAGGAATGTATGTAAATAGGCTACCTGGCTGGTGAGTAGCCTGTGGATACTTAATCGACTCGGCCACCTCCGGGGATAGCCGTTCCCTTAACCGCCGTTTAGGAAGGGGGTGGATGGGTCGATTGGATCGTGGAGATACAGGATCTGAGGAAGCGGTCATTGCTGAATCATGAGCTACATTGAGGAGCACGAATTCCATGTATAAGACGTCAGTTTGAGCTTTAAGATGGTGAGAAGTATTATATGCAAGCTTAAGGCGAGTCCGGTGGGGCTCGAGAGAGGGTAGATAAATGTTTCCAAGGAGTTATGATGAAGTCTGGGAATGGAAAGCTGTTGGTTTTCAAGAGGTTTGGAAACCGCCTTGGAGGGAGAAAATATATCAAGATGGTTGTCCAAGATGAAGAGAGCTGTCTTTTCGGAAAGTTTTTTTAAGGGGCGAAGGAAACAACTCTGAAGCACGGGATTTTGAGTCACGGGAAGAATAGACCTGGGAGCAAGCCAACGGATGGACAGATGGATATAGAGACTGAAAAGTATTGAGACAGGGCTTACAGGAGAAGGGGAAATAGCAGGGAAGAGAGAGAAGGGAAAAGGAAATACGCCAAAAGGAAAAAAGGCAAAAGACTGGTGAAGGTTTGGGCCAGATTGTTTCCTGAGAGGGGGGAGAGGAAGAGGCGAGAAGAAAGGAACAGGAGCAGGCGAAAATACATGTGAAACTACCACAGCTAACTTCACGTAAAGGATATGTCCAAGCTTACCCATTTCCGCATCAACATGACGGAGGAGGAGGTAGAAAGTGAGGCGGTCTTATGTCGAGCCTCCAGCGAATGTCACGACAGCAAAAGCTAGTATCATCAGGTCGTGGGTGTGACAGGAAGAGGTCTGTTGAGGCGCACCAACGACTATTCGATCGAAGACAGGATCGGCAGATATACACCGTTCTGGGAATATAGAGGACGTATAAAGGGAGTCGTTGGTCGAAGGTGAAGCTGGAAGCTAGAACTCTGAAGCCCGGGAGGGATGTTCGGAAAGGGAGAGCAGAGCAAGGAGCCGGAGGGATCGAGGGAATGGAAGAAACTTCGTACGAAGCAGTTGGAGGCACACAAGCGAGATCTAGACGTGGTAAGAAGAAGTAGATGACATATCAGTTGATCAGTCAGAAGCAAACCCAGTCACACAGTCAGAGCGTATGTGTGTGTGGCTTGTTGTCGTATGTCGGCCGGCAGTGGGCTGGAGGTACCGTCTACCGAAAGTCAAACGCAAATGATTTGAAAAGTATGTAGACAGGCCACCAATAGAAGGGAATAGAAGGAAGTTAAAGACAGGAGAGTACCTACCGAAAGTCTTCAGGCACCAAGACAGTCGGTATCTGGGAGGAGAGGCAAAACTGCAGAGAGGCCGGGAAGCAGAGCAAAGCGTTCGAGTCTATGAGGTGGCCGACGACAGGCTGCAGGTCGGGGATAGTGTGCGTATATCGATAGTCTTGTGAAGATTATGTGACTATTATGTATCGCATGCGGAATGGGATAGGGTGGGAACCAAAAAAGTGATGACTTGGCTTATATGTTTGGAGTCGGGTTGGGTAGTAATGGGCGGAAGAGTGGAGGATATCTGGCAAGAGCTGAGGTAACAGGGAAAACAGAGAGAGAGAAAATCCGGGACGAGGGGTTGACACGCCGAGGCGGATGCCAGAGAGCTCCTAATTGGCAAACAATCGGGGGCACTCCGATACTGGGAGATCACGCTGCGTCACTGGAGATGATCGACATGGCCAGCGGCTGGCGAAAGAAGCTGAAGAGCCGAAAGATGGTATGGGAATGGCAACAGCTAGATTGGTATCAACGGATCGAAATAGGAGTCGAGCGAAATGAAGGCTTGCTTAGCACGTGTACACGTAGTTTGTAACGTAGGCAAATTTGGGAGGTGGCCGTCTGTGAGCTGGCCAGGGCGGAAGCCGGTTATATATATGAGGCGTAGGGGGTGGAAATATGTGGAAGCAGAAAGCAGAGCAAAGAAAACGATAGAGGGATTGCCGAATAAGCATGAAACGACGACAGCGGACGCGTGGATATATGAAGTTATCTGCGGATATAAAATCCCGAGTTGTGCGTTTGAAAAGAGAGACACTGAGCGAGATATGGAGAGGAGACAAGAAGATGTTCAGACCGTCGCCGAAGGAATTTGGCGGCCAGAAGTTTGTGTGGAGGGCTGGCTTACGATAGCAGATATGTCAGAGAGGTGGTTTCTTCGGGGCCATGGGTTTGTACCACCGGCGTAGTCATTAGCTGGGCGAGGTACCTGGATCTGGGCGTCGAGATACTTGTTACGGTTTCTTGATAATCTAGGCCCATTTAGGGTGCTCGGCGCTCAGTTACAGTGTGGAGCGCTGTGGATTTGGTGGGAGTCGCGGTCCAAACGCCGTTATAACAGAGTGGCCTTAGGGGCTGTCCTCGCTATAAAGTGCTGAAAGTTACAATTATGTCCCACACACTGCGGCTCCAAGGTTACATTCTGCCACCTTACACCGCCTTCCTCCATTGGGAGCTCAAAAGTCACTTCTTCACCGTTATACCATGCAAAGATACATCATAGGTCTTCCGAGTCACGCTGCCTTTCGCACTCACAGCGACTAATGCAATGCACCTTCCCCCCAATTAGTGGGCAGCAACGCAAAAAAAAAAAAAAAAGGCTGCAACTGGCTATGGGAGGAAGGAGGCGCCGAATTCGTTCCTGCTCGTCGCGCACATACCCTAAACTCTCTCTTTTTGCGTGCTTGCCGTTTCTCTGCCCTGACTCGCGCCTTCTGTCAAGTTCTCTTACCCAATTTCTTCTCTTCCTCTCTTTTTGCTCTTCCACTCTGTGTTCTCTTTATTTCTCCCTCTCTCTACCTTTTCCTCCCCCTCATCTCCTATCCTCTCTTTTCTTCTTCTCTCCTCTTATTCCCACTTCTGCATATCTATTCTTCGGATTGTGAAAATCTCGTTCTGCAATGCTCGTTTCCCTCACTTTTCTCTCCGTCATGAAATCCTCGTCCTCAAGCCTGTCGTGTCCATTCTGTTTGCGAAATCCTTTCCTCTAGGCCGTGATTTCCACCCTCTTCAGCATTGATAGACTCTCTTCATATTTGCTCTTCTGCATTTCTTATTCTCTACTCTCAGTCTCTCCTCCTCTCCGTCTCTCCCCAGTGTCTTCTCCGTTGTTATCCCCCCTCTCCAGCTTGATCTCGTCTCGTCTTAGGCTTGTCTCGTAATCAGCTTCCCCTCTCTTGCAGACTCGTCTTCTGTTTCCCTCCCGCACTCTGCTCTTGATTTCACTCGTCCCGATCTCGAATCACACATATCTTTCTACGTCTTGAGAGCCGTGTCCGGTTTCCTCCCAATTCGTCTACGTCTTCCTCCACCCCGAATCGCGTCGTGTGCTGTCAAGGCCTTCAACTGCCACCACAACCCACGCAGAACAAGTGATAGGCGCTTCGCGTTCTCTTGTCGACTGGGACTCTCGAATCAGTTGCTCGTCATTTCTAGACCTCAATTCGTCTCAACGGAACCCTCGACAACGCATATTTCTCGTCTCTTTCGTCCTCCTCGATTCCCCTCTCTCCGGCCTCCTCCACTTCTCGACCGTTGCCTCCTCTCCGAATACTCGCTCTTCTCCGCTCCGCTTCTGACTCGACCTCTCGCGATTAGTCCACTCCCATCCATCTCTTCCCCAGGCCAGACATCCTCTCTCTCTCTCTCTCTATCTTGCTCGCTCGCGAGATCGCCGCCTCATACCCTCTCTTGCCGTTGTCTGCGTCATCAATGGCACCACCCTCCCCTCGACGATCCTCTAGAGCAAGAACTACAGGACCACAACCCCATCCGTCGTCGGGATCTCCTTCCCTATCGTCCATACACCTCGAACGCCGAACCCGATCTCTTCATAAGTCCGAGTCGTCGGCAAAATCAACAACCCCCAGTGGCTCTTTGTCTTCAGAGCCTCCTGAAGACCTCGAAGAATCCCACCAGCTAAGAAGCCGCCGACGTTTTCACGACGATCCGCGTGACAAACCGTCGCGCCAAAGCTCTGCCGACATGGCTATCGATAACGACGATATCCAGGAGGACGACGAGACCGTCCGCTGCATCTGTGGCTTTGACGACTACCCCGGGCCTCCTCCGCTGGAAGATCCAAAGCGAGCAAAGGACCAGGACGCCGACATATTTACTGGAATTGAGCTTACTGAAGAACTTTCGGGATTCTTTGTTCAGTGTGATATTTGCAAAGTTTGGCAACATGGCGCCTGTGTGGGCATCATGACTGAAGAAAGCTCGCCCGATGAGTATTTCTGCGAAAAGTGTCGCAAAGACCTTCACCGGATTCATACCGCGACTAACGGGTAAGTACGACGATGTGTTTCTCGTGATGAAATGCTGAAGATAGCTTGTTTTGTCTTTTCGTTTTCTTTTTTTTCTATTCCCATTCTCTTCTTGCTGTTCTGTTCTCTGCAACAGGGCGAGACGGCAGAGTGCTGGGGTTTTTTTTCCCTGGCCTATTTCCAAATCCTGTCCCTCGCCTCGTGACCGAACCAGCCTCTTCACCAGAGGAAAATCGTTTACTGGGTCTCGTTTTTTTTCCTCTCACCTACTTTTCACCTCCTTCTGCTTTATCCTACCTTGAACCAGCCCTGTGACCAGCTTGAGTCTGGCATGTATTACGACTTGACTTTTTATGGATTTCCTTTTTCGTCATTTGTCTTTTTTACTAGAAACGCCGTCATGAGTCCATGTTTTTTTTCTGACCCTTAATTTCCTATTGTTCCAAATTTAGCCAGCGATATTCAGCTTATCTACCCATAACTCGGAATTCGCGATCCACTTCTCGAGCTGGTAGCCTTTCAAAAGACGGCACTAGATCTCCCAGACCCTCCAGCAGCCGGAACGCCCGAGCTTCATCGGCCGCACACGCCTCGAAACGTCGGTCTACCATGAACAGCCGCGATGCGGCTTATGACGAAGAAGAGCAGCTAAGACGGGCCATCGAGGCCAGTAAGGAGGAAAACTCCACTGATCAAACTGAATCCACGTCTCGCCGGCCCAAACGTGGTCGCAGTGACAGCGAAGAGTAAGGAAGCAATCCTTTGTCTAGTTTTTGTGTCTTTGAAACACCCAGGAAACTTTTTTTCCCCCATCCCTTGTCTTTTCCTTGTCCCTAACCTATCTTTGGTCCCTTCCACAGAAATACCACATCCAACATTAAACGCCAGCGGACCAGCTCTCGGTCAGCCTCACCACCGCCGGCCGAAAAGCGCGAGGCTAGTCCACATGATCTCTCCGATGAGGGAACGTCTACCCGCAGCAGCACCAAGAAGCCGTCAAGACCTACAAAGCCCTCACCGCCCCAGCCACCACAGCAACAGTCCCAAAGGGATCGTGAAAAGGCCGAGCGCGAAGAACGGGAGCGCCAGCGCCAAGAAGCTGCAAATAAGCGGAGGGTTCGAGCTGATAGACGGCGAGCGGAAGGTTTGTGCTTCCCCAGTTCCAGAAACAGAAAATAGTGATTGCATCGACTAACCGGTTGTATTCTTCTGCGTAGACTCTGATCCTTCTGAGGAAATCCCTCTCGCTATTGTTCGTCCTCTGGCTGCTATCACCGCTCCACCAGAGCCTGAGACAACGCCCTCAACACCCCCGGATTCGGCATCTCCAACACCGGCAGCCACAACGGCAGTCAAGCCGAGCGAACCTCCCGCATCGGCCGACCCGCCGGCGTCAGCCCCGTCACACAAGTCTCCGGACACCCCTCCTGCTGGCGGAAACACGGCTAACAGCTCTCATAAGAGGATGTCCAAGAACCAGAAGAAAGGCCGTGGCCGGAACCAGTACACCAAGGATCGTGACCTGGAGGGAGAAGACTCTCCAGCCCGGTCCTCCCGAGAGACACGCAAAACAACAGGCGGCGAGAATGTCTCAAGCAACGGACACTCTCGGCTGACGCGGTCGGAGGCCAAGCACGGCTCCAAGTCGAAATCGCACTCCGGGGGCAAGTCCTCGCTGGTCGAGCTGAAACGTCGGTCGGCAGCGTTTCTAGACTTCATCCAGAAGACGCAACTCGAGCTAGCGACCGAGGCCCTGCCGAGCAGCAAGAGTGCCAGCGAAAGCGCTAGCGGCCAGGGCACCCCGGACCACGAGGTCCCCAAGATCACGGTGGATAGCGGCGAGAGCAACGGTGATGCCATCGTCAGCACGGCTGAACCGGCGGCTGTGATCGCGGCGCAACGCAACAACCAGCCTGTGCGAAGAGAGCCCAGCAGTGATGCGACGTCTCCCAAGCTCAAGGAGTTCAGCGAGCTGAACTGCATGGAGATGATGGATGCGTTGACTCGGGATCTTGTTAAATGGCAGGGTCAATATCTGTCTTGATCTGTGGCACTCTTCATACGGCAGCCCCATCCGTGGCCGTATATCGACTTCTTCACGTCTCTACCGTCACGACCTTTTGTTCCGTGCTCCACTAATTTCGCCATGTCGTCTCCCAGCTCTCCTTCCATTCCTCTATGTATGATTGTCGACATCATGTCTACATGGCCTTTATCCCACATCTTCTTTTCGTCCCAAGTACATAGCTTGTGCAATCTACATATATATCCCTTTCTCAGAGTTGTTTGGCTAGCATGAGAAGCATGCTAGCGGGTTGTCGGTTCCTATCCCTTGTGTGCTCATGACTCCATAGCGAACAGTCAGGGCTCCGGATTTGAACCCTTCTTTTTCCTCGGTTGTTTCTTTTTTCTTCTTCCTTCTTCCTTTTTCCTTCTTCCTTCTTCCTTTTTTCTTCTTCCCTTCTCTTTTCTTTTTTTTCTAGGCAAGGTTCCGGATCTTCGGTGGCGTCGGCACGGCTTTTAAGCGTGTATTTTATTTTGTTTCTCGCTATTGGCGGATTGGGAGCAGTGAATTCAAGGTGTGGGCAATAATTACTGGCTTTCCGGGCGCCTTTGCTTTGGGCGGTGTCTGCGTTTTTTTCAAGGCGTTTGTTCTCTCCTCCTCGGGAGGTTTCTGCTGGTTCGTTTTGTCGTTTCTCGTGCTCTCAAATGGTTGGCTATCCGGGATGCCATATTCCTTTCTCATCTTCAATCTCGTGTATCGCGTCTTGCGGTTGCGTGCTTTGCCTGTTCATCAATGAGAAGCCCGGTTGTTCCGGGTTGTGTCTATTTCTAAGCAAACATGCATCGTGATGGTACAATACAAAAAGGTATGGCCACAGCTGTGTGTGGTTGGTACAAGGTAGTAGTATACAAAGAAACCAAGAGGGTATCTTGGTGGGGATACATCCAGCCAGTATACGGCGGAAAGAAAAACGATACTATACAGCCGCGCTCGCTCCCTAGGACCCCGACAATCTCTTCTCAAGCCGCTCCTTGCGGGCCTCCTTGGCCTTGCGCCTCGCCTGGTTCATACTGAGCGGGGGCGCGTCAAACTCGGCAACCTTGGCAGCAATGGCCTCGGGGCGCAGATCGTCGAGGACGAAGCGGCCGAGCTTGCCGGCGCGCCACTGCTCGATGATCCACGCGGCGGCCTGGTGGTCGGTGCCGGTGCGCGAGCGGCGGCTGGACATCTTGCCGGTGCGGGTGGCGATGGCGGCGAGCCACTCGGTGACGTCGTTGGTGGGCGGGGAGTAGCGCGCGTACAGGGCGGGGTTGAGGGCGTTGAGGCGGAAGAGCAGGTAGTCGGCGATGATTTCGTTGGGGATCATGCCGTCGCGCACGCCGTGGGTGAGGGCGAGCTTGAGCATGGCCTCGGCGTCGGCCACGTAGGGCACGAACACTCCCGGCGTGTCGATCACGAACACGCCGTCGTCGAGGTCGCTGGGCGCGATCTGCGGGGTGCGGTTGTGGCCGCGGGCGCCGAGGATGCGCACGGGCATGCTGAGCTTGCGGGTGACGCCGGGGTGGTTGCCGGTGATGGCGACCTTGGGCATCTTGCGCGGCGCGGCGGAGGGGTCGGCGGGGCTGGTCGGCGCGGTGGCGGCGAGGCCCTCGCGGCGCAGCGCGTTGATCAGCGTGCTCTTGCCGACGTTGGGCATGCCGACGACGAACACGCGCAGCCCGGTCAGCGAGTCGTGGGCGCGCGCGACGTCCGCAATGCGGCGGAGCAGCGGCGCCGCCGACGCGGCCTTGTGCCAGAACACGGCGTGCGTCGCCGGCGGCGGCGTGCCCGGCACCGCGAGCAGTGCGGGGGCCGTCGCAGAGCCCGGCGAGTGCAGCAGTGTGCGCAGGGCGTTGCGCGGGTCGCTGTCCGCACGGATACCACCACGGCTGCTGCCGCTGCTGCTGCGCCCACCGCGGCCGCGGCCGCCGGTCTCCTCAAAGGCCAGGTCGGACTTGGTGTACACCACGATGCGCGACGGGCCGGCCAGCGTGCGGTCCAGGAGCGGGTTCCACGAGGTCATGGGGACGCGCAGGTCGCGGCACTCGATCACCAGGCCGACGGTCGGCAGCTGGGTCTGGATGGCGCGCAGGGCGGCGGAGTGGTGGCCCAGGAAGTATGTCGAGCGGATTTCCGGGGGCGTGAAGGTTGCGCGGGGGGTGAAGGGCGCGGTCGATACGGGCGGTGGTTGTGTTTCAGTAGGATCGAGGCTGGACGGAGCGGGAGACGGCGAGGAGGCTGAGGGGTCGGGGTGGGAGGAGGTGTGCATCGGGGCTCGTGGCCGTAGCTGTACTATTAGAGTGGAGGATCGGACGCAGGTCTGGTCGTATATGTGGGAGAGCCGGGCAGCCCTCCGCGAGAGCAGCCGCATCGCCGGCCGGGCCATGGCTGTGAGGGCGTTGGGAACAAACACGTGGGCGAAGTCAGCAGCCGGCCAGTCGACGGAGGCTCGGGGTGGGGGATTTCGTAAGAAGCGGTGTTCGTCGTATGGAGGACAGGTCAGAGGTCGGGTTACGTAGATTCGCGGGCGAAGAGTCTGTGTCGCGGGTTGTCAACCGGAGAAAAAGGCAAACAGGAGCACATCGGAGGCCGGGACCCAGAAAACCCAGACAGAAAATTATAGTGGGTCTCCGGGCCGTGTGTGTGGGACCGTGCGACCTCAAGATTCACACGGCTAGAATCACATGCTGTGGCACGTGTTACGTGCGGCTGTATATCTCCTTCGTCTGCCTTTTTCAGGCTTGAGAGTTCTCTCTGCGATTTTCCCTCCCTCATTCTTCGACTCGAATTTCGACACGTCTCGATGTTGGCCGACCTTCCCGCTTGCGGTCCCGACGATGACTATCGTGAATGAATAAAAAATTATAAAAATAATAATAAAAACTAATTATAAAAAAAAACCAAATACGACTCTTACCGGTAAGGTAGCAGAGAGGGACTTACAAAATTGTATTTGGTGTGCGCCGGCTGGATAAGGCCTCCCAAATTGAGGGAAGTCCTGATAAGGGCCTAGAACTCGCGTGCCTTGATGCCCATGACTAGATTTTCTTCGTTTCTCGTGTGCGGGATTGGGTTTTGATATTGGCTACGAGGACTTAAAAATGAATAAAGCCTTGTGTATAATTCTGGTTTCCATTGTCCCGACTTTTACATGTACCGGTAGCACGTCCTCCGATATCATCGACCGTGATCGGGAGAGATAGCACACTCCTTCCGTTGCCATTTTCTCACTCTCACTCTCCCTCTTCCGATATGTCTCTCTCCCTTCTCCGTGGACTTCTCCCGGGCATATCCCGATCTCCCTCGTCCATTCCACCGCCTGAAATGGCCCAGTCACATTCATACCCTGCTATCACAAACCCTAACCCTAACTAACACTTTAACGGTGGTGATGCGTCTGTGCGTGGATCGGGATACGGGGGATAAAGCGAAGTCGGGACCTGTTGCGCGGCGGGCGGGTGTAAGTGGAGAAGCAGGGCAATATTATGTAGTAAGGAATTGATGAGAAGCATGAATTAGGGAGTAATGTCGTGGTGGTGCTCAAAATGTTGCGCAATAGATTCCCGTTTATATTATATATATTGAACCAAAAAGACCCCTTCTCTCCTCACCGCCCTCCCGCCATCCACCCCAACCGCCGTCGCCCCGCACCCCGAACCGGCCCACTCCCCCGGCACACTCCGCACAAACACCCCGCCCCATGCACCGGACCACCCGGCACCACCCACCCCCCCTGGTGCTCTCGAGCACCCCCACCACCACCGGCACCAGCCCACGCAGCCCCGCGATTCCCCCACACCGCGGCGGCCGCCGCAGCAGCAGCAGCCGCCGCCTCCACCTGCGCCTGGCGGGCGGCATCCGCCCATGACGGGTAAATCCGGCCCGCGTGCACCACCGGCCCGTCGTCGGCCGGGGGCGGTGCACTCCGCGCCGGGTCGTACGTGCGGCCGATCATCGAGAGGTACTCGCGCGTCAGCGGGATGCTTGCCGGGCGACCGAAGCGAAACTTTGGTGGGGGGCAGATGTTAGTGCATCTGCAACAGATAAGACGAGCCGGGGGAAGGGATGGCTTGGGGGAAAAAAAAAGAGCAAGGAAGAAAACTCACCTGAGGCTGGTCGTCTTCCGCTTGCTGTCCTTCCTCTTCATGCTCCCTGCCATGCCGGAACCCCCTCCGGTAACACCGACACCCGGTCCCGGGGTCCGTGTACTCCACCCACCGGTACCGCCGGTGCCGCTGCAGCCGTTTCCCGCTCCCCGGCGCATCGCACGCCGCGCACGCCACGTCCACATCGTCCAGCCCGCGCCGCGCGCCGCCGCCGCCGCCGGCCTCGTCCCACTCCCACCCCTCCGACCACTCGGTCTCATCGTCGCCGGCGTATACTCGGGCCCATGGGCTGTTGGCATTATAGGGGTAAGGGTAGTGGTGGTATTGGTTGTTGTAGTAGTAGCAGTCGTTGTTCCAGGCTCCGTTCATGGCCGGCTGGACTGGACCGGCGAACTCAATGTATCCGTTCTTGTCCTCGGGGAACAGGTCGTTGAAGTCGAAGAGCACGGCCTTGTCGGCCATTGTTCGTTCGTCTGTCTGAGTTCGTGTTGATATATACTGGGTTTGGATCTGTCTGGCGGTGTGTAGTCGGTCCTTCTCAAGCCAGATTCCCCAAACGGTCTCAGCTGCTGTATATATATATATATATATATATACCTCTCTGTGGTCCGTTTGCTTCTCGGTGCAACCTCATCACCTGTGGTCCTACCCCGGCACACCGCTTCCGCGTTTCCAATAGATGTTTGTGAAACTATATGCAATATCGGCTGCCCAATCACACATCCTCAAACTCTCATGCGTGTTTGCTTGTCCAAGACGGCCACTCCCGTGACTCCAAAAATACATTCCCAACTTCATAACCCTAACCATACCAAATTATCACCAGCATATATGATGCAAAGTAACCAAAAAAGGTAATTTCTTCAGGAAGAAAAAAATGCAATACAATACTGCCCCATCAATCCGTAATACCAAGAATATATCATACCAGAAAACAAGACACACAGAAGGAAAAACAGAAAAGAAAACACATTCCCAATGCCAATACTGTTCCCACCCCCCCATTATTCCATGCTAATTAAAGAGACTCCCCCTCCCGTTTAAAGAAACCCCTTGGTCATACTCGGCGCCCTGTTCAGTCCCGAGTTATCGTTCTCGTCCGTGATCGAGTCCGGGCCAGTCAAACCGCCACTGGCCAGGAGCAGACTCTGTCGCACCGACCGCACCGTTCCACTAGCCCCGAGCCGCCGCAGACTGCCCGTAGCCCCGGCACCGGCTCCCGGCCCAGGCGTCGGGCTGCCCTTCTCCACCCGCAGCGACTTCCACCCCTCCAACTCGCGCTCCAGCCGCAGCGCCTTCTCCCGCTCCTCCCGGAGCTCGCGTTCCGCCCGCCGCGACTGCAGCGTGCTCGCCGACTCCGACGCCTGTAGTTCGTCAATCGTCTTGAGTAGCTTGTCCGCCTTATCGGCCATGCGTGCGACGTCGTCCTCCAGCTGCGCCGCAATCTTGTCCTTGCGCTCAATCTGCGACTGCAGATCCTTGACAAGGCGGTCGACGTTCCGCGCCGATCGCTGTGTCTTGGTTCGTTCGTCAGTGGTGGATTCGAGTTGGGATTCCAGCTGGTGAAGGTAGTAGGTAATGTTAGTTGTGTGTGCATGGTAGGGATTGGTAGAGAACCTGTGTTGCATACCTCTTGGATTCTCTTGTGCAGGAACTTCATGTCCGCGCTGGTGCTGGCATAGCCCTTGGTCTCCAAGTCTACAAGCTTGACCTGCACCTCACTGAGCGACCGCTCCAATGCAGCCTTCTCCTGCCGCAGACGTGCCGCCTCTTCACGGTCACCAGCAACATCGCGCTGCAGCTCGACCACCAACGCCTCCGAACGCCGCATCTTCTCGGCCGCAGCCGCCGCGATGTCCTGTTGCTGGGCAAGCGCCTGGCGGAGCTCCAGCATCTCACGATCGGCCGTGGCCGCGTTGCGCAGGCTCGGGGACTCCGCACGAGCAGCCAGGTCGTCCAGTCCAGCCTTCGCCTCCACCAGCCGCGCCTCCAACGACCGCTTCTCGCGCACCAGCGTGTCGCGCTCGGCAGTCGCCTCGTCGGCAGAGTTGCGCAGGGTGCGCACCTGCGACAACAGCGACACAATCTTGGCCTGCGCGTCGGTGTGGGCTTGCGCCGCCTCGTCCCGGGACGCCGCCACATCCGCCAGCGTGCTCTCCAAACGAGCCTTCTCCTTGCTCCAGGTCGAGCTGTTCAGCACCTCGTCATCCCACTTGGCCCGCAAGTCATCCAACTCCTCGCGCAGCCGTGTAACTTCCGCCTGCTTAAACAGTCGCTCTTCACGCGCTAGATCGAGCTCCTTGGTGAGGGCGGCAAACTCGGCCTGGTACTTGCGCCGTGTCTGCTCCATGCTCGACTCCTTATCTTCAATGTCGACCGCACGTTGACTGCGGTAGTCCTCAAGCTCGTGCTGCAACCGCTTCTTTGCCTGCAGGGCCGCCTCGAGATCAGTTGATGTATCCTCGAGACGCTCCTCCAGCTGCCGCGTCTGGCGCTGAAGATCCTCCACCACGGCATCAGCCCGGCGACGCTCTGTCACTGCCTCGGCACACAGCTCTTCGGCATCATGAGCCTGGTCCCGGGCAAACTGTTCCGCACGTGTAGCCTTCAGCACCGCCATCTCCGCCTGCTCGAGACGCGCAAAGTATTCGTCGGCCCGAGTTCGGTAGAGTTCAACGCTGGACGTGACATCGGAAAGCTTGGCCATCTCCGCATCCAACTGGATTTGGAGGTCAGCCACATCTTGGAGCATCTGGCTGCGCGCAGCCGCCTCCTGGTCGCGGGCAGCAGTCATCTCCTTGAGATCCGACCGGCAGTCGCGGAGATCAACCTCGATTTGAGCACGGCTGTGTCGGGTTTCGTCTAGACGAGTCTTGACCTCTGCAAGTTCGGCCACAGCATCGTCGTGGCGATGAGCAAGAGTCTTCCGGGCCTCCTCCTGGTTGGTGAGCACTGACAGGATCTCCTCGTGAGACCGTGTCTGGATATCACGCAAGCTCAGCTCTCCCGAACGAACATTCTTCTCTAGTGCCGAGAGCTTGCGGGCCGAATCGTCGAGCATGTCGTGCAGGCGGCTGTTGGCCTGCTCCAGCTTCTGCATCCGCCGCCGAGCCGCAGCAGGCGATGAACTGCCGTCGTCTCCATCGGCTCCCTCGGGACCAGGAGTTGATCGATCGACCTGGCTCTGCAGGGTCCGGATTTGCATGTTGGCAATCTGGAGCTGGCTCTGCAGGTTATCAACCTCCGCCCGGAGTCCCTCAGCGCGGGTACCAGCCGGAGACGCCGTGTTGCCGTTGCCAATGTCCATCAATGCTGTTGTGCCACGGCGAGTCGGCGTAACCGGATCGTGGTGAGTGATGCTGCCGTTGCTGGCGCTAGAGGGAAACTTGGGCCGGCGGCTGTGAGATGTCGGCGATCGGTTGATACCAGCCTCGTTCAGACTGATTTCCTCGAGATGGCTTCTCGGGCCCGGCGTGGTCGATGCTGCTCTGGACGCCCGCAGATCCGCAAGCTGGTTCTCTGCCGTGGTCCGTGCAGCCGCCTGGACCCGGAGACTCTGTTGAAGTTCTTCAACACGGCGCACCAGATCAAACTTGTCCAGCAGAGAACGAACTCCCGGAGTCCGCGAGGTTGATGACGCTGCCGGGGCCGGCTGTGCAGCTCCGGGCTCAACAGCACGGACCACACGCAGTACCAGCGCCCGCAGCTCATCCAGCTCAGCATCCCGAGATTCCACCGCCTGGCGCAGCGCCTTCTCACTGTCCTGGGCCTGCGTCCGCAGCGTTCGCTCTGATTCAGCGGCTCTACGCGCATCTGCAGCCTGTGACGCGGCTTTTTCGGCAGCCTTCTCCGAGGTACGGCCACTCTTGGCCTCACGAGCCGCTTCGTGGGTGAGGTCCTCAACAGTCAGTTGAAGACGCTCCAGCTTCTTTTCCACGGCGGCCCGGGCCTCGGCAGCTTGCTGCAGTTGTTGTTGGAGGTTGGCATTCTGCTCTTCAAGTCGTGACTTCTCCCGCTGAGCTGTTACCACCTGCGACCGGACGGCCTCTCCCGCCCGCGAGCTCGAGCGTGCAACCTCGAGGCCCTTTTGCTGAAGTTTGTTGAGCAGGGCGCGGTTGTCGTGCTCCGATGCCGCAAGACGGCTCTTGACAGTCTGGAGTTCGCGCTCCATCCGCTCTTTGGCCTGGTCCATGCGCAGTCCGAAGTCGCCAGACTCGGCAATGGTACGCTTGAGAGACTCAACTTGGCGAGATAGCTCGGCGTGCTCCTCTTCAAACCACCGGAGACGATCCTGAGCCACCTCGACGTCGCGCTGGAGAGCATCCTCACGAACCCGCGCCGCCCGCAGCGCCGCCCGCTCTCCGGTCTCCTCGGCTTGTAGGCGCGCCTCCTCAGCCGCCGCCTTCGCAGCACGAACCCGGCGCAGCTCCTCCCGAGCCTCGTCACGCTCCTGCTCAGCGGTTGCCCGCCCCTCTTGGGCCCGGCGCAGAGCATCTTGCTGGGCGTACATCTCTTTCTCGATGATAATCTTCGACTCATTAAGCCGCTCATACTCATCGCGGAGGCTTTGGAACTTGTGTTCGCCAAGCAGCAGAACGTCGTCGCGGGACTGGCGCTCACGAGCAAGATTCATCTGGGTTTCGACAAGCTCCGACTTGAGATCAGAGATCTGAGCCTCGAGAAGTTGGCGAGCGTGTCCGGCCTGAGCATCTTCCGTTTCGCGGGCCGCAAGAAGCTTCTTGGCGTCAACAGCTTCACGCTCCAGTTGAGACTGCTTGGTACGCAGAGCAGCAATCTCAGCGTGTACGTCGCTGAGGCGGGCCGTAGCTGACTCCTTCTCAGAGAGAAGCTTCTTACGCAGGTCGTCCCAGCTACGCTTCTCCGTCTCCAATCGGGATTTGTCGCTTCGTAGGACCGAAAGCTCGCTCTCCTTGCGGCGGACCAGATCTTCGTAGTCGGTAGATGTCTTGGAAAGGTTGGCGAGTTGCTTTTGAAGAGCGTTCTTCTCCTGTGACAGCTTCGATTCGCGAGCCTTGACCGCTTGAAGCTCTTTTTGAGCAGCCATGGATCGAGACTCTGCCTCCTCGACGGAGCGAACCATGCGAGCCTCCATATCACGAGCCTTGCGTTCCTTAACACCCAGTTGGCTCTGCAGCATCTTGATATCTGCCTCAAGAGCCTCCTCTTGCTCACTCCGCACAGTCCCCTTGCGAGCTTCCTCCGCAAGAGCGGCCTCGGCAGTTTCAACCCGGCGCAAGAGGTCGTTCTTTTCGTCCTCAAGACGCGAAATCAAAGCTGCGGCCTGCTCGAGCTGCACGCGATATTTCTCAACCTCCAACTCGGCATTCTTCTTGGCGTCGAGGACGGCATCCAGCTGGTCTTCCAGACGCTCCTGGTCGTCTAGAGCGCCAGAGAGCTTCTCTGACAGTTCAGTCTCGCGAAGTTGCAGCCGCTTGAAAATTTCCTCCTTGTCGAGAGCCAGGGCCCGTTCACTCTCCAGGGTCTGTTGGATACGAGCGAGCTCAGAATGATAGTTTCGCTTCTCCTCTTCAAGCCGAAGCTTGTTCTCAGATTCGGCGGCCATCTTCTCCTGCAATTGGCGGATCACTGCATCTCGTCGCTGCACCTCACCAGCGGTGCGAGAGGCTCCCAGCAGGGGTCGCATGCGGACCAACAGCTGCCACCAGGGGTTTTGGGCAATCGTGGCATGAGCCAACACGTTCCGCTGCACAATGCGCGTAGCCTCGGCACGGAAGAGACGTTTGAATGCAATGCGCCGCTGCATGTAGCCACGAGCAGCAGCCTGGAAACGCGTGACAATCTGGGTAATCAGAGCATCTCGCTTTTCTTCGAGCTCGGCAAGGACTCCGGCGCGGAAAAACACCTTGGTAAGGCCCACGCGGAAGAGTGTCTTGTCAAGGCCAAGTTTCCTAAGCATCAAGGAGGCCGCTGCCTGGCCGTCGAGGGTTGATGCCCGGGGCATATCGTGACAGAGAACTTCGTATCGCTGCTGGAATTCCGAAAAGGCGAGGCGATTAGGGAATCCGGTGCGGGCAATTCGAATACCCTCCAAAACACCGTTGCACCGAAGTTGGTCCAGAACCAGCAGGTTGCTGAACTGCTTCGGCTTCTTCTGGTGGTTGGGCAGAATGCAACGGACGAAGTGAGGGTGAGTAGAGTGAAGCTGCGTCATCAAGCTGTGAAGTTGTTCTTTGTGCCTTTGCGCGACAGTTCGGAACAGTCCACGCTTCACAAGGCTACGGCCAGATCCACCGTTGGCATCGGTCTCTCCACAGTCAGCAAACAAAGTGGCGATGTGACGGTCGGCAGAAGCAGCCAGAAGACGGGTAACATTGTCGTTGATGGGGTCCTTGTTCTTCTCCAGCCACCCGTCAGTGGAGTATTCGACTTCGGCAGCATAGTGAGTCAGGATGAATCCCTGGCCGCCAACGCGCGAGGAACGATACTTGGTCGACTTCTTGTCCCACAGAGAGTTCAGCTTCTCGGTAAAGCTGCGGTCGGTGGCTTTGGGCATAACGGAGTCTTCGTCGAGACAAGAAAAGATACCGATAGGGTTCGGCAGCTCAATGAGGTCAATGGTCGGCTGGAGATCGCGACCGAAATCAATAAACTGCCACTCGATACGCTCCCGAGCATATTCTTCCTGCTCCAACACAAACATATGGTGATTGAAGAACTGCTGAAGTTTTTCGTTGGTGTAGTTGATGCAAAGCTGCTCAAAGCTGTTCTGCTCAAAGATCTCAAAGCCGGCGATATCGAGAACTCCAATGAAGTTGCCGTCGTCGGCTCCCAACCCGGTGCTAGTGCGGTCGAACATCTGGTTGATGCGGCGGACGAGGTCTCCGAAGCCACGTTCGTAGATACCCTTGGCAAGAGCATCGATGGCCAGACGGACTTGCTCGGGAGTCTGGACCTTCTCAACCCATTCACGGCCAGCCTTGACACGGGGGTGAAGGAGACCCTGGAGGAACTGATCCGCCGGGATTCCAAGAAGAGACGCAACCTTCTCGGCCTGCGCCTGGGCGTCATTGGCCAGACGGGCCTGGTCGGCCGATCGACTCTCCTTCACCACCTCAATGTTGCCGAGATGGAGGACTGCGGCCACGGTTCGCAGGATGGACTTTTGGTCCTTGTCGGAGAATCCCATGATTTCAAAGGCTTCCATCAAGTCGTTCCAATCCTCGCGGTCGGAAACTCCAGCAATGGTCTCCTGGCCATCGCGGGTATATGCGAAATCACCAACATCAAGACCTTCGAGCAAGAATTCACGCTTCAAGCGCGAGTCTGCACCTTTCAACAACTGGTAGAAAATGTGGTAGCTACGCTCATGGTGGTTCACATGAACAACTCGAGATTTCTCCAGAAGATACCAGTCGATATAAGCTCCGGAAATGGCTCCGGCTCGGGTGAACTCGATCCGGATGAACTTTCCAAATCTCGACGAGTTGTTGTTTCGCACGGTTTGGGCGTTACCGAAGGCTTCGAGAATAGGATTGGCCCGGAGGATTTGTTCGGAGAGGTTTGCGTCCCTCGACCGGGTCTTGGACGGTCGATCGGTGTTGGCTACAGCAGCCAGATACTGGATAACCTTCTTGGTGTTCTCGGTCTTTCCAGCACCGGATTCACCAGTCACCAGAATGCTTTGGTTCTCGCCCTCATCGACAAGGTTTCTAAAGGCCTGGTCGGCCATGGCAAAGATGTGGGGTTTGGTGTCTTCCCGACTCCGGCCTTTGTACATGTTGATTTGTTCATTGGAGTATATGGGAAGAGGGCGGTACGGGTTCACAGTCACGAGAAAGAGGCCTGAATATGTGTAGATAAGGTCGGATTGGTATCTCATCCGGAGATTGTGCACCACCGAAGCCTCGTTCAAGTGTGTGAGTTCGGCCATATCGCTGGCCTTGTCGAATTTGGCTGGGTTGACCTTGTCGACGGTCTCGGCAGAAACTTCTCGTTGCTATACAAGAAAAGCGCATGGTTAGCATCAACCACTTCCCCCTTCCGGAAGATTGAGAAACCAAGTAAAACTTACACTGCCATCCTCGCACTGAACCAGAATATGGCCAGGATCGGTGTCTTCGACAATCCAACCCTTAACAAAGGCATGCTGGGGGTCTCGTAGCCACACATATCGCTTTCCGGAAAAGTCGTTCTCGCCTTCAATCCCGTCCACCGGCTCGGCCTGGGCTTCTTCAGTCTTGATAAACGAAGGAGCAAACGTGCTTGACCCAATTGGGCCGGTACGGGAGCTGTGCCGGACATGTGACGATCCGTTACCATTGGCGGTGACTGAAGGTCCAAAGGAGGTTTGTGAGAGAGATTTGGAGTGAGACGGAGTTGGTGACGAGTTGGATTGCAGAGAAGATCCGGAGAAGGAGGACGGAAGGATCACGGACTTTGGTCTCGGGCCTCCGGAGAGCGGCGACGCGGCCGGCGAGCTGTCCCGAACAAACGGATTATTCCTTCGTTGAGACATGGCGGGTGGGCGTTGACATGTGTAAAGAGAGAGAGAGATCGAAGGTCGTCGTATATCGACAGCTGGACTGATTGTCGGGGTAGACACTTAAAAAGTGTGTGTTTTCGCTTTAAGTACTGGTATCTGAGGGAGGATTGAGGAATGTTCACAAGCAAATCTCAGATTCTGCAAATTGTCGTCAATTCTGGGCCTCAATTTCGGGATACTCAAAAAGAGGCCGTGAATAATTTCAAAAAGGGAGACTCAGAAGAAGAGAAGCAGCTGAAAAAAAGGATAAGAGAAAGCTGAAGGATAGAAAATAGAGAGAGAGAGAGAGAGAGAAGAGAAAACAGATAAGCAGCTGTTAAGTCGCGAGCCGAAAGTAAACAAATGGAAGAAAAAGCCAAAACTAGTGGCCAATCAACCAAAATTGGACGCTATGTCAACAGCGTTCCGATAACACAAAAAAAACGAAGCAAATATAATCAAAATCTCGAAGGGAAAACAAATTGATGATGCCGAAAAAGAAGAAAAACAGGAGGAATGAAAATGAAAGTGAAAAATTGAAAGTATCGCCAAAAATAGAGAGAGAAAAATACAAACGAAGAAGCTCTTGTTGTGCGGGGAGGAAGATGTGGAAGGTGCAACCCGTGTTAACACACTCTACAGCGTTTCTGCACATACTTTACACAGAAATCGTCGTTGCCATGCCTTCCCAAAATGGATGAAAGTAAACAACGCGTGCTGATTCAGCAACACCCGGCTGTCAGGCTCGGGAAGCGCGGTCACCTGACGCGACACGGGTGCCCAAGCGGCCTTATGTCAGCGGCTGATGTAATTCTGCTATTTTCACCGCCTTGTTACTAGCCGTTTGCCTTCCCTGACCATGATTTTTAGTACCTTCATGTCCAGCTTCTTCGTGATATTCCATTCCTCTTATTATCAAGTGACTCCAGATTTTCTTGACTGTTTGTCCCTGTTTCTCTTGGATTTTACTCTATTTTTCCCTAGGCAATAAAGGCAATAACTGCAAAAAAGATTCTTGTTTACAGTTAGACCTCTTGTTGCCTTTCCCAGGCGGTCTGTCAGCATCAAAGAAAACACACTCAAAACTCGTGACAATCACACGCACACATTCTCTCAATATTTATATCTTCCATCATCGTGTCTGTTGGTTTATTTGTTCTTCTTACTTTTCTTCTTCTTCACCAGTGTTGGTTTTCCGTCTTTCGCGATGGCTGCACAACCGCCATATACGTATGGCGTGTCCACGCAGTCTTCCGATCATCCCTTTCCCTCTCCGTCTTCTTTCTCGGCGTCTACCCAGCAGATTCCCGGCATCGATCCGAATGCGTCCTTCGATTTCAACCGCAGCTTAATTCCCGGTCTCTCTTTTGGATCGGCAGCAGCACCTGCGTCCCCATGGCCCACAGCCACCGCCTGGTCGGCATCAGCCCCGGATACTCTCCCGGGCATCACGTCCGTCCCTGCCGCCAAGCCTCCTTCTCCCCCTAAAGCGCCCTCATCATTGAATCCGGCACCTCCCTCAACATCGAACTTCCAAAAGGTGGCTTCCGAAAGCCCTGAAGACGTTGATATGGAGGACGGCGAACTCAGCGAAGGCCAATTCGACGATCTTTACGAGCCCGAGATGCCAACAACGAAACCGAGCGCGGCACTGCCAAACCCCCCCAAATTAGCACATCCAGGCAAGGCCGAAACAGCCACTGTCTCCGTTGAGAGCCAGTCCAAGTCTTCTCAGGATCAAGCGCGCTCGCAATCTTATTCCCCGCGTTTGTCCCCTGCAGAAGACAATGATCTTGAAGTCGCGGGCGAACCAAATTCTCGTAAGTGTCGGAATGCCCCATTCTTCTGTCGTTTATGCGTTTGTAACATCACTCAAATATTAACGTCTCTTGTCTTCTCTTGCATCAGTCACAGACTCGGTATCGAATCCCACCCCTGACGATGTCTCTCAAACCTTGTTCAAGTCTGGGGCCGAGGCCCGCAAAAAGGCCCAGGCCGCAATCTTGCGACTGTGGCCGCTGGAGGTCCGCTTCCAGGACTATGTCCGTGAAGGCATTAGCGATCAGGTTCTTCGCGGCTTGTTCACCGATCTTGGCCTGGATATGAATGCTGGTAAGCCCAGCGCTCTATCTAGCTCAACACCAGAGGCAACAAGTCGTGAAACAGGCGCCCCAGCTCTTGCGCAGCCGGCTTTTCGCCTGAGCGAGAACGACCCTTCCAAGCTTGTCGGAGGAAAATCTGTTTCCCCCGCTCTTGCCGAAGTGTCCAAGGTGGTCTCGAACGGTGGCGACAAGGCTGAGGAGCGGAAAGATCGTATCCTTCGCCTTCTCAGCGCCAAACAGGCAAAAGCCCCTGCCGCAACTCCAGCATCCACGGCGAACTTGAACCCCCCGTCAAACACTAGCAGCGCAACGCTCTCGAGCAAGGATCTCCTAATCAAGCAAAAAACACAAGCCTTGCAACGAGCACGAGCTGAGAAACTCCAGCTAGGATCAAAGCTGTCGGCCCCATCTGCAACAGCAACGCCACCCCTTGGCCCAGCACCAAAGGATCCAGAGGCAGCCGGCCGCAAACGCCCTCTTTCGTCTCTCTCTTCGCAAGTCCCACCCAAGCGCTTGTCGACGCAGAGTCGTGAGAGTGCGACAGTCGTCATCGATGGAAGCGAAGACTCCGATTTTGAGATGGATGTGGGATCGGCAACCCCGCCTCTACCACCAAAAGGCCCGAAAAATGCCTTCCGGGATCATCACGGGCGTCACAAGCTTGTGAACCCCGTACCGACCCCACCCCCTCGACCGGCAACACGCAACCCCGAGGAGCTTGATCGCAGCATTGAAGAACTCAAGCGCAAGATTGAAGAAGCTGAAGCCCGACGTCAATCCAAGAAGGCATTGTCTCGAGAGGCTACAGCCGCCGGTGTGTCTGCGTCATCTTCTGCGGTCTCCTCGGCGACCCCAGCCCCAGTGACTGCGCCGTCCCCCTCCGGTATGGACCAACCCCCGCTCAGTCTCCCCAAGAAGCCCCTGCGCGATGCCGCGTCTTCGGAACGTCGGACCCGCATCATGAGCGAGAACCTGCCGTCCCTTGAGCAGACTCTACGTGAAAAGGCCCAGCGTCTGGCCCTGATCAACTCGGAGGCTGCCCGATTGCAGCAGGAGATTGACGAGGCGCGTGCGGAGCGTGCCCGATTGGAGAAGGAGGCCGAGCTTTTGGACACTCCGTCGCCGGAGTCTTCTGGTCAGGACAACGTTGAAACGGCCGTGGAAGTCTGCAACTCAGCATCTGAGCCTACCAAGGTCGTAGTTTTGGACTCGTCCGACTCTGATGCTTCCGTTAAGGTGGTGCCGCAGCCCGCCGGCCACTCGCTCCCGAAGAAGCCGGATATTCCCCAAGTATCGGCTCCGCCAGTTGTCGTGCCTTTTGCTGGTGCTACAGACCGGCAGTCATCGGAGGGCGCAGCGTCAATGTCGGAGTCCTCTGACAATTCCCCGCCCGAGAGCGAGTCTGACTCCGATGTGGAGATGGAAGCTGATGACGAGGAGGATGAGGAGGAGAACGAAAGTGATGAGGTTGTTTCTCATGATCTAGCCCCTATTCCTGTGGAAGAGATTGAGGATGATGACTATGAGCCGCAGCTCGACGATGACGACATGGCCGAGGATGGCGAACTCAGCGAATCCACCGATCCTAAGCAGACGGTTGTAGTCCCCGTTGGCAACGTCCCTCGCATGGAGATCGAAGACAACAGCCTAGTCCTCCCGCCGCACACGTTCCCGGCACCCACGCGCCAGAAGGCCCACCAGCGTTCCTCAGGATCAGCAGACGATGAGTCGGATGATATGGATGCCGAGGTTATTCCTGATATTGTGGATGATGTGGCGGAATCTCAGGCAGACAATGTCCAGGTATGATATTTAAAACCTCTCTGATTTTTGTTGTTTGTGATATAACTTGATAATATACTTCTTTGTTGGAGATGTCTTCAGGTGTGGCCCTGTCCTAGGTGCTTCTCACATCAACCCCCCCCCCCGGGCACGTCATTTAACCGTTTCTTTCATCCGTCTCTACAGGTTCACGACCCCTTGACCGAGTACTACAGCGAAGAATCGCGCCGCAAGCGCGCAACACAGTTCAAACCCTACGAGAGCATTTTCAAGGGCCTGGCCCAGTTCCGGTTCCACCCGGAGTTTGCCGCCGAGGTCGGTCCGGCCGGGCTCCGGTCGCTGACCTACAGTAACAACCTTAAGCCGATGGTCCCTCTGTGTTCCGAGGATCTGCTTGGAGAATGTCCCCATGGATCAAAGTGCGAGTATCAGCATTTCAGCTCGATAGCCGCTGGCGGTATGAAGTTCTTGAGCGCATAGCTCCCCTCCCCTCCCCTGCCCGGTTTTCTGTTTTGTTTTGGTTTTGATTTTCCTTCTCTGTCTCTTTATATCACCATTTGGATGAATCCTCCCCGTGTCCCCGTTACTGACTCATATACATCGGCCACTCGGCAACATGACGACGGGTGCCCCCGTCTCTTGTTGCTTTTTGAAACTTAACATTTCCGTTTTTTTCTTCTTGCTTTCTTTCATACAGATGACCAAATCCTCCTCCAACTGGGGAACCCGCAAAAGTTCGAAGGCGACCAGAAGCAGCAATTCATTGCCGGGCTGCGAGAGATCTTGAACCACGTCAAGACCAACAAGATCCGTGACTTTGTAGTCATTAGCAAGAGTATTCTGGATTACCGGTCCAAGTTCATCGGTGACAAGTCGAAGATTTCGGCGCTTAGCAAAGTTGAAGTCTAACTTTTGCTTTTTTTTAATCCCTCCCTCCCCCCGCATATGTTTCGTCCTCTTTCTCTCTTCTGTTCCATCTTTCCCGTCTCCTACTGTTTTCGGTGGACGTTGTCCATTTTCAGCACAACTGTGTGCTGCTTGCCTCTATGAGTGAGAATTCAGACACACCGTGCATGGCTTAGCAAGTCCGTCTTGCTAGCATCTTTCTCAACCAGAAAGGATCGCATCAGATTGACTCTCGAATGGCCAGCCTTCATGATCTGAGCCTCGTCGTTATCTCTGGCATTCGATTCGGCCACGTTACAGTCGCGTATTCATCCCAACCGGCAATTCCCTCCCGGCATGTTGGGACTCTTTTCCGGCCGAGTAGTATCTCTCCCTCCCCTCCTCCCCCTCCAATTAATCCTTTTCTGGAGAAGTCCCCATCATCGACGTGGACATGCATCATGGCAAATTGGGCGAACGGAAGCGTGCAAGCCGCCTTCCCCCCAAATGCGAGAGTCTCCGCCATTATCTTTCGAACTCTGCAGTTTCTCCTTGCTGTCGTTTTTATATTTCTTTTCCTTCCGGTACATATTTGAAGGACGCAACCTCCCGTAATATCGAAGCGAAGCGAGACATGTGTGCCCAATATTCTATGATATCAAATGGGCCGACATAACTCGCCCACGGCGCAACTCTCTGGTACTCGAGCTGAAGAATTTTCCATCTATTTATTTTGGTGAAAGAGGAGGCATTGGTTCTATCGTTGTCGAATTTTCAGTAACTGGGTTCAGGTTCGGTGTGGTACTTTTAGCGATTGAAATGTCTTGTAGCTCTTATTTTTGCGTGGTTAGACCGAGGTGTCACGGTTAAGAGTTGGGGTTTGGTGTTGACGGTAGCTTTTTTCTTATTTCAACTGAGAAGCTTAAGAGGAGGGATCACAGCCGTGCCGTCCTTTAGTGTTCTTTTTCGTGTCCGGATTTTCCTATCAAATTCGTTTCTTCGGTGTGCATATAGGAAGCAAGTTACTTCTTTTTCACGGCTGCTTTGCCCCTTACAGTCAAGATTAAAAGGTAAAACGACTATGTAGATAAAGTTGATCTAGTAACTGTTTAGTCTAAAAAAAAATTCAAGACATCAGTCTTTTACACAGAATCAAACGGTATGCATTAGCGAATGAAGCCGATATATGGCCGGATGACGACAGAACGCCAAAACGTCGGGCTTCCCTTTTCCAGCTGGAATTCTCATGTTCTGACAAGTCAAACATGGCATCACAGATAATGGAGGCAAGGATAAACAGGGACAAACTGAAACTATGGCCGATCATGTCACTATATATCATATAAACTACCAAGAGATCCGGAACATAAGAGAAGATACATATATGAAAGGAGAATCATCAACTTGAATATAGCAAGCGTACAGAGGGAGAAGAATCATTAACCGGTCGGGCGAGAGGTGGATATCTATGGACATCTCTCGCACCGAGAAAGATATAAAAATAGAAACAGAAATAGGAGAGGCAGGCAAGCAATGTGAGAACCAGGGAGGAAACAAGATGCATGAAAAGCAAAAGAAAACAGAAAGGAAAATGACAGGTAGGGCAGATCTACCCAAAATTCAGGGAACCAAAAACGACAAAGGAACTAAGAGAGAAATAAACAGAGATGCCAAAGGAGGATCGAGTCCAACCAGATATGAGAAGGTATGTCAGAAGACTCTCGCACATTCCGTCGGGCAAAGACTGCCGGATGCGTATGAGAGGAAATGAGTGTGGGTGTAAGTCGAGGGTAAGAAGGTGGCGAGATAGCCTTTTTAAGTGGCCGGGCGAGAGACGGGGTCATGAGACGAGAACGGAGCGGTCTTCAGGGCGATGCCCTCCTCGGAGATGGTTGAATTGTTGCTACCAGTGCCCTTCTCGGCATCTCTTTTGTTCTTGCGACGAGAGCCGAAGCAGCCACCCAAACCGCCCTCGCCGTCCATGAGGGTGCGGAAGCAGATGGACGGGTGGAAGATGTTGAGCACGCCGCAGGCCACGGCGATGAGCACGCCCTCGAAGCCGATGAACAGGCCCTGGTTGCCGATGATCGGGCCGGACCAGCCCTCGGACAGCTCGGCCACCCGGAACACCGACCGCCACAGAATCAGCACGGTCGCCAGGCCCAGCGCACACAGGCACAGCTGGAACATGCGCGAGCGGCGCACCTCGGCCGCCGCCGGCGACTGCGTGAAGGCCGCCTCGCCCAGCTGGCGCTGGCGCTTCCACGTGCGCGCGGCAAACATGCCCGACACGACGGTGAAGGCCACAATCGTGAACACCTGGAACGAGAGACCGGCAATCATGATGTTGGTGCCCAGGCTCGGGTCGCCGCCGTCCTGCGTCGAGGTCGAGGCCAGACCACCTCCAGCACCCTGTAGCACCAGGGAGACAACGTCGCAAGGGATGAACTGGAAGGAGGGGGGGTTGTGTTGGTTAGTTATCTACTTCTTGCTTTGACACGTTGGAGGGGGGCAGGGAAGGCAAGGAAGAGAGAAAGAGCACATACAATACGGGTGTACCACTCGGGGGCAATCAGCGAGTTCTCGGTGCCGAAGGCGTAGACGATGCGGCGCAGGCACAGGTAGATTCCGGCCGCCATGAAGGCGGGGCCGATGGTAAGGCAGCAGATCTGGATGAGGAAGCCGTTCATGTCCCACGGGTTCTGGTGGCTCATGATGCGGCCGCCGTATCCGATAATCTCGCACAGGAGGCCCAGGCACATGGCGACAGTGAAGGCGAGGCCGCGGCGGGTGAAAGCGTACACGGCGATGAAGGCAAAGAAGGACACGGCGAACGAGGCGAGGAATCCAACGTTGGGCGCCAGAGACACCGTGTAGTCGTAGTAGTGGTCGATGTTCTCCAGGCAGAACTGGTTGGTGGGGTTGTTTGAGCAGAAGTCGTACCAATCATCGTTGGTTGCGTTCAACGCCGGCATGGTGGCCGGATCGTACACGGCGGAGCCCGACATGGTGATGTGTTCAGACGGGGTTGTCGTCGAAGAATGATATAAAGTGAAAGTATAGAATGATCTATTCAGGGGTTGCGTGGGTCAGTAGGGAGTCCCAAGTTGGAGAGAGAGATGTCTGTGTGTATGAAGGGAAGAGTTGGGGGTATGTGTATATCAAGGAAGGGCGCAACGGCTTGGATATGTAAACGCCAGTGAACCGAGCACAACCAAAGTGCATTCAGGTGTCAACTTGTTCATCCCAGTGGTAGTGTCAACAGATTCAAGCCTACGCCCGAGTATCCTCCGCCTATGCTGGTCTCAAGATCCTCAGGCGACAATGCCTTACCTAGAACAAGTCCACGGATTTGCGTAGAGGCAGAACTGAAGGGGTGTAACAAAAGAATGGATGCCGAATAGATAGTTTTGCTGTGGCTTGCTAGTGTCCGGAAAGTTTTCTTGGGAACAGGACAACCGGAGGAATTTTAGTAAACGGCGGGGCCAGGTATTTCGGGTACGGAACAAGATCGGAGCGGGCGAATCCAAGTATACGACGGCGTTAAAAAAATATTTATATATAAAAATAAAAAGGCAGGAGCGGAGCGGAAAAGACCAAGGCTAGTATAGAAGGAAAAAGGAAGGGCGGGAGAAGAATCGACAGGAGTTGCAAACGAGGAAGCAACGGCCGAGAGAGAGAAAGAATGGAAGGACCGGGCGGACGGTGGATTTATCGAAGAATCAAAAGAGCGCGAGAAAGAAACCCAAAAGTTTAAATCCAACCAAAAAAAAGGTCCAATTTGCGGGTTGAGAACTGGGTATCAAAATGGACACCAGATCTTTTAGGAAGTGTTTTTGGTTTTCTATGGGATGATTCCAAAGCTTCCAAGGCGGGCGGGAAGCGAGGGTGAAGGGACGGGATGGGGGAGAAGAGTTGTTTTATGGAAAAAGCCTGGGTTTGTAAGGTGTCAAGGCTAGACAGATAACAGAAAGCAACAGAGTCTGAGGGTATTGGAGCTTGAGGTTGTAATGTATAAGTAAGTGTTGTGCGGTGAAGCGAGGAACGCTCCAGTATATATGAAGGCTCGAGCGTGGCGAAATAAGAGAAAAGTTAGTCGATCGAACTAACAGAAATAAACTCGTCTCCGAGAACAGGACCCAAGCGGCAAAACAGAGGTGTAAACTTGAAATGGTGACAAGGACAAAGGAGGATCAGGAAATTGGGGATCAGGATGCTGATCTACAAGTCAGTTGGAGGAGAGAAGACGCTGGTGGTGAAGGATTAAGGGGAATACGGATATGGTCATCATCACGGGAAGGCGAACACTTCTTATAGGTGTGAACTTCTCACCATCGACACGGGAGGTTGACAGCTTCGATTCGCGGTAAAAGGCCAAATCGAGCCTGGCCCAGTTCTCTTGAACGAGACGGTATCTTGGCAACCCACGGAACGGAGGACGAAGTCTTCAAGCACATCGATGCGCTAGCACCAGCGCCATCGATGGTACAGCCATGCTTACCCCCGAGTCGGTCGTTTTGGGATGTCTCGTTTTCACCTCGATATTTTAGGTTACACGTAAAGTCGGTACATAGTATGTAGGTGCTTCAGAGTCCAACGGGGCAGGAGGATGACCCGGAAACCCTGAATCCATCCGAGAGTCCATCCCATCCAGTTGTAACTTACATGTATGTACCACGTAGACGACGTCGGGTTCCGCCCTGGCTGGTCCTGATGCAAGGTGCGGGTTTCTTTTGGCACGTCAGTCCCAGCCCAAACACATACACTCAAAACCCCGACAACTGGACCTGGGCCGCGCAATCGCCCCGCTGGTGAACGGCCGTACCTCGCCCACACCATCTCCACGAGCTACACCCAGTTTCTCAAAACGACCTCGCGGAGTCAGTGAGGCTGAGCGGCAGAGGGTGTGGGAGGTAGAACCTACGTGAGAAACCCGAATGCTACCGTCTGGGGGAAGGGGGGTCTGTAGCGAGCCGGATCCAGGCGCCGAATCAGCGGCAGTAATCCGACCACCCCCGATCTGCACCTCCTCCAATATGGAGGGCCTTTTCGGTCTCTCATCCATGCCAACATAGAGGAAGTAAGCTTCTTTTACACCCAATTAGCATTCGGCCATGCGTACAGGAAACCCTTCATAGCCTCCCACACGTTTTCTGATTTGTCCGGGCGAAGTGGACGAACAGGCCGGGGGTGGGACGGGAGGAACACCCAGCCCACCACTTACACGCACTTGTCGAGAGATCGCGGTATAGTGCTCTTCTTAGAAGCGAGGCGGTCCGCCACCCAGGGCTGAGAAGAGAAGTAACGCACGAAAAAAAAAATGTATCAGATTCCTCTTGATGTGTCCATGCTTCTTTTTTTCCCTTGGTCCCCTTCGTCTCTTAGGTCCAGATCCTCGAACTGCGTGCGGCCAGCCAAGGTAGGGTGGGAGGGCAGACTTGAAAGCACTAAGGGGTCGGTGTCAGGGCGCAAAAAGAAAATCCCGCCGGCATTTATCAGCATGTTCGGTCGGTCTTTGTTTTGGGCGCTATTAAGTGCGGGATGGCGGTAGTTGCGTGCCTTGATCGCCGCTGTCTGTTTTCTGGTAAGCCGGCTTGTTCCCTGCACGCGGTCCCGCGGACTTGCCAAGGTGTATAGTACGTACCCATAATACGTACTGTAGTGTACTGGTCTGTATGTATGTTTGAACTGGCCTAATACTAAGTAAGAAAGAACTGTAGGTATGAGCAATAAAAACATCATCATTTTTTAAGTACTCGTAAAACTCTGGCCGATCTGTGGCGGTACCAGATATCCTCACTCTCACAAGCACACACGCACGAAGCGATGTCCGCCAATCTCTCCGTAGATTTTTCGATCGAGAAGATCACAAATAACCACGCGAAAAAAAATTGGTTCAAGCACTGGAGCGGCGGGTTGAGTTTAGGCGTCTTACTTATGCAGTGAGCCTCTCTGGTTTAGGGAGAACACATCATTGCATTCGTAGGCAATCATGGCAGTGCTTAGGCCGGACCTTGGCGAAGCGGCTCAAAAAAAAATCCAAACGGGGTATGATACAGCGAACCGCTAAGGGCGCCAACTCCGGACACCAACAACTCCGAGCAAGTTAGTACATAATTGCAACAAGTGACAGCATGTCATCATCAAAACACCTAAAAATTGCCCCGATCCTCCGTTTTGGATCAGGAACGGGATCCCTGGGATTGTGTGCCCAGAAGTTTGGTTGACGACAGCACGGCAGGCCCAGTTGGTTGCGGAAGATACATCATATTACGCACCAAAAAGGGACTGAGCCACACAGACACACAACCCACAACCACCCTGGACAGACACTGGCTTCGTCCTGGCGTCTGGGATGTGCTTCCATTTCAACCACCGGACTCCCCCGCCCTGGTCTCGTTCGTGCTCGTGGCATAGATCCCGTCTCGATAATGGAGCCCTTAGGAGTTCAGGCTCGCATTCTCCGAGAGAGAGACATCTCCACCGAACTGCTACTGCAGGAAAAAAAGGAACACACAATAATCCAAGGCCTTGCCCCCAGCCCCAATCCAATGTAACAACAGGCCGGAAGAAGAACCCTCCTCCCCAAAAACAATCCCGGTTATCAGATCCGGCCTGTCTCTTTGCTGGTGTTTCGTCGTTTGTAATTTTGCTTAATAAAACCTATAGCGTCCTTTCATTCTGCTGCATGAACAACGTAAGACAGAGAATGCTCGTATATATACCGAGTATCCCCCTCGAGAAAAAATCAACCCCCCTTCTGCCTTCACTTTCTCCAGTGATTCCTACGACTCGGCAACAGAATCAGGCAAGATCTCACAATAAATAGTACGGCGCACTTACCAGTCGTGTAATTAGGTCTCCTCATAGCTTCAGGGGAGGACCCACGTCACGCTTTGGCCCTAAATGAAAGCCACACATCGTGACGCTGAGGCTCAACAGACAAGTCCCGTCACGGCGCCCCCTTTTTTTGGTTAGCTACCGAGCTTGCACTATGCCGTAATTGGCATTAATCAACGAGCCGTGAACCTCAGGCATTTGCCCCCACCCTCTACGTATGTTGGTCGCATCACAGGTATGAACAGTACTGTACTGTATGGCCTTCGTAGCCTTTTCGGCGGTCCACTTTTCTTTTTTTTCGCGCCAGCCATCCTGTGATGCCAGATTCATTTTTCGTTCTCCTTTCCCCCAGCCATCGCCCATGAGTCTCATGCGTGATCCCTTCTCGCATATTGCACTTGACACATCGTTGTCTCTACATCCCACGTGCTGAGGCGGTTTGGGGTGGCGCCGTACCGGTGTTCCGGCGTTTCGGAGTCAATCATACGCCGGCTTACGTTTTCGGCATCGGGGTGGGGCCTCGCTGTTTTGGCGGGGTTATGTAATATTGGTGGTAACGAAGCCTTCGTCCAGAGCCGCACAGAGCCCTCCGGGACTTGAGTCGGCAGCCGAAGGGCTTCGCTTGCTATGAGCAGTTTGATTTGTTCTCGACGAATGGAAATCTAGAGGCGTCTGTTGTTGTCAATGTGAATAAGATTACATTCGGGTGGTCCGATCAGCAGGGGACACTAGGCCATGCAAACATGACGGGTGACAGCCTTAATCGGACATAGAATTATCTGGCTCTGAGACACCCCAATATCAACCCGAACCCTAACACACAAACACAACCCTACCACAGAACCCTAAACGGACGCATTTAGCAGCCGACTCACCTGCAGCAATACAAGGAGATGTGAGACGAGATAGAATTCGAACTTCAGACGATAGTTTGCCAGTAGTCAGATTGACGATGTCCCTATTGTCCGCCTGAATCCGGTTCCCCGCGATGGCTTGCCAGTGAATCCGGCGGAAGCGTTCAGAGGTGGAACGTGGTCGAGAGTGCGCGGGACGAGCGGGTGATCTCCGACGACGGCGTTTCGCTCCTTTGAATCTCCGCAACCGAGCGGCAGCAAGCCCTCCAGACAGTGAAGCAGGTACCGCGCCTGCTGTCGATGATCTGCAATCCGCCGGCCGGCGATTGGGCGCGACGGGCGAGGGTACTCCACTTCACCGAGACCCAGGAACGACCAAGCCTCGCGTTACCATGGAACACAGCTTGGCCCTGCACGCGACTTAACCAACGACAAGAAGCCTTGCTTCTAGCTAAATCCGACGTTCGGGATGTCTGTGCGGTCCGGCGGCGATTTCGCCACGGACAGTCCGCCGCGCCACCACCACCCGCAACCAAAACCCCCACCCGAAAGAGATGTGTGGGAGGTGTTTCAAGTGCATGGCTTTGTGTGTTTGCCTCAGAACGGTGGTATGAGACCCCCGTGCGGGTTTTGTGTGCCGTGGTGCGTGTCCGCGTGGGGCTTGGGAACAGCGGGGGGTGGCCGCGGCCGGGAGCGTATATCCGCAAACCGGGATCGGGAACAAACGGGCCACACACGGCTAAAAACACGCATAGCGAGACAGAAACACACAAGCACATGGACCTATGAACGACCATGATTTCTCGCGCATCTGTCCTCTTCTCTCGCTCTCCACAATGGTCGTGTTGGCCTACGATGGCCCAATGTAGCGGCCCGCCTCCGTCTGGCGGCTCCCCTCTCTCCGCCCTCTCCGTCTCTCTCTTCTGACATCATGATTGGATTTTCAGAACCTCTAGGACCCAGCCTTGACGAGACGCCAGAGGCGATTCTCCTGGGGACTTTCCTTGTCGGGATTCCCTCTAGAGAATTATTCATTCGGTGCGTGCGATAGTCGACCGGAGAAGCTGTCCAAGAATGCGACGCTCAATTGAGAGCGATGAGATACCGCAAACTCGCCGGAACTCACGAGGAATACTCCCCTCTCTCCCCTCTCTTGTCGCATCGATTGGATTCACCCAATCCTCCATGCTTGAGCTTCGACAAGATACTGGCGTAGATTCTCTTCGTGGCTTCCCGTGTCTGGATTCCATATAGAGAGTATCTATACTGCGGGCGTGTAGCAGCTGACAAGTGAAGATGCTCACGCATGCATGAGACACCGCTGGCTCGTTGGAAGCCACGGGCAACTCCACTATCTCTTCTCTCTTTCCTACCGTGGATATTGGATTCACCTGGTTCTCCATGTTGGAGGTTCGACAAGATATCGGCGTTGGTCTGCTTCGTGGCTTCCCTTGTCTGAATCCCTACAGCCAGAGAGTACTCATACTGTGGGTGTATAACAGTCGAACAGAGAAGATGCTCACGCATACAGCAGCAGCTCACCGAGCCATGACATATGTGGAGGATTCGATTGAAGAGTGATGAGATACCGCTGGCTCCTTGGAAGTCACGAGCAACCACATGATCTCTGCTCTCTCTCGCCATCGAGATTGAAGATTCCCCAGATCCCCTCTGTTGGAGCTTCGACGCGACATCGGCGTCGGCCCTCTTCGTGACGTTCCATCTCGAGATGCCCTCTGGACAAGATGGCCTTTGGGCGCGCAAGGTATGGAGCGAATCTCTGAACATACAACGGCTTGTGGACAGCGCATTGAGAGAGGATTGAAGAGACAGAGATGCTAGGCCCTTTGGATGCAGTCAGAGCCAACGCGGGTGAGCCCGTCCGGGCATATAATTCATGTGGTTTGAGATTCCGGTAACACTCAAACAACGATCCCGCACTCACCTCTGCTTGCTTTATTCCCTACTCAAACCACGACACATCTGCTTCCCTCCCATTCACACCACAACCACCACTCTACTGCGCCCGCCATCCAGCGAAGCTGCACATCACCTATAGTACAGTATAGTACTGTACAGTACAGTACAGTACCCTCGTCCACCCAGACCTACCAGCCAATTCACAACCAGCCTCACAGCGCGCCCCAAGCGAGCGCCAAAACGGGAACGCGAAAGGGCGGTTCGGTTCTCCCCCCAAAATTGGAGCACTGTGTATTCTGAACAAGGCGTTTCCACGGTAACCGCAGAACTAAACCCGGCCAATCCGCCAGGGGGCGTGTGAAAAGGAAAAAAAAAAGGAAAAAAAGAGATTGTCGAGGGCTGAGACACAGGCGTCCTTTTTTACACACCTTTTTGCGGGTTCCTTTCTTTTTCTTGGATTACCGAGGCGCTAAACAGCACGTACAGTACGATACTGTTCTGTAGGACTTGGACGTATAGTACAGTGTGTGAAAAAGGCATGCCTGAATACTACTGGTGTGACGCGTCAAAGGCGCGTCAAAGAACAGGCCAGTCACAAGCGCGTTTTTCGTGACTATTGCGGCTTTGAGCGCCTCCTGTGACTTATTTGGACCACACATGCACGCTTGATTGACTTACGTACGGGTTCTCATGCACATGAAAAAGATCGCCCGTTAAGCCGGACGTGATTGAACTTGGTATTCCTCGTTCTTTACATAGGTCGCAACGGCAATTCTCGTGGGCCCTTCAGAGAGCCGCCCGCCGCCGGTGAGATAAAATACGAAGTGGGAGAAAGGGCCAAAAGTAATCCTGCAACCCCCATTTCAGCTTGGACTGATCCCATCTCCGCAGTGGAGCACTCAAAAAAAGGAACCACTCTTCTTTTCACTATCTCCTTGCCTGGCCTGGAGAACACCGTAGCCAATAATACCAGACCACGCAGGTTCCAGCCTCTTTTTGAATCTGGTCTTGCATTGGTGTTTCTCCCACATTTGAGATGGGTCCCCCCGGGACCAAGCCCTCGCCTGTTCACACTGTGTCAATCGGTGTCTCAAACACGCTTCTCTGTGAAGTGACCAATCCGACGAGAAAAGGGAATCTTCCGCCCGCAAGAGGGAAAGCTGCGTGAGCTATGTGGTGTGGTGGTAATTCGGACGGTTGGGGCGAGACGTGCATATCCAGTTTTGAATCGCGGTGGCTGGCGGGCGAGAGTGAAGTGGTTCTCGCGAGTTCGACGCTCGCTGACTGGCCGACCGAGAGACTCGAACATGCAGTGTACTGTACTGTACTGTACTGTACTGTACTGTACTGAACATACGCTGCAAGTGAGCAGAAACGCGTCAAGTTATTGGAGTCGATAGGTCGGTGTGGTGAAAACAGCCAGCCATTGTCCTATCACACAGACTGGGTCAGTCTGTCGTTTGCTTCCACAACGGTCCAGGCGGTTCTGGCGAAGATGAGCGGCCTCCCCTGCCACCCACCCCAGCAAAAGTGGGTGTCCGAAAAAAACAACAACAAACGCAGGATTCTCCAACCTCTCTGTTCCTTTTTTTCGTCCAAGTCTTGGTTTCCTCGTTGCTCGGCACTGGCTAGCCGGGGAAGCAGAATGCATGTTCCCGTCGGGTTGAGCGTTGTCTGTGTGATACGGGAAAGCTGGAGATGCAGAGTGTCTTCGTACTATCGACTGTTCTTTTACACAATTCCTTTGGAGGAGGTTATAATCATGAACTGCTTGCATATTTCACTAACCGGCTGTGCATGCTGAAGGTGGTAGATATACCACTTGTACACGTCTTGAAGGCTGGGAGAAGCAGCTCAAAAAGGGAGGCGGGAACTGAGAGAGCCCTCTGCCGATTGATCTGCCTCTCCCCTTTATTCGTAGCTTTTCCATTCCTTTCCTCCCCAGGTCCGTCATCCGGTGTTTAACACCGTCAACATTGGAATCTGCCTCCCAGGTTCTCTCCCCCAGATTGATTCGTGTATCACCACCAAACACAACCTTCAATGGCCTGGCACATGCCATTTTCGTCTTCCCGTGGCAGTGTCGGTTGCTCGGTAACTCACGGCCATGCCCCGAACGCCTAGCGGGTGATGGATCACGGATTCGCAGGTTTTAGGCCGTCTAAGCCAGCCCCTGGCCAGCTTCAGCCCCCTGACACGTCGATATCACCAAACCCAAGCCAGCAGATATTTGCAGCCAGTGAGAGACGTGGAGGCATAGCATAACAAATTGACCAACCATCAGGGCCTCCCCTAAGATTGAAGGGCCAAAAAGCAAGAAAAAGAACGAGGTTAGCACTGGTCGGGAGTCGCTTTGGGTGTGGTGTGGCAAATGACACTAACCCTGAAAGGGGCAGAAGTAAACAATAAAAGCCACCAGGACCCGGGCCAAAAGTAAACACACCGCCAAACCGAAAGTAAACACTCCCCCAAGTAAACAACGCTACGACACGAACCTCTTTTCACTCGATCACCACCACCACCACACCACGTCTTGTCTTCAGCTGAACGGTTTCAAGTACCTCCACCGCCTTGTTCCTATATATTCAGTACAAACACCCCGTGGTCGTCTCGCTGCTTCATGCACGCCCCTTCCCAATATTTCTCCCCAGCCCGCCTGTTTCTTCCCCATTGTCGCTTCCGTTGCTTTTGCTGACTATCCCCTATTTCGCTCCTTCCCTGGTCTCTCTGCCAACAACCCCGACCCATTTCTCCCAGACAAAATCCCATCGTTTCTCCCGCATCCCCCTTCATTCTTCTTCATCCTTTTCTCTTCCTCTTTCTTCTTCTCTTCCATTCCTCATCCTCATCTAACATTCCAATTTAATCAATCAATCTACTCCTCCCCCCCAATCAATCAATCATCATCATCTTCAGAGAGGGTGAAGGAACATATCAACGTTTCTTCCCTTTCTTTCTTTCCCGCTTTCTTGCCCACCTTTTGTTTGACAGCAAGAGGAGTTTTCCTATATTCTTCTTAATCTTCCTTTCGTCTATTTAGAACGAAAGGTCGACGAGAAGATAGGTTCCTCTCGCGCAATAAAAGGTCGCCAACCTGGACTTTGAGGCTCGTGTCCCCGTCCCCTTCAGTCTTTTCCCCTCCTCATACAAGGAGGCCGAAACCCAAACCGCTGCCATCACCACCGAGACTCGTGAAGAGTTTGAGATCAAAACCGCCCCCGAAAAAGCCGGACGGGAAGGTCAATACTCTTCTTCATACCCTGTCGCTGCTGCGCTCCCTCAAGAAGAGGTCATCTATACACGTGAGGAAGAGCGTTACCGCCGTCCCGGTATCCCTGACACTTTCAGCCGCGAGGAACTCCGGTAAGTTTGTTCTGCTGTCCAGTCTCAACTGAGACATCAATCAAGAGGCTGGAGCGTGAAGGCCCATCGAAAACGGTCTCACCTGCTCGAAACACCCACACCCCACATCTAAACATCTTGGACACATTCCTGACCGCTATCTATAGTCCCCGTGCCCAATTCTCTGAATCTCACATCGAGATCGATCAGTCCTATCCCGCCTGCGAAGCTCCTCTTGACATCGCCGAGCGCAAGTACCGTGAACGCTTCCGTGCTCAGGACAGCGCCGTTGACACCCCTATCAGCCGCACCACCTTCAAGGAGAAGATCATCCGCGAAGAAGTTGCTGTAGACGCCCCTCGCTCGAGACCTACTCCCGCTTATAAGGAGCGCGTTTACTTCTCCGAAGACATCACCGAACCCCGCACCATCCACCAACAGAAATCCAAAATGGGCTACTACGACGAGGACGGTAAGCATCTCTCCTGTCTCAAGCTGGGCCCGAATTCATTTTCTAACATTGTTCCACAGGCCACTACCACTCTTTCCGCCAGGGCATCCACAAGCTGGCGGATCGCATTGCCCACCCCGAGGAGCACCACCATCATCACCACCACCGTGAGGTTGAGGTGGAGACCCGATCCTCCGGCCCTGCTGCCGGCCCCAGCGACAGCTATGTCCCCAACACTGTCACCATCCCTTGCCACCACATCCGCATTGGTGATTTCCTGATGCTCCAGGGCCGCCCGTGCCAGGTCATCAAGATTACCACCTCCCCCTCCACCGGCCAGTACCGCTACCTCGGCGTGGACCTGTTCACCAAGCAGCTGCACGAGGAGAGCTCGTTCGTCTCGCACCCTGCCCCCAGCGTTGTTGTCCAGACCATGCTGGGCCCGGTGTTCAAGATGTACCGTGTTCTTGACATCCAGGACGGTGAGATTGTTGCCATGACCGAGACTGGCGACGTCAAGCAGGGCCTGTCGGTCATTGACCAGTCCAACCTCTATGCTCGCCTCAAGCGCGCTTTTGACTCTGGCCGCGGCAGCATCCGCGTCCTGGTTCTCAACGACCGGGGCAGCGAGCTCGTTGTCGACCTCAAGGTCATCCACGGATCGCGCCTGTAAATGTGACAATCAGAAAAAGCATGATGCACCGGCTTCCAGTCTTTTTTGGCTTTAGGATTTCATGGCGTGGTTTCTGGTAGTACCTGGTTTCCCTTTTCTTATATTTTCCTTTTCTCCCCTTGATCTCTCGACTCATATATACACATGTCTCTGTTGGCTCATATGCTGTTTTTGTTGGTTGGAAAGGAACATGGGGTTGTACATGAGAGGGCTTTGCCGAGACTCGTGGCGTAAGCTGTGTTGGTGCTGACTTGAAGAAGTCATTCTCTTCATATATGTTGTGACCTTCACCTTTGCGTTTCCGAACTAAGCTCTCATTCTATCATGTACCTCCTATTACCTCTATAATTTGTTTATTTATATGTTGGATAGTTAGCACGAAAGAATGTATCCCCATGATCTTCTATTACTCTACGCCTTGCGTGATATGTGGTACCGCTTCTTGTTTTGGGAAATCGTAATTCACCTGTTCGTATCGACTTCCTGTAGACTGGGTTCAAGTTACTAGTACCGTTGTGCGTACTCTCTCCATGGGAGGACGTGACGCGAGTGATGTATGCCGTGTGTCTGTCTGGCTTATAAATGGACCCGTAGACGGTGCTTTGGCCGGGACTTGTTGTCCGATGGTTGCTGGATTGAACGCCGACGAGAGATTGTCCACCAGGGGATCTTTAGCCCTTTTTCGAATATTTGCATTTCTCGCGATAGATGCCAAACGGAAAAAAAAGTCCTGTCTCATTGAGGTTCCGCTGTGTGAGGGCCTGACTGGGTGGTTCACGACATCACAGCAAGTTCTTGCGATCACCATCTAACGGGACTGGCTGCGGGCACTGTGCTGTCCTGCATATATCTGCGCACTGGCACAGTAAATGGACAGTGCGAAGAACAGCTACTTCATATCAGGCCGGATGAGTAAATCGGAGTCGGAGCGGCTGCTGACCTCGTCTCCGTCTAACCGGAGTATACACTCGATACAAGACAATGTGAGCTGTATGCCGAGAGGAAACAGAGCGTTGGTGTCCTCTTCCGCAGCAAAAGCTGATTCGTATGTGTTCTCCACGATATAAACGACCTTCTGATCTGGGCCAGATTTAGTGGGGGGGCAGGCGTGGTGAGAGGGCCCGCGTGCAGTGGCTTGCGTTGCAGAGGTACCTCCACTAACGCGGCGGAACGTATGCGGGACACATGTACACGTTAACACCCCTGACAGCTCTCCCCGCCGCCGACGATTCAGTTTAGCTATCAGGGTTCCCGGGACTTTAAGCCCGGAAGCTACATTGGACAGAGCTCTTTGGCTGTTTTACATACAGAGCGTGTTAGGCAACCTCGACCGACCCGCAAAGTGCACGAAGGTCCCTCGCTCTTTCCCAGGTTTCAACTAGCCAGGGCGGTTGGACCATTCCTTCTTTGTTCGGCGTCCTGCTCTCCCGCTCTTATCAGTGCCTCTATATATTTCGTCTTCCCCCTCCCTCCTTCACTACAATCTTGCTCATCCTCTCTCTCTCTTCTTTCTTTTTTCTTCTTCTCTTCTCACTTCCGTCCATCTAGCATCGTTATCCTATTATATCCCTATATCCTTGGGTTTTCCTAGTACTTCGTTTCTCTCTTGTCGGTTCCGTTGGCTGGCCCTAAAGTGAACATCCTCTCAAGATCCTCTTATCAGAGCTCTGCTGACTCTTATCTTATCCAGCTGACCTCGCCTTGCTCCCCCCTCCAACCAACCAACAATTGCATCCATACGAACCCGTTGCTCAACTCCTTTTTTCTCCAAATATGGGTTCACAGCAGTCTAAGATGCCGGCTTCCAACCCGGCCCCGGAGAAGTTTCCCGTCGAGCACATGCGGCGGTTGAGCCTGAGCGACCGCCCCGCTGGCCAGTCGGCTGTGTCGGAGAAGTCGTCTTCCCATCGCACTGCCCAGGGCCTGGTTGTCACCTCGCTGGTCAAGACTCAGGATGAGATTCTCTCTGATCGCACCAATCGGTAGGTTGATCTTTGGATCTTGAAACGTTTTTATCACGCCGTCCAACGGCCGTCAAGCGAGTTCTTACTGACCCAGACCTGTCTCGTGCTCAGCCTTGCCGTTTCTGCCATGAGCCAGCAGAACCCCCGCACCGTCATTATGTCGATCAAGCCCAAGATTTCCGACCAGCAGGTTTACAACGTCAAGATCCCCTTTGAGGGCGCCCCCATCACCAACCAGCGCTCATCGGGCCGTTGCTGGCTGTTCGCCTCAACCAACACCTTCCGCGTGGCGCTGATGGAGAAGTATGAACTGGAGAAGTTCGAGCTGTCGCAGGCCTACCTGTTCTTCTGGGACAAGCTGGAGAAGTGCAACTGGTTCCTTGAGCAGATCCTGGAGACGGCCACCGAAGACATCGAGAGCCGCATTGTTCAGACCCTGCTGGGCGACATTGTGAGCGACGGTGGCCAGTGGGACATGGTTTACAACCTCGTGGAGAAGTATGGCCTTGTTCCCCAGTCGCTGTACCCGGACAACTTCAACGCTTCCAACTCGTCCATTTTCAACTCGGTTCTCAAGACCAAGCTGCGCGAGTTTGCCGTTGTCCTCCGTGGCCACATCGCCAATGGCTCGCCCGCCGCCGCGATCAACTCGGCCAAGGCCGACATGATGCGTGATATCCAGCGCATTCTCACTATCACCCTGGGCCCGCCTCCCCGCCCTGATGAGCTCTTCACTTGGCAGTATGCCGACCGCGATGGTGTGGCCCATGAGGTCAAGACCACGCCGCTTGCCTTTGCCAAGGACATCACTCCCAGCAGCAGCAGCCTCAAGAAGGCCGTCAACCCTGCTGCCGTGACTGCTGCCCGCCAGCTGTCTGCCGCGTCGATTGCCTCGTTTGTGTCGCTTGTGCACGACCCGCGTAACCCGGAGTTTTCTCTTCTGACCGTGTCGCGCCTGGGCAATATTGTTGGCGGCCGTGGTGTCACCTACGTCAACGTGCCGATGGCTACTCTCAAGGAAGCCTGTGTTGCCATGCTGCGCGCCGGCCTGCCGATTTTCTTCGGCTCTGATGTCGGCAAGTTCTCCGATTCGCCTCTCGGCATCATGGACCTCGACTTGTACGACTACGAGCTTGGCTTTGGCACCGGCCTGCTGGCCATGTCCAAGGCCACCCGCCTCCGGACCGGCGAGAGCGCCATGACCCACGCCATGGTGCTCACTGCCGTGCACGTTGACGAGACCACCGGCAAGCCCGTGCGCTGGCGTGTGCAGAACAGCTGGGGCGAGGCTGCCGGCGACAAGGGCTGGTTTGTCATGAGCGATGCCTGGATGGACGAGTTCTGCTACCAGGCGGTCATTGACTACCGGTTCCTTACCCCGGATGTTCGGGAGGTGCTCAAGAAGGAGCCGATTGTGCTGCCGCTGTGGGATCCCATGGGTTCTCTTGCGTAGATGGGTGCTTTGGGGGACTTTGGAGGAGCGACAGGGCCTCGGGGGCTTGGATTTGGATTTGCTATGGATTCAAGGCCATGATGTTTATGATTTTTCCTACGGGCTAGCCTTTTAGAGGCATTGAATTTTCCCTCAGATATCTTCTTCTTTCTGTAAATGCAGCTAGTACACCTATCAGATTTTGGTTTATACTAACCATACTATTTCTTGTTGAAGATGGCCTTGCTCTTGATTGATTCCCCCCTGTAGTAGAGATGTGATTTTTCCCAGCTAGTGTGTTCATGGCTACAAACTTGGATAGGGAGAAAAAAAAGACAAGACGCAAAAAAGGGAAGAGGATGCTGAATAAAGGAGATATCAGGATGAAAATGCCAGGAAATGAAGTCAAAACGAAAAAAGAGCAAAAAATCGACACCGACGTGATTCGAACACGCGCTCACGAATGAACTGCCTTGGCTACTTTGGTAATAGCAGGGCAGCGCCTTAACCACTCGGCCACAGTGCCTACACGGAGATGGTGGAAGTAGGCGGGGTTTGGCCTTATATTCGTCCAATCTGCAAATTTCCCCACCACCTGCATCAGCCCGCTGAAAACTCACTTCCGGCATTTACCTCCTACACCTTCTTGATTATCAGGAATTCTGAGATACGCATTCCGTGCGTGAATTTCGAAGGACAGGATGAGTGTGATGAACGGACGTCATCAGCCAGTCGGGACTGGGCTTGTATGTTGTTACGGCGGGTGCTGGGTTTACGCCGCGGCTTAGGGCCAGCGCGTTCGTTCCCCAACACCGAAGCACGCGGGGAACTAACTCTGCGGCGCGGACGTGAAGAGTGAGTCTTGAGGCAGGCTTTTGCCGCCGGGAGATATGCGTCCACCCGGCATCACTGCCTTGTTTCCTCGGGGCCCCGTTTCCTTCTCTTTTTTCCCCCATCGATGTCTACACCGCTCTCAGAATTCCTTCTTCGCCTTCTCCTGTCGCCCGTGGGTCTCCTTCGAGGCAGAGTCGCCTCGTTCACAAGCTAGCTGTTGGGAGGATTCTCACCGAAAGCGAGGCGGTATCACCCGAGACAGCGCGGCGTGAAGGCGACGCTGCCCCCCCCGGGTACGCTTTTGCTGCCTTTCCTGCTGTCATAGGTCCTTTTTTTCTCAGGCCTCACCGCTCTTGAGAGACGGAAAAAGAGAGGCAAGCAAAAGCGGCTTGGACTGGGGGGTTTTTTTTCTTCCTGTGCCCTGCGTCCTGAGGCACTCACTCCGAAGTGACGCTATCGCGCACCACGGGGGAGGGTTCCATTGGGTAGTGTGCGACGACATCTGAGGAGAAAAACAAAAACACTAACGCCAAGGGGTGTGTGGTCTTCCTGGCCAAGCACCACCGCCGTGTTTGACTGGCTGGAGAACGAAGGGCCAGCTGTCGGGAACACCTCTCGGTTGGTTCTCGTCCTGTCTCTCTGGAGAGCCGGGACGAGATAGACAGAGACGACGCACGGAAGGAGAGGGAAGAGAACAGTGGCGGACCTGGGATTTGGGACCGTGACCAGACTGGCGCGGGTGCGTGCAGGTTCTGGCGTTCCACGAGGGGTGTGTGAGTGTGTGTGTGTGTGCCGTGAGTTGCTTGCTCGCCTGCTTCTTCAGGATATAAGTATGCACCTACGTTCCGAGACCTGTCCTCCCCATCTATCTGGTGGTTCTCGTCATCAGCCCTGGAGAGGTTGCCGAGGCATGCAGACACACACACACTCGAGAGTGCGTTTCCGGACCTCCAGCGAAGAACAGAACCCAAAGAACATGCTGGTGAGACTCTCTTGGTCAATATTCTTTTTTGCCTCATCTCTACACACGCACCACACACACTGTCCACAAACAAGCCCACTCTAGGCAGTCACGCATGCCAGCGTAGCCATCCCTGAGGCTTTTGGAGGTACCACAGGACTTGGGCTGCTGGGCCCTGGTTCAAAAGACAGGACAGATCCCAAGGACGCGAATACGCCGGGGCTCTCGTCCTTTTTGCTCTTTGAGACTGAGTCGATCTGGCGGCGAGAGGCATCGAGGCGTGGCTACAGGTTGGTGCGGTCGCACGGGGCGAGACTCCGAGAGGGACAGAGAGGAAGAGCTAGGCAGAGGGGAGGATGAGTGCGTGTGCGTGAGAGAGAGAGAGAGAGAGGGTGGGTGTGGGTGAGATTTCTTTTCGGAACTGGACAAACATGCAAATACCATTCCGACCGCTGCGTCTGACGAAAGACGCCTTCAGATGCGGGAGCTTGGTGTGTTTGCTTCGTTCGGTCTCGGTGCTTGCTGGTTGGGGTCGCACCAACTACAGGTTCTACCGTGGCTGCTGCTGCTGCTGCTGCTGCTGCTGCTGCTGTGCTTTTCTTTTGTGTCCTTTGTGAGTGGCACCATGCCTGTCTGTTCGTCTCCCCACCACTCCAACGTCGCTTCAAGTTCCCTGGGCCCAGCAGCAAAGTACCGGCGCTGTGTGCTCTTCCACGCAGTGGTGGTTCTGCTGCTCGTCATGGTCGGCCGAGATGCTGGTTCGTCTGGGCATGTAGTGACATGTCGGGGCTGGGCGAAGTGGTGCCCCGCCCGTGGCACTCTACAGTTTCTCTCTGTTGTCCTGGGCTTTCAACAGTCCAGGACGTCCTGGAGATGGATTACACCAAGATCTACCCAGGGCTTACACTCGCCCCGTGAAAAACGAAACGGCAAAGGTAGGTAGGTCTTCCGCTGACACTCCTACGGCCAGGACAGCCAACCTGCACATGCAGTGCCAAACTCCCCGATGCGCCTCGAAGTGCATTCCACAGACAACGAGCAAATCGAGTCAGACATGGCCCCACTCCCCCCCCATCTCGCAAAAGAATATTTTTTTTTTGACAGGAAGCAATGTCTACGAATCAAACTTCCGGGTGTGTGCTCTACTCACTTCCCTTCCATAGTATGTTTGTGTCTGCGGTGTGTGTGTGTGTGTGTGGATATATATAGAACACCGAGCGCGGGACGGTCTTCTTCCAGGCAAAGGACGAGAATTAACCACCAGACGACGAGGGAATAATATGGAGACTCCAGCAGCAGAGTATGCGTTGCCGACCCTCACACACACACACACACACACACACACACACACACCACTCAAGTGGTTCTTGGCGTCGAAAGCCGCGAGGGTGGTGGGGTTGGGTCGCGACGACTGTGCAGGCCGATATTAAACAAGCAAAAAGGAGGCCGCATTGCAGCCCAATGTCAACCTCCATAACGTGCTTATCCCGTTTTTCCCGTGTGGTGTAATCCCACCCTGCTCCCACTTTTTTTTATTAAATGTTTCTCTTTGATTTCTCCTCCCACCCTTCTCTCATGTGTGCGCTTGTTGTCTGTTTCCGGCTGGGGTTTCTTCACATGGGCCCCAGCAACGCTGCGGACTCAAATCGACCTGCCACACCCCCTTCTCGTCTGGCCTCCCACGCATGCTATCAGGGTGGGCAAGATACAAGAGACAGGCCGAGCCGGACGTGGTGATTGGGTGTCCGCGCGTGCATGTGCATGGTGTGCAAGCGCACCTGGAACGTCAGTACATGTACCCAAGCTATGTCGTTTCGCAGGCTAGGGACATCCACACACACACACACACACACACATAAGCACACGAAGAGACGCAAGGACACGGGAACGGCCGCATTAACGCGCATTTTCTCGTTGCCTCCTGTCGTCGGAGCTGCATTTGCATGCAGATGCAAAAAAAAAAAAAGGAAAGCTTCGATGGGTGTGGAGCACATGTCAGACAGTAGCGTCATCCTATCTATCTATGTACAGTACATACATATGTCTTGTGTCTCAAAAGCTTATAGACAAACGGAATCGGGCCATCATCATGCTAGAAGAGAGAAATGAAATATACTAGCACGTCCTCTCGAACTGCCAAAACACGGGCGGGAGACGGGATATAGTGGGCGAAACGACCTCAGAAACGGAAGCGAGAGGAAACTTTCCCCCCCAACAAAAAAGAAATTGAGACACAAAGTGAATTGTAGTTGCATTCGTGGATTGTATGTTAGAGCTCTACCGCCGAATCAGAAGGCCAGGACCAACATGCGAGGCCGCGAGAAAAGGCCGCCAAGCACCGGCCCACAGCCACTTCGCTTCGTCTACTTGGTGTGAGGGCTGTCACCGGTTCATCCAGATGGGAATTACAACGACTACGGAATAACAATCGGAGAGGTTGTTTAGAGACTGGGTGATCAAAGAGAAAAAAAAAACAAGCGCACAGTCCCAAGAACCAACCCGACCATCAGCTTCGTGATGCTGGTTCAGGCTTGAACAGTTAACACATGCCCCCCTCCCCCCCCGTTCAATCTCTCTCTCCGTTGAGGTGAAACAGCCGACGTGGTGACCTCTACCCAATCGTCATCGCCGCATGCTCGAAGCGCACGGAGAGGTAAAACACAGTGACAGGAGCCCCCGGAATAGCACGAAAAAAGAAAACCCGTAAAAAAAAAAGAGCCCCAAGTGGCCCGGCCAGGGCGGGCCTCAGCTCTCGCGGTAAGGCGTTTGTTTATGTGGCCTGATTCCTGGCTGGCGCCACAGAACCGACCGACTGAGAACCGCGGGCCCAACATGCAAACCGCTGCAGGATGCATGTTCTTGTGGCCGCAGCTGTTGATGTCTGTCGGCGCATGCAAGAGGCTGCATGAACGGTTTCATCGCCCGTCTTGCTGAGTCCTGGGATGGGTGAATACTTCACTCGTTTTTTCCAGGTTATTTGTTTGAAGAGTTAAATTTACAGAAAAAAAGAAAAGAAAAGAAAAACAAAGAGCACCCGGCTGCTCGATTTGAAATTCGGACGCTGCCCGAGTCCCTATGTTCTCACGATCCCGTGGCGTGACCTAATCATCACCAGGCATCGCTCACGTTTTCCCCGAATCCGCAACAGCTTCTTCTCCTTCTTCTTCTTCGCCGATGAGGCTTTCGGAGAGAGAGATTGAGGAAAGAGAGAGTGTGGGAGTGAGGAAAAAGAATGACACCTGAGAGAAGCATCAAGAATGTGGGAGACGGCGAGAGAACCCGAGAGAGACTGCCGATGATACGAACTTTCAAAATCCTCTGGCGGGTGGCAAATAACATATCGCCGATGATGTGTGTGGTGTGTGTCCCCCCCCCCCATTCACTATCTGTTTAACCTAGTGTTTGTACTGCTTCGATCTGCTGGATTCGCCGTCCCCGGTTGCTGGTTATCTCTGGACTCGTACGTACATTGAACAAGGACCCCTATGGCAATTTGGGGCCTATTCTTGCTGCTTTGCTGTTCTGTAATACTGTGGATAAAGGACAACTCACCATTCCGGCATTCCCTGTCTATGACATCAAGTTTTTCGAACAGGGCTGATACCCTTGAGAGGGGGGCTTGATTAGGATGGATGGAGGGGGAACCAGGCAGGGATTAAGCCACTTCTCGTGTTTCCTGTTTTTGACATCTTCATAACGATGATGGAAAGATAGAGTCAAACGAGCGAGCGGTTTTGGCGCTTGAGCCAAGTTCCGTATGATTGCGGGCGATGGAAGGATAGAAATCAAGGACCGTCTCGCAGACTTACGGTTTCTATAAATATAAAACCCACTATAAGACAACCAACAGGCAGGCGTTTAACCCTAAGTGGTGTGCCATTAGGGTCTGTGACAACCACTACCATCTGTCTCCAGGCATGGATAGCTACACTCTGAAGATCCTCATCTCCAATATATGCCGGTAATGGGCTTAATTCCTGCTCTCGTTGGACGCATTCCAGCTGACCACCCGGGCCGGGACTCATGGACGGGAACCACAGGAGTTAGCAACACAGACACCATCTCTGACAACTCGTTAGCCATCCGGAGGTGGTGGTGACCTTGCGTCGCGCGATCGGAGAATTTGGAGGAGCACACATATTCCACCGATTTCTCCAATCGCCCGAAGTGCATGGTCACGAGCTTCCACCTCACTTCCACCGCCAAAAACCCGTACTAGTGTCTGCTTTGCCACATTAGCCTGCCTCCCTATCCATCAGATTGAGTCCAAACCAGGCTGCAGAGCAGAAAGGAGGAGTCTGATCATGAGTCCCCCCGGTTCAGGAGTGACAAGTTCGGTCTTGGGACCGACGTGGTGGTCTGGAGTACTTGTTTGTACTGAGGTAACCCGTCACCGACATGTCCTCTTAACTCAATGGACATCGTTAGCCAGCAAGGACAAGTCCTCGATGCAGACACTGCTGATTGTCAGCACTAGGTGTTTGGCATATCCACTTACAAGGCCGGGCTTACACGATTTGTGCCGTTTCTTGTGTCGTTCACCGATGGTTGGAAATCGTCGAAAAGCAGCAAGTTTCACGTCGTCTCTTCGCGTCCTTTTTTTTTTATTGCGAAAGAATGTCGATGGGTTTGCCCCTGTGGCTTTTGCCTCTTCCGTATTAATTAGAGATATCAGAAAGAGCACACGGAGATAGATGCCCAACCGCAACGTAATTGTTGTGTCGAGCCAGGATAATTAACGTTGACCAGGATCTTTCTCTCTCTTTTGGACGGCTTCCACGGCCGGCCAACAATTGAGGCCCGCCCGCCGCCCATTTGTCCTCTTCTGCTACCAACACCAGCGTCTGGTCAAGCGGCACGCGCTCCAATGACCCCGGGACCCAAGGGTGGAAGGGAACATGCTGGGTCTCTGTAGGGCCTGAGAGAGAAAAGTCAAGTCGCTGGCCGTGTGTCTGTGCGCATATGTCAGAGCCCAGAACTTGGCTGGAGCAGGCAAACAGTCAACTATCCTTACACACAATGTCGATTGTATAGCAGCCGGGACAGGAGGATTATGGATCATCAAGGAAGAAGGGCGAAAAGGCCGCTGGAGAATATGTGTGTGTGTGCGCCTAGATGAAAATATAAAATTGGGTTTTGTGGCCTCACAACATGCTTTTTCGTCGTCCTCGCTGAGCCGCTCGTTCCTTCCACTCTGTTCTTTTCCCCGCTTGCTCCGTTGCTGCCTTTTTTTTTCTCTCACTTATTCCTCTCTCTCACTCTCTCCTGCCTTGTTCCTTCCTGCACAATTTTCTCTCTTTCTCGCCATCTGAATAATTGCATAACCCCGTTATTTGCAACTCGCCCTTTCCATCTATAACCTGAGGGCTTCCTTCCCGACCTCTCAACCTGCAGTTTCAGCATTTCTTGACTCACTTTTCTCTCTTTTCCTTACTTAATCTCACCGATCTTCCACATCTCAGTTCTTTCTTCCATCTTCATCCAACATCACCACCTTTACTCGCTTCCGTTCTTTTCTCTTCATTTCTCTTCTTTTCTCTCCCCTTCTCGCTACTTCTTCTCTCTCTATTTTTCTCCCCGACTTATTTAATTCCTCTCCTTCAACTGTCGTTATCTCCATTATCGATAAGCTTCACTTCCATCTGACTGTGTGGTGCATGTCGTGCCTCTCTGTAGCACACACTTTTTTCCTTCTTCCTCTCTCACTCAGCCTCACTGTCCCACTCTTCCACTTTCTTCCAGCTTTATGATCTATGTCCGACCGTTTTCTTCTCTCTTAATCCTCGTTATATATCTCTCTCTTTTCCGCTTCCTCCCTCTTCAATCTCACTTTTTCTCCTTCTCTTCCCCTCCCTTTAACTTTGTCGCTTAACTTCCCGTGGCATATACATCACATATTATACTGTGATACACAATTTATATAAGACGTGTGCGGGACCCTTGATACTTGCGATTATCGGTGACTCTTTTTTTTTGTCCTCCCCGCCCCCGCTTATCGTCCTCCTTCTCGCTTGTCTGTCATTCGATCCTCGGCTGGTCGTCGCCCACCACAACAATGGCTGAGCGACGTTACTACTACCCTCAACGGGCCTCGACCTTTGCGAACCCGAGAGCGTCCATGTCGTCAGTGCCGTATAATTCTGTCAGCACCGACATGCACGTATATCCGGTCGCCGTGACCGCTGGCGCAACCGCTCCTCCTTCATCTTCTCATGACCGTTATGCCACTCCTCGATACCACCACCATACCAATTCGGGCGTGAACTCTAGCTCGGCAGTTGACATCTTGCCTGCGACATCATCCTCTGTTGCTTCTCTTCTCCCCGCTGTGCCAACCACCACCACTACTACCACCACCTACCTGCCTTCGTACGATCCAATGCGCCGCTCCACCAGCCTGCGCGATTCTTCTCGCGCTCACCGCGCCTCCATGGACTCGTCCACGGCTCGGCCTGTCGTGATAACCTCGACTTCCGGCTCCCGCCCACATGTGCTATCTTCCACCACTGGTGGCATTGCTCCCCCAACCGCTCGCTCTCCGAGCCCCGTTCTAAACAGCTACCGCGCCAGCGACAACGTCCTCGTCGCGCAGCCCGCCTCGTACTTGCGCTCCAAGAGCCATGGTCGCAACCGCTCGTATGCTGGCCCTGCCGATACCTTGATCGACGATTCCTCGCGCTACAAAGAACGAGACCGCAGCCATCGCGAACACGGCCAAGACCGGGACCGCGAGCCAGATCGCTTTGCTGAGCCCATGAGCTCTGTCCCTGCCTCGTCATCGGCGGCTTGGTCCGAGGAGTACCGCAACTCTCGTCCTTCTGTTCAGTACACATCAACGCAACTCCAAAATCCTAATTCCGTCGACATTGACGAGGATTATCAATACACAAAGCCTGGAGAGCTGGCTCGCTACGATCTGGACCACGATCGGCCGTCCCGTGCCCACAACCGCCGGGAGAGCCTTGATCGCTACCACCGGCCCAATGTCACCTATAATGCTGGCGCTGACCGGCCCAGCGTCATCATCAACACCGACTCTACCCGATCTTATAACCCAGCAACCGGCTCCTCGAAACCCTTCGACAGCCGTGGCGGTCCTCCTCCAACCACTCGTGGCCTTGAAAAGATCGCTGGACTTTCTCGTTCGTCGACATATGACGTCCCGCCTGCAGCACCTCCGGCACCTCCCCCGGTCGCAACTCCTCAGGCTGTTGCCGCTGCTGCCGTTGCTGCTGCTGCCGGAGCTGTGGCTGTCACCGCGCCGCGGCTGGACATGTCTTCCTCGACCACTGCCAGAGACCGTCGCGGGTCAAACCGCGGCGCCCGCCCTGTGTCTCTGTTCCAAGACGGACCTCTACCCCGCCAGGGGTTCAATGGCGGCGATTCCTACCGCCGTCTTGATGACGACCGTCAGCGCGATTACCATGACTACGACCATTCCCGCGACCACGGCCACGATCGGGATTACCCTGAACGGGGCTGGGATCGGGACAATCAGGCTGACCGGGATGGGAACCGTACCCACCGTGACTACCGCGACTCGCGCGACTTTCTTGACCACACGTATCGCCCCCGCGAACAAGAGCGCGATAACGACTACCCCGACCCCCATGTTGATCAGGGTAGTTCTAGTCACCGCGACCTTGGAAACCATGCGCAATTCTTCCGAGATGACGAAGTTGCTACGCGCGGCTTTGGTGTCCGAACTTCTGTGGATGACTACGAGGTTCCCTATACTCCGCAATCCCGGCGCACTAACCCCCGCCGTTCTGAGCAGCACTATTCTAGCCGTCACGTGGACGAGAGTCCCGACCGGGACCCGCGCCGTTCCGGCCGCCTCCGCGTTTTGCACGAAGAAAGCATGATCACTCATCCCGATACCGGCTCCTCGGACCCATTTGAAAGACACGCCTCTCCAGCGGTCATTTCCGGAGCCTCCGCATCTCATTCGAGTGAAGACGTTCCCAAGCGGGACGGCAGGGAGCACAATGGCGATGGATTCCGTCCCGGGGACAAGTTTATTGCTGGTCTTGGAATCTCGACTGTTGCCGCTGGCCTTACCGCATCTGCCCAGTCTTCTGGCCGGGACGGCCCGTCTCGTTCCAGCAAGGGCAAAGATCGCGACGTGTCTCCCCCGGTTGAGTCCCGACCTCGGCAATCTGACAGCAAGCTTTCATCCAGCCGGGCTGAGAACAGTAGACGCCGTGCCGGAAAGGAGCCTGCTCCTACTGGCCATGATACGGACGACGATCACGACCACGACCACGATGACGACAGCAATTCCATCGACATTGTCAGCTCTCAGCCGGTGGGCCACTATTCTGCGCGCGATGAATCACGATTCCTCGATCCTAGGGACGTAGCGCGTGACGCACGGCCCGCGAAGAACTCGCCTCGAGGATCAAGTGACTCAGTCGCCAAAACCAGCGATGCCTCAGTCTCTCCATTGACTGGAAGTGCCATATCTCTCACGCAAAAACGCCCCGTGTCTCCTGCCATTTCGCCTGCCAAGACTGGATTGCCGGTTTCGGTCGTAGACGCCCCTGACGAGGATCTGCGGCCCCGACGGTCGTCGGATGGCGAGCAAATTGACCTGGATATTCCATCCCAGGCCAGCGCGACGGCGTCCGCCAGCAGCACAGCGGACGCTCCAGTCTCGGGAGCATCAGCAGAGTCCCGGTCGTCCCGTCCCGGACAGGACTCTGAAGACCCAGCTCGGGCAGCCCGCAAGCGTGCTCGTGCGTCCAACGCCTTCAACCCGAATAACACGGACGAGCTGCGCAAGATCAAGGAGCAGCTTGCCGATATGACCATTGGCGGCTCCCGGCTGGGCAACTCTCGCACCGGAGAGTCGTCGGCACCTGGAGAAAGTAGCAGCCGCAAGGCCGCCAAGTCTGGGCCTACCGCTCCTCCCATGGCTTCTGGTAGCGGAGCTGCCGCCGCTGCCGCCGCCGCCTCAGCAACCGGATCCGGACGGGACAGCGACATTTCCGTCGAGTACCTGGGAGATAACTCCTCTCGCAGCCGGGAAATCGCACGCGTCGCCGTGGGCGACGACCGCCAGGTGCGCCTGGTTTCGCCGCCGCGCGAGAAACTGGACCCGGACGTCGGACTGGGGTCGTCCCGGCCGATTAAGGGAATCTTGAAGAACCCGTCGGCGTATTTCCCCGAAGACCCGAACCCGATCCGCGAGGGCGTGGCGCCACACAAGAAGGACGACAAGCGCAAAGAGGTGCCGTCCGGGGCGCGGTGGACGCGCATCAGCCGCAAGATTGTGAACCCGGAGGCGCTGGTGATTGGCAAGGAGCGGTTTGAGGTGCGGGATGATTTTGTGATTGTGCTCCGGGTGTTGAGCAAGGAGGAGATCCAGGGGTATGCGTATGCTACGGAGCAGATCCGGAAAGGTAGGGTTCTGTCGTCCCTTTCTTCGTTGGGTGGTGGTGTTCCTTTGTCTGTGGTGACTCGAAGCTAATATTTTCTTTTTCTTCCTGTGCAGGTCGTCGGAGAGATACCCAGAAGCCGCGGGAGCGTCGGCATGACGATGACGGTGGTCGGCGCCACCGGTACCACGGCGACGACGATCATGGGTACGATGACGAGTATGACGACTATCACTGGGATAATTAGCCCGCTGGTGCCGTGGTGTGGAGGCGGTCCAGGAACGGAGTCAGCAACACTTTGTTGGCAGCTCCGTTCCTGATTGTGTGAACGGCGTCTCGTTTCTTTTCTCTTTGTCTTTTGGGTGCATTTTCTGTTCAGCTATTTTCGTTTGGCACTATACCTTTGTCTATTTTCTGTCCCGATTCTTATGCCATGTCTCATCTTTTTTCATCTTTTTTTTTTTTCTCGGAATACTTGGATATGTCTCACGATTTTTCTGTTTTTCTCGCCGGGGAGAGAGGGTTGGAGAGTTCGCGCTCTTATGTGTACACGTTTATGAAATGTATTTTCTTGTTTTTTTCTTTCCACTCTTGCCTCTCTCTGTTTTCTTTCACGATACCTCGGAAATGTCATTATGGGCGGGTACAATACACAAAACATGTCTGTCAAGCCTAGACAATTGGATATCCTCTTCTTTCGCTCTCGTACGGACTACCGACTGCGGTGTATTTCGGCTCCTAGGGTGGTTCCTGCACGGAACAAGGTCTGGATTGTGTGCATTAGGCACAATCGTGAGAAACGAGGTCAACTCCTCTTCGCCGTGGCCGGCCGGCTGCGATTTCAGTCCCCCCCCACACGCCCCTCTAACCTCTTCCTTCATGTGTTCAGGTCAGCCTGGCTTCTAGAACAGCGGGCCAACACCCATGTCTACGGAGAATCCACATACTTTTTTTTCTCCTCGTGTTGTGCTTCTTTTGCGCCCGCTCGCCACGCTTTTTTTTTTTTTCTTCCTCTTCCCTGGCAGCGCAGGGAGGTCCTTGTAGCCCATGTCTGGTGTCGCGTTCAGCCCCCCTTCCTTCTCTCTCTCACCTCTCTCGGGAGTCGGGGGGCTACTCTTAGGTATGTGCATTCGGGTCTGGTCTCGTAATTTCTCGGCGGGTGTTACGTACGAGAAAGGATTAAGGAAGGTATGTTGAGTCTGTACACGGACGGTAGTGAGGGCTATGGTATACAGGAGCCTTTCACTTCTGTAAGTCTCCCACAGGAGAGAGTGAGAGAAGAAAAAAGATTGAGGTGGTAAAAAGGGCATCTCGCTCCGGTTAGTTCTATCAAGTGGCCACCGTGCACGTGACGACGGGACGAGCCGTGGGCCACCGCTGGATGCATGGCGATGGTTCTGGAAGGAGGGCTTGGTTAAACCGGGGGTGGTGATGTGGAAGGTGCATCCGAGCTACAACGGCCGTCGACTCTGGGGACTCTCCTGCTAGAAGATTTGGGAAGCGGGAGAGGAATGATTTTGCAAGAAGTAACGACACAAAAAACCGGAGAGAGATTTTGGGAGGGCGCCGACGGGAAAGACGGAATCGGAGGGACAGGAGGAAGGGTCGATAGCCGGGGTATATTCTGGGAGCGAGATCCCTCCCATGTGCGCCCAGGACTGAAGTGCGCGTTATTATGATACGGAGTACTCCGTATGTAACGGTCCACGTCCCTCGCACATTCCCTGTTAAACCCCACGCGTGGGCAGAGCGGGCATCCTCACTTTTTTGGGGCGGTTTTCGTCCCTCCTTCCTCGATGCATCCCACGCTCCGGCTCCATCGAGCTCGGGACGGAAGGCATGGAAGCATTCTATGGAATGTGTCGTAGACACCCTTTCTACGAGGGATCTTGAGGAGAAATAAAGTTCGACGTCGGTGCACACATACTTTCAGGATGGTGGGGGAGAGAAGAGATAGAGACAACTGGGTGAATGAATACTTCTCATGAGTCCTCGGTTGAAGTGTGCTGAGAAAGAACGAGACAAAGGAAAAGTGGAGAGCGAGAGAGCGAGAGAGAGCGAACCACATGCAAAGGACCAAATCGTGGAAGTGGAAAAAAAGAGAGAAAATGTGATAGATGACAGCTTCTTCCATGGTCGGCGAAGAGGGGGAAAAGAAAGAAGAGGGGACGGACAGGGGAGGGCAGGCGTGGTGGTGCGACTGCTACCACACACAAGGTTGCATATACAACTGAACAGTGTAACAGCGGATGGTGTATCTGTGTATCTCTGTGATATGCGTTGCACTTATATACGATATCCGACGTGGTTCTGTGTGTCCAGATATGGATAGGGGGGTTTTCCTGTGATTTGTTCTTCTGGATATGTATTTTCCTCTCCAGAATCGTGTCCTCTGTGAATATCGTCTTGTTCCCCTCCTCCCGTGTCTCCCCTCATCTCGCTTGGCGGTGCTATATACGAGCTATCACCCGCACAGCAAATGCCGCCATTCGAACGAACGAGAGAGAGAGACAGAGAGAGAGAAAAGGGCAAGGTCGGCAAAGTGGAACAAGCACGCTCTCTGAGCTGTCACATTCTGCTGTGCTCTGCGCTTGTACTGCATACGTATGTCTTCCGTTTCTGGCTGCAGGTCTCGGCTCTGCAGCGTGTGCAACGCTGCAGGATGGGAGGAAACAGCGCAGGGCAAGTTGTGGGCATGCACGTGCACGACACGGTGACACTATCCGGTTTGTTGTTACTGCACGTCCACCTCATCAAACGGATGTCTCCGCGAGAGAGAGAGAGAGAGTCTGGAAGGCTCTAGCCAAGCAGAGGCACTGCACCTGCGATTCGCCGGCTGCAGTCTGCACTGCACTGCATTGCACATCCCGCTTTTTTGCGGCCGAAGCGAGAGGGTGTTGAGGAGAAGACGGTCCGGCAGGAAAGAGAGAAGAAAGTTCCCCTCAGTTCCTTGAAGTAAGGGAGAGGGGGGGCAGGTTTACCTTGTTTCTTTGTTGACTGGTTATTTCTATCGATACGGAAGCATCGTTGTCTTCTGGATCGAGTGGTTCACACGCAAACCCTTGACATCTACCACACACACACACACACACACACACACTATCGTCAGTCTGTTTTTTTTAGGTTTTTGAATCCCCCCCGCCTCTGGCGTGTGTTTAGGAACAAACCCAGCAGCTCACGTGGCGCGGAGGAGTTCATCCCTGGTCGAGATCGGGACAAATCCAAGGGTTGTGGTTCTTCTAGCCGACGGGGATGTGGGTGGTCGTTGAGTTTCTTTCTCGTGACAAGAAGCGTGTGCGTTCTTTGTGCTTTCCACTGCCTCCATCTCTGCAGGACGACGAGACCAGGATCAAGCCGAATGGGGGTTTTCCCTTAGTCAAGACACTAGAAATCATAAACATTAAAAATAATAAACATAATAAATCATAATAATAAAAAGAGCACAGGGTACGCCACCCAATTTGTTCCCCTCAGGCCTATTCGCACCGCGGCAAAGGCATCGTGCGTTCCGGATGGAGCCGTGGAAAACCTGTGATTGAAAACGGGGAGGGACAGGGAGGCGGCAGCATGTCAAAGTGGGAACGAACGAATTGATTCTGTGATAGATAACAGACAAGCCAGACTCTGGTTTTTTTGGTTTTTTTGGTTTTTTTGGTTTTTTTGTTCCCATAAAATCGCTGGTACAGGGTCCACAACTCAGGCCCAAGACGAGCCTCGTTCTAGACTGGAAATGTTGAAAGTGCGGAATGGGTGAAGTGCTCTGGTTGTTTTTGTCTCTTGTTTCTCTACTTGTGATGCCGACCACTGCTTCTAACACAGACACACACACACACACACACAAAGCGAGAGACGAGAGCCTGGAGAAGAGAGAAGAGGAGAGCGTGGGTGTTGAGTTTCCCTGGCGTCGTCGTCATGCTCTCTCTGTGTGCAGTTGTGACGGTTCTCGCCAGGACCAAAAGTCACAGAGCAGGGAAGAGAGAACGATACCTAAATAAATGAAAATAAGATAGAATACGGTGGCCTGTGAGGTCTTTTTTTTGCTGCCCCCAGAAACCTGCGGGGCACGCATTTTATTGTCCCTTTTTGTCTTTTTTTGTGTGGTGCTGGCTGCACCAGTTCATCACTAGCAGAGACATGTCGACTCGGCACAGCACACACACACGCAGACAGATCTTTTTTTTTTCTCGTTTACTCGGACCAGCCTTGTCTTAGTGCCTGTCTCGCGTTTTCTTCCCAGAGAGTGCGTGGGGGAGTCAATCTTCGTCGTCTTCTCTTCTTCTTCTATACACTCGATCTAGCCTCTTCCTTTTTGTCCTTCTCCCGTCTCTCTCTCTCTCGATCTACGTCTATTGACTAACACACACACACACTGTCTCTCTCTCACCCAATCCACATCTCGATAACAGCCAGAACCTCCCCTCGCAGTTTGGAACCCGAGGAGGGGGCAAGCAACATCAATCTTGGTCCACACCGCTGTGCTTGCCGTCCAGCGTCGCAACAGGCCGGAATAAAGAAATTAAACTTGTGGGCAAAAAGGCCCCTCGCTTCCTCTTTTTTTCGTCTTTTTTTTAAAGCAGTGAAGAGAAGAGAAGAAAAAAACACCGTCGACAAAAGGGCTGCGGTCTCGTTGGATTGCATATGCAGGTGATCAGCGCGTACATCTCCAGACGACTTACAACAACAGCACAGCCTGCGCTGTTGCATGGAGTGTGCATGTGCATATATAACATCCAACACCCTCTGGTCGCTTTTGAATCGCTTCTCTCTGTCGCCTTTTTTCGGATCCTTCGCCGTTTGCTGCTGATTCGTGGCTTGGCCGTCCAGCGTTGTTCCTCAGATCCGGCTTATAAATAGATAGATATATATATATATATATATGTATCTTTCTTTCCCCTCCTCCACACCTTTGTCGGCGTTTCCCCTTCGCTCTTCACTTCCTCCTGATAAAAGCACGGCAAAGGCCTCTTCTTCTGCTGCTCTCTGTCGCTTCTCTTCTACTGGCTGTTCTTTCAAGCCGGCTGCAGAAATCGACGCCGGTCTGGAAAAGAACAACCGCGTCGCTCTAGCTTTGGCGCCCACATCTTTTTGGCGGCACACGAACGCACCCCGAGAACAACTCAAATCCAACGACCTTTTGGGCGCTATTACCCCGACCGCCTGATTTTATCTTCTGGTTTTTTTTTCTTGTATCTGCATTCCATAGCGGTGCAGTGGCGAGAGCGCTTGTTCGTTGGCCCGTGATTCCTCGGCCGGGAGAAGACGCATCATCAAGCCGGCGTGTTCTCTCCCGCTTCCGTCTCTTTCGACTCCTCCATAAGAGGCCGTGTCGTGTGCTCTTCACGTCGAGTCCGAAGAGCAGCGAGAGGTTGGAGGTTCCCGATTGGTTTTTTTTTTCTTCCTCTCCTCTTCTCTCGAGCCCTCACCCACCGCCAACCACCCACCACACATCACGCCATGGCGTCTCCCTCCCCCCGGCCGGTCTCCTCCGGCTCCGCAGACGCCACGGCCTCGGCCCCGAGCATCGTCGCCGATATCCCCGGCTGGCTCCAGCAGCTGGACGCCATCGACGCGTGCCTGTCGACCGCCGAAGCCTCGGCTGCCACCGCGGCCGCCTCCAGAACGCTCTCCGATGCCTACAGCGTCGACCAGAAACTCGGCTTCGGCTCGTTTGGCGTCATCTTCGCCGGGACCAAGCTTGCCGATGGCTCGCTGGTGGCCATCAAGTTTGTATGGGCTCCCCTGGCTCTCTCTGTCTCTGCGCCGGCTCCTAACCGTGCCTTATCTGTTCTAGGAATCCGTCGGGTGCAAGTCGCCGCAGTTGCGAGACGAGTTCCGTGCCTATAAGAATCTGGTCGGCGTTGGTATGTTCCCGGAAAACCCTATGTGTGCTCACAAATGCATCGTGTGTCCAAGCTAACAGCCCTGTGTAGATGGTCTCCCGCGTGTGCATCACTTCGGCGAGGAGGGTCTTCACAACTACCTTGTCCTCGACCGGCTAGGGCCATCTCTGGACGATGCGTTCCACTGGATGGGGAAGAAGTTCTCCATGAAGACGTGTATCAACCTCGGCCGGCAGATGGTTCGTCCTTGTCCTCCGGCCTTCCCGTGTCTATAATCTTCGTACTAACCCACGGGACATCCAGATCACCCGTCTGGAGGCCGTCCACGACCGCCACTACATCTACCGGGACATCAAGCCGTCGAACTTCCTGCTCGGCCTGCCCGGCTCGCCCGACGTCAACAAAGTCCACCTGGTCGACTTCGGCCTCGCCAAGCAGTTCCGCGACCCCAACACCCTGCGCCACGTGGCCTACGCCACCGACAAGTCGCTCTCCGGCACCGCGCAGTTCCTCAGCGTCAACGCCAACCTGCACTGCCGCCCGGCGCGGCGCGACGACCTCGAGTCGGTCGGCTACATCCTGCTGTCGTGGGTGCGCGAGAACGGCCTCCCGTGGCGCAAGCTGGCCAACGCCGAGGACATCGGCGCCAAGAAGCTGGCCGTGCCGCTGGCCGAGCTGTGCGCCGGTCTGCCGCCCCAGTTCCTCGAGTACCTGCAGTACACGCGCGCGCTCGACTACGAGGCCGCCCCGGACTACGACTACCTGCGCGGCCTGCTCACCGCCGTGCTGGAGAGGGCCGGCGAGGTCGACGACGGCGCGTGCGACTGGAGCCCCGACACCGGCCCCGTGCGCATCGTCGAGACCGCCGCCACCGTCTCCGCGTCGCGCGCGTCGGTGCTGACCACCGTGTTCTTCGTCAAGGACGCGCTGCGCCAGCTGAAGCAGATGCACGGCGCCGTCTCGGCCACGCGCTACCGCCTCTCGCGCCACGCCATGACGATGCAGAAGCCGCCGGCTCCCGCCGCCGACGCGGGGGGCGAGATCCCCAGCGACGAGGACGACGGCGGCGCCGGGCCCGCCGCCCCGCGGTCGCCCGGGTCCGTGCCGGGCACCCAGGCCGACCCGTTCCTGGCCGTCAGCACGGGGCTGCTGGACGTGCAGCAGTGGGCCGTGCGCGCGGCCGACCAGTTCCTGCGCTACGGCCACTGCCGCGACGACGCGGCGCGCATGCGCGCGCGCCTGCAGGAGGTGTACGAGTGCGGCAAGGACGTGGTGATGCCGCAGGCTGATGGGGCGGGCGGTGCTGGCGCCGGCCGGCCCGGCCCGGCCCGGCCGCGCGTGTACCGCCCGGCCTTCATGTCGCGCACGGCCGCCCTGCGCAAGGACCGGCTCTCGCCCGCGCCCGACATCGTGGCGGGCCTGGCCCCCTCGGCCTCCTCGCCAGCCTCGCCAGCCTCGCCCTCTGCGGGCCGCACAGCCGCCCCGCCTGCGATGATGCCCTCGTCGTCGGCGTCGTCGTCGCCGCCGCCGAGGATCGGGGAGACTCCGGCCGAGGCCGGGCTTTTGGAGGCCGACGACGGGAGTTCGGGGAGTGATGCGTCGGACGAGGAGCAGGCCGTGGCGGAGATGCGGCAGATGATGTTCCGCCGGACGATTCGGTCGCCGCCGATGGCGCGCGGGCCGCCGCGGTGATGTGTCTTCCATCCTTGTGGTCTTCTTTTTTGTCAATACATAGCATGTCTGGTGATGTCATTTTGTTTCTTTGGGCGGAATTTCTTTTCTTTTTATAGCAAGCGACTTTATACTGGACGTTCATCTCTTCTTCTGCTTTTTACTTCCCTTTCCGTGTGTCTACGTCGTTCGTGATCCCTGGAGGGGGTCCTTGTTCTCTCCGCATTCCCTTAGTAGTTCCCTTGCGGGATGCCATCGTTGTCTTATGTCCCGCTGACATTCCTCCCTTCGTGCAGCAGCCGGGATCATCAACATCTAGACCTCCGACCGAGTATATCTATCTTAACGTGTCGATCTAGCTCGACGATATCCAGACGCGGCTTGTCCTACAGGCATTACCTTACGACAGCACTTCCATACTACATGGAGCGGCCATCGGAGACGAGGCTCCTGTTCCCCCCTGAGGGTCAAACCTTCTAGACTCCTGCTTTTGTCCTCCGGGAGGCAGCAAGCAAGCAAAACCCAGCAGCTCGGGTCGGTTGATCAAGGGAGAGAGGACGGGACCCCTTGTGGGTGTGGTTACGAGAGAGAGAACCCAAAGATGCCTGTATCCCGGCGTTGGGCTGTCTGTCTCCCAATAGACGGAGCTCCCGGAATGAGCATAACACGTCCGGTACCGGCTTCCGGACGTAAACGACGCATCGTCACGTCGTCGCCAGGACTGGCCTGGCCCCGGCATCCGTCTTTCCCGTAAGGCGTCCCTGCCGATCCAGCAAACGACGAGCGAACGCGACCAGCCGCGGCAGACAGCACTACCGTGGTGTCTGCCGTGGTCAGGTCCGTCCCTACGTGTATGTTTGCACACACAGAAAGAAGCAGCCCAGAACGAGGCTGTCTCTCTCCCCTCCCTGCCCCTAGGTCAGCATCGGGAAAGGGATGCCGGCCCAAGGATTTCACCGGTTACAGGCCCTCCAGCGTGTGTCTCTCTCTGTCTCTCTCTGTTTCTCTCCCTTACAGTCCCTCCCCCTGAACGAAAGTTCCTTTTAGGGAGGGGGAGGGATGGTGGTGCCGGGCCCCCTGACACACAGAGATATATCCTCGTCCCAGGCAGGTTATAAATTCTTTTTTTGGTATTTTTCTTTGCTCTCGGCCAATGATTGGGTCTGCATTCGTGTTCACCTGACAGCTGGGCCGGTTTGTGTCCGTCCTGTGTCTTCTTCTTGTCTCACTCACTGAGAGACAGTGTGGACAGAGAGAGATGGAGAGGGAGTTCCTCACTCACCGAGAATCACCAGACAGACAGACAGACAGACAGACAGAAGCAGGGCAGAGACGGGCAACGAGCGGGAGAGAGATCGGCAGAAACCTGATAGGCCAGAAGGAGTCCCTATCTCTCTCTCTTCAACTTCCCTGGACAACAGCACTCCAAAACGGGAAATCAACTAGGGGATCCATACTCTCTATCCCCTATAGCTATCTAGGCTGTTTTAATAATGGCGGTCTTTTTTGGGGGAGGGACAGGGGCCCGGCGGGAAGACAAGGCCTTGTCTGGATTTGGGCGGAATAGACACGATGTTCGGTTGTTTTTTTTAGGCGGCGTAACCGGCGGTTTGTGAAGTTATATGGATGTCCAGTTGGTTGGTTCAACTTGGTTTGAATACATGATGGTCTTCTGTATCAGTCCGGCCGGATACATCGGCGTTGTCTCAGTGCCCACACCGTATCGAGAGCAGTGAAATACACTCCCTCCTTTTCGCAGGTCCCCTCCAGATCCGAAGAGACCATCCGCATCAATCTCCGTCCCCTCCCATGAGGAGGATAATTTTCCCCTTGTTTTCCGCCGATGTAACTGCACCACCACCATACGAAGAAAACCTCAGTGCGTGCGTATGTGCGTGCGTGTGTGAGTGTGTGTGAGTGTGCTTCTGTAGCCGGGTTGCTATAGCTTCTTTTTGGGCTTCCTCCGTGGTCATAGAAGGTTTAAAATTGGCAAGGGGAGGGGCCGGGGGAAGGGCCACACGTTGGGTGACTGCTTTGAGTGTGTGAGTGTGTGCAGAGCGGTGGTCTTGGGTTACATCCAATTTTGCCTGTCGACTTTGACGATCTCTTTGTCGTGGGCGGCTGTGGTGCCATGTGCTGCTCTCTCGCCACTCTCAGGTCGGCCATTCCGGGCCCTTGTGAACTGGATTCTTCTGGGCTCACGTACGTCCGGTGCCGGCTTCAAGGAGGCTACGGGCTGCATCTCGAAGTCGGCTCGTATATGTCGGAACTCAAGAAGGCGAATCGACGTGAGGCTGAGGGTCGAGACAAGCAAGCACGGCCAGCCCAACATTTCCAGCCATCAGGCTGGACTGCACAATATTGGCAATTCTGCAAATCCTGAGGCTATAGCATCCAGTTGGCAAGAAAAGACGTGTCTCTCCCACCTGAGAAACCTCATGATCCTCCTCCTCCTTTTCCTCCCGTAAAAGACCCACAAAGCACCAACCAACCCTCAAATTCTTTTTTTCTTTCTTTTTTTGTCCAGCCCATTTTAAACAGAAGAGGAGGATGCAAAGACCACTGAATCACGGGCGGCTAAACCGCCAGCCATGAGTGGTTGAAGAGCCGTTCGCTGAGTCTCTCTCTCTTCGTCTGTGTCGTGTCGGTCACGCGTCTTCAAAGTGTTGGTTGGATACCACCCACGGAAAATACAAGAGAAACGCATGAAATAATGTGCTGTTAGAGGAGTCTGATCCTGCGAGCGTGTTGCACATTCTTTGGTGGTTCGTGTTGGGCGTTTTTTTTTTTTTCTCGTAGGCGCCAGTATCTCTGAAAAAGTAATGAGAAAGGATCGACGAAAAGGGGTCAGGGTCACCCAATCCGTTTCGTCACGCCACGTCGGGAGAGTGTGTGCCAGTTCTAGACGCGTTTTCTCGCTGCTGCTACTCCCCACGTACCAGCGCATCATCCTGTTCGGGGTGTTGTTTGTGTTTGGATGTTCTATGCACACAGAGCACAGATTACAGAACGGCTGCTGTACAGTACTGTACATGTTAGTGTTGGTCCAGCAGGGATATTTAATTGTCCGGTACCGGCAACTCACAGACGTGCAAACCGAATCACACTACGAGAGAAGGCGTGTGCAGAATCGGCAGAAAACCTGGCGAACGGGCTACGATGGATGCATATACTGTATCTTGCGTGTGAAGATACCATATCACACATTCAAGGAAGCGGCAAGCTCGCACTCTGTTGTCGCATTTGGGATATCCTGAAACAGGGGAACAGGCTCACTTGGCTGACACCTCTTGTTTGTGTGGTCGTGTCTTCACAGCCCCGGTGCATCCTCCTCCTGATCTTGAAGGTTCGTTCAGGCTTCGGAATGTGATTCTTGAGGGAGGGTGCTCTTCGTCGTCCTTGTGCATGGCCGTCCCGATCAACGTATGCCCTGGATATTGTTACTTTTTCTTTTGTCCAGTTCAGACCTAAGGTGAGGCTGGCTTCAAGGGGGGAGATGGAAGAGCCCGAGATGATGTGAAGATGAGGAGAATCAGGGGTGAAAGTGAGGCCTGAAGCAATGGATAGCATATACTGTACTGTACTGTATAGTATAGTACAGTACAGTACAGTACTCTATATTCCAGCCAGAGCCGACTGTAGCCTGCATATAGTCCCATAGGACAAGTGTAGCACCAGTACTGTAGAGCCTATGCCAACTCAATCTCTCGGGGGGCGGGCATGGATGCGGCTTCTCACCGCCCACCCATTGCAACACGAGCAAGCCCCGGGTCCTTCATCCGGAGAGAGCTCCCCCCTTGGTCTTGAGCTTGAGCTCGGGGGGGCTTGCTTGCCCCCCGTGCCCCGTTGAAAAATTGATCCCAGTCAAAGAAAAGAAAGGAAAAGAATACAGTAGAAAAGAGCAAAATGCACCACCCAGTCTCCCGGAATCAGTCCCCCTCCCCCCCAGTCTCCGTTCTCTACCGGGCATCAAGACTGAGGAGGCTAGGAGTTCCTCACCACCACCACCCCGACGAAGCTGGTGAAGGCGGTGACGGGCATTTTCTCGTCCTCCCTCCCCAAAGTTCAAGCAAAGTGCCCCCCCCCTGACTCAACTGCATCCCAGCGTAATATCTGTTGGATCGGGCCCGGCAGCCTTTGGAGTAGACGAGGCAGACTGCATTCTACCAGGAATGTGGTGGAACATCGAAACGGGGGCGGCTTCGTGGAAACGCAATCTAGAGCCTGAATCCGAAGAGAACTGGCAATGCGAACGAACACAGCGTGACAACCTGAGAGTCATCCTCTCTCTCTCTCTCTCTGCCTTTCTTGGCCTTGCACTCCGTATTGTCGTCCTCAGGCAAACAAACATCACACACACCCCCAATTTGGAAGACAGAAAGAGCAGACGATACGGAATTGCATAGCGTCTTGGCGAGAGCCAGGACAAAAAGAAAAAAAATCCAAGTGGCGTGGTTCACCAGACCCATCCAAGTATCTATCTATCAACCATTTCACCCATCATGGAATCACGGAATGTGAGGAGGGGTGGTGCTGAGTCCTTAGGTTGCGTTCCGCCATACTGCCTGCTGCTGCTCCAATGAACACTCGCGGACACCACGCACCGGACGTTCACCGAGTGTTCCCAAAGGACTTTGCCCGGCCGATACCTGTTCTGGCCGCTCACTCTCAGTGGGATATGTGTGAATCGAATAGGAAAAGAGAGAGAAAAGAAAATGTATCCGGCGGCGCGGGACACTTCGCTTTAGTCGGGCCTCTCGGGGTGGGTTGGGTGGGTGGGCGAACCCACACACACACACACTTCTCTGGCACACACGCATGCTGCTATCACAGCCGGATCTTCGCTGTTCCTTTCTCCAAAAGACGAGAGATACCGGAAAGCGAGAATTCTCATCCTCCCTCGGCGTGTTTAGTCTCCACTTGTGATGCGCACACCCTCCATGCAGTCGACCGTCTTTCTCTTCTTTCGTTTCCTGACTCTCTTTTTTTGGTCTCCAGCCTCCTCAAACACATCGAGTCCCGCGTTTCTTTTCCTTCTCATCCTGTACATATACCTGTTAACCAGTGTGTTGAAATCCCGCTTTTGGCCGGCCGAGCTTCACGGACGATGGGTGGAGTCATGATCTTCATCCACAGTGTCATGCACGCACGCACGCGCGCACGGTGACCGTAACGACACACTCACGCTTCGAGCCGCGGGACACACCGGCCACCATGACCGATGCTCTTGTCATCACAATGCACGCACAAATGCTTGCTGTGCCATCACGGGCGCGAAGGGAGAAAACAACCCCTTCCCCCGTTCCGAGGCGTACCTACTGGCCTATTACTTCTCCAGACAGGGACATACCTCTGCCGCTAAGCCGGAACAGTTCGACCCGCCACTTTCTTTCTTTTCCTCGCTCTCTCCATCAAAGTCCTGCAATCATATGCACGCACCGTTCCTTTCCTTTTGGCTCTGGAGTTGTTCGTCTTGTCTTCCTTTTTTTCCCTTTGTATCGTGTACTAAATTAGACGGACCCAGTGTCAGTGCTCTCTCGAAATTCAAGAGGAGGGGGGAGGGGAGAACTAGCACCAAAAGAGGCTGCATCAAATCCTTGCAATCCCTCTAAGCTGTTGGTGGTGATGTAAAGGGGGACTGCATGCACAAGTAGCTTGCTTGCTTTCGTTCCTTTTAGCTGGTTCTGGGGGCTACATGACAGAGTGGAGTCTCCCACTCAATCCCCTTCTTCTTCTTTTTTTTTTTTTCTTGGCTCACTCGCGCTGTTCACTCATGCCGAGATTATCACTCCGAGCTAGACCCAAGATAAAAAGGGCCACCGCGAAATTAATAGCTCTTGTTATGATCAGCTTGGTGATCCTCTCTGTTTCCGGATATCAAGTTCCTGTTTTTCTTTCTCGGTTGTGGGAGAGCCAGGCTTTGATTTTCCTTGGGAAACTCTTGGTTTTGTTTCTTCTTCTCAAACTGTCGCTCATTTTTTTCTGGGGGCTCGTGAGTGACTGGGACCGGGGGACAACGCAGTGAGACAGATAGGAGAGGAGCAGAATGGGGGGGGTTCAGGTCGGCGGGATATCTTCAAACCCTCGACTTGTCTATCAGACAGACAGGCAGACAGGCAGACAGACGCTCTTTGGTGGTGGTGTCTTTCGTGTTGGTGGGAAGGGCTGGTACATCTCCCAAGCTATATGTCGTCAAGTTTAAGCAGCTTTCTCGTTAGGGGAACCAGTCGTCCGTTGCTGTGACCAGGTCTCACATCACACACACACACATACACACACACACCGTCGATAGTGTCCATCGAACTTCGGTGAACGTCAGTTCTTCTTCGCCGTTCCCTAGACCGTCGGCCTTGCCTGGCCTGGCCTCACCACCTCAGTGACCTCACTCACTCACTCACTCTCTCTCGGTTTCTTTGCTGGCTTGCCTCCCCCCCCTAGCGAAGGCAACGGTAACAGTTAAGATTCCCCAGGGGGCCCCCCTTGAGGGTTGGCGGCCGGCGGCGCGAATCAATCCATGCAGGCCCAGGGGGGGAGGCATCCTCAACCCTGGTCAAAACAGTCCATCGGGTTGGATTGACAGACGCCCCCAGCTATTTCTTTTTTTCTTCCTTTCGTTTCTTCTGCGTCTCTCTCATGCCTTTTTTTTTTTGTTCGCTGTGTGGCTTGTCCTGGCCCGGTCGCCGCCCTTCATCTTGGGGCCGAAAGGAACTGACTGCCAGATTCAGTCATCCTCCGTTACGTCCAGACCACCACGGAGAGCGTGAGTGTCTCAACGAAGGGGGGCAAGAGGGGAGGGGAATGGCTTCGCAGGCAAAGGAGCTCTTTTTCTCCCTTCTCGCACAAAACCCAACTGTCACAAACGTGGCAACCTGTAAGAGGAGCGAAATTTCTCACGCTTCGCATCCGAAAGCCCAACCGCCGCCGCCCTTGTCTGGGCCCTATTTGTCCGCCTCCCCCTCCCCCTCCCTCTCCCTGCGTGTCGTCCATCTCGGTATGCACACGCCTTACAACGAGCATGGGTGTTCCCTCTCATCTTTTGAGTCTGCGAGACGAGGCTGGCGTAGTAATAGCAGCAGCATGTTACGAAAAGTGTGTGGGGGGTGGGAGTAGTATGCGAGAGAGAGGGAGAGAGCGAGAGAGAGAGAGGGTGATAGAGAGAGAGAGGAAGAAAGACGAAGAAGAAAGGGCACAAATATGCCGTGTTGGGTTGGGCGACAGTTGCACACCGCACTTTCTCTCCAGATACACGACAGATGGGGTCGTAGTCGTACACATCCAGAGAAGACAGGCCGTCAACAACTCCCATGGTCGTTTGCCGGTTCGTTTTTTTTTTTTTTTGTTTCGTTGGTGTCTCTGGCTGCTGTCTCTCCCACGGGCTTCTCGGAGTCCTGTGAGACACTTGAAAGACACGCATTGCGCCTGTGATTACGTGCACTGCAGTGTGTGTCTTGTATCTTTCACTCGCAGTGTCATTGTCATGTGTCGTTGTTTGGGGAAGTGAGGAGAGAACGAAACAACACACACACACACACATCGTTAGCCAGTTTTCGGCACCAACTACCTCCAAGGCTTCACTTACTTTCCACCTCCGGGCTATGTGACTTCTTAGTAGGATCACTTAAGAGAATCCGTGCTTCTCTTCACTTTCTCTGCCCCATCTCCAGCGTCCCTCTCTACTACTCTCAGTCCAGGCCTGAGACGGGCGGGTGGAGACCCTCACTGCAAACAGGGCCCCCAGCAGCGCAGTATCACTATTTTACAAACAGAGAGAGTGTTAGCCCTTCTCCGTAAACAAGAAGAAAAAAAAATATACGTACAGTACACTCGCAGTGGATCCGGCACGCAGATCCACGATGGTCTGGCCCAGATTCTATGGGATTTTTATGGCGTGGTTTTATTTTTGTTCGTTCTCCCCTTCGACACAGCCCAAGAAGGATCTCGGCACAGGAGAAGAAGACAGCTCCCTCTTCTATCGCCCCGAAACAGTGGTGATCGTGGCTTTTCCACTTCGAGAGAGACTCCAGAAAAGGAGGGGGCAAACACACACACACACACACGCACTTCAAACAGTCGTGATACCTCACTGGAAAGGGGAAGGGGGCGTTGGTCGAGCCGGCTGTCAACGTGATGATTTCGGGAGAAGAGTTGTCTTACCCGACCTTACTCCGCACCGAAGTTCACACCACATGGTCGTCGCCAATGGCGGCCTAATTAATCCTCTCCCTACGATGTATTTCACGTCTCACAATTTCTTCTGTAAGCGACGACCCGTGTTTAGGGAGAGACTGACTAAGTGTTTAGACGGTGGGTGGGGTGGGGGGGAAGGAGCCACGAATGACCCCGTTGGCCGCCCGAAGCAGGAAGGAAGGTCGGACCCCTCCCCAATCCTGCTTGGGAAGGTCCAGAGACAACAACAGCAACACACTTCGTTCACTCACTATTGAGATCCGGCGTATATCGGAGGTCACTTCAAAGTTGAAAGATGCAGAGAATGCGAGAGGGGGACTAATCAGAAAGTATTGGATGGACGCCAATTTCTGGTTCAGTTGGGTGGTACTGTCCTGCAGGCCTCGAATACGCAGACACACTGTAGCATTGCATGTGTCCCCCCTTTTCGCTTTCTCTAGGGCGGGTACCGTACCATTACACTACTGTACTGTATATTGCATTTCACCTCGCCAGTTTGGGGGGTTTCCTGCTGCAGGATACAGGTTCGAATACGCAGAGTCTGCAGTGCATATGCCATATAACCGGCGGCATTAAGGACGGCCATATGTTGCAGACTGCACCTACAGAGGACCCCTATCACCGTCTCCTCCGGCCACGTCAATCGCACACTGCACGCATCGGCACACCTGCAGATACTTTTGGGGCCTAAAAGCTGCAGTTTGCCAGCGAAGCCAGCAAACAAGACACGCGCACCCCCACTCACACACCGCCTTGGCCCATCCGGAGTCCCTCCACTGCTTGTACAGGAGTTCATTACTCAAGATGTCTGCCACCGCGCGCGTCCCGGCTCACGCCATTCCTCGTCTTGTTTGTGTGCGCTGGTGTCGAAGACGAGCCACCGACCGAGATCGGGAGGTCAGCCTGTGTAAACCTACCGACTCACGGCGTGCGGTTTGCATGTGTGCAATTGAAAAGCAGAAGACGAAGACCGAAATTTCCATCCCTCTCTCACGCACTAAACTAGGCCGTATGGAACGAGGCCATGTAACCCTGGTGAACTTCCCCGATTGGCCAGCCGTGGACTAGTTTCGGGGGTAGGTGAAAAAAGAGGAAATATTTGATTTTTGTTCTTCTTTTTCTTTTTAGGTTTGCCCGCCTTTTCCCGAAGGAGAGAAGACGGGAAATTCCTGTTTGTCTTTGGGTCTTTTGGGCATCTCACGCGTGAGGGAGAGAGAGATTGGCAGCCCGGGTGAAATGGAGGGTGGTCAGAAAAGCTCAATTATCAGTTTGCCGCCGTATGCTACGCTTCCTCATTCATGATAGCCTCGTCGTGGCCAATGCTTGAAAATACGCTTGGGCGTAGTCCTGCGCATATAATAGTCGCCTTCTAAACCGGTTCTGGTGCCGGTTCAAAAGGAGCTTTGTCTCTCATATAACCCCGTAACCGAAGTACCAGTCAACCTTGCTGGAACCCCCAAGTGAGCAAGTACTCCAGTATCGTCCCCAGCCGATGCCGTTTGTACCGCATCTCACATCACTGGGAGGCATGCTCTGTCGTTTATCGTACCAGCAATGCCTGCGAATGCTCCTATCCGTGCGTCGAGAGAAACACTGCACGTATCCGCGTCCGCGTAATCCTGGCCCGCTGGCTTTATACCCAAGATCAAACAACCTGCTGGCTTAATGTCCGTCTGTTGTCCATCCACCAGAGCCGCCGCTATGGCACCCAATTCTGGCTCCTACCAGCACCCTTAGTCCATTTCCTCTGCCCCCCGTAGCCAGGGGTCGGTAGCCGGTAGTTTGCTACATTCTTGGGCAAATGTTCCAGAGACAGGGGAGCCCTGGAAGATAAAATACCTTAATTTACGACCGCTGAAACTAAGACCTCTCCGTCTCCATCACCATCACCATCTTCCCCCTAAACTAAAACCGGGCTCGTCAACCTGTTTCCCCCTGGCCACATAAATGACTTCTCGCTTATGTAACCCACACGTTACTCATACAGTTCTGCAAAGTCAACTGGCCAAATCTCCATGCGGGCAGCATGTCTGCCAAGACCTGGTTGGTCCTGCTTGGTTGGGTTTTGCTTCTTTTTTCGCCACGCACAAATCCCAGCCAGAAGGGACAGGCCGGTCGGTCTAGGGTTAGGGGTGGGGTTTTGAACAGGGCTTTGCGGCTACATGCCTCTATTTCGGGTTAACTTCCTTCTCCATTCCACTCCCATCCACGCACATCTCTGTGTTCTGTCGTGTCTCCGACATTCTGGTTCATATTTACAGGGGGGCCGCTTGCACACGGCAGACACATTCCACGTCGACTGGGAATACTAACAGGTCCGTAACTTCACACATTCAATCTCAGTATCCAGAGTGTTTGCATACGCCACTATGGACACCGAGCTGAGATGGAGACACAGAACCAGACAGGTCTGTATAGGAGGAACCTGGCAATTTATTTTCAGCTGCAGGTATTGGAAAGACAGGTGTTGGAAATGTCCCTTAATGCGGGAGTAATACTTTATTTCCTGTATATCATGCGCTTAATATATTGCATAGACACTCTTGTGAAATAGCCCGACATGTGCATTTCTATGCTTTCTTAATATAGGAATCCTCCGCAGAAAACCTATCAATCCGCCCACAGTCCGAAGCCCGTATTCGCCATCCAAAGCAAATTACACGGTGGCCCGATGGCAAAGCTTATATAATAAGGAGGTCCTTTTGACTGCGCCGTCGGGTGCTTAAGAATCGGGAAAGATAGCATACCATAATACGCAATGGTAGAAATGACAATTTCCAACTAACAAAATTGGATTTTACATATAGTCCATGACAATTGTTTCTTCACAGCTTTAATTGCCTCGACGTCACCTAACCAGGTTCTGCATAGTGCATAGGGCGGGTATATAGTGCTAATACGTTAAGAGGCCGGAATACCGCGCTGTTCACAGTCGTTGTTCCATGTTTAATATAAATTCCACCCGTTCACAAGGACCAGGGGCCAGGTCACAACGCAGACCAGAACAATGACTGTCCCACCGACCACCTCCCGAGAAGGAAAAAAAAAAAAACCTCCGGCCTGCTGGCGATGACAACCCTAGCATGTTACCAGCATTGTGCTTCAACTAACTACCAAAGCTTCGGGGTCACTGCAGTGGGTTGTGGCCAGGATGGAAGGGACACTGACGGGGGGATACGGAGCAGCGTGTGCCATCCCACACTTTGCATGCACATCCGTGAACCTCCAAGGCACAGGAGCATCGAAAGGCACGAACTGGTTGGTCCAGGCCACATGCAGACAAGTGCAGGATCACACATCTGTGAGCCTGGCGCAGTAGCTTACCAACACTATGCCGCGACAGCAAGAAGGGGGCAGCTTTTGCTTCACCGCCAAACAGGAATCGGGCTAGCCGAGAGCAATTCTTTCCGTTCTGTTCTCCAAAACGGTTCCGTGATTTCCCTATCCTCCCGAAGACATCCAAGAGGCGGCACAGTTCTGTGTTGATTGGTGGGCGTGGCCACATTACGCGGGTGCAGGTTTTTCGTAATTTTGGGTCCCTCCCGGCCTCGAAGGACCTTCATCTCTTGTGCCAATACTTCCTGCTCGCAAAAGAGGAAAATTCCTCAGCCTCGGGGGAACTGCTGGCTCGGTGACAACTCATAAAAAACAGTTTGTTGTGCTGGCGTGGGCGGGAACTCAAGCCAAGAAACCCTTTCCCCCCAAAAAAGTGGCGGTATGACCACGGCAGAAAAGAAAATAAGTATCTCAGGGCCTAGAGTTTTTTTATGGGAACACACATATCGGAAGTCGTCCGTGGGAGGAGAACAAAATAATTGCTTCGGGGAAGCCTGCTCGTGCATCCGTTCAATGTTGGGGCCCAATTAGATGAAATGTGTACCACTGTGATATGTGTGTGTGTGTGTGTCTCCTGTTTCTCTGGTTGGAAAATATAGATATCGAATAAAAAGAAGAAAAAATGAAGAAAAAAAAGACTTCGCGGTGTCTGTGTCCCGTGTGTGCCCACTATCCGGCCCTCCCACACATCCTCCCGCCCCCCTTTTTCTTTTCTTTTTTTGTTCGTGTCTCACTGGTTGGGGCGCCTCTGTGGCATTTTAATTTTTCTTTATTTTTTGAAATGCTGTCCCGTATTCCGCCCGGAGCTGGACGGGTGAGTCCAATATCAGCTGGTCGGCTATTGGGCACCAACTTGGTAGAGGGGAGGGGAAGCGCCCACTTGAGAAAAGCAAGACCAAGAAAAAAAAATGAATTTCTTTGGTATGGGCTGTGACCAAGTTCAGCACGTTAAAGGGGGCCGAAGCACGGAACAGGAGCGATTCCATAAGTGCATTGATAAGTGAACGGTCACTCACTCTCTTAACACCCAGCCGTAAAACGAGGCCGCAACTTTTGGGGGATGATCTCGACTCCTTGAAATTGCACGGAACCTTATTTGATAGAGAAAATACAAAGAGAATCAACAGAAAACTGACCTCCTAATAATTCAAAATCGGAGTGTATCGGATACAAACTAACCAAGTGTTGTCAGCCATGCTACCAAAGCAGCCCAGCAGCTAACAAGATGGCTAAAGTCGGTTATATTGGCCCATTCGAATCAACCCACCTTGGGACGTGACTGGATATCCAAGTCCCGTCACGGCGTTTTTCGTCCTATAACCCAGCCTCTCCATCCTCCCATTTCCAGTGGTAGATTTCTTCCAGTGTGCTCAACTTGCTCATCTTCTTTCAATGGGTCAGGCGGAGATTATTGGCACATTCAGAGGGCCCCATCCCACCTTTCCAAATAGGGCCTGGCGGGCATGTGTGGCCCTTCGCGTAGCACTCTGGATTCCTCGTTGCAGTCTAGTGGCCCATATTCCTTCTTCCACGGCGACGACTGTATGTAGAACATGCACCCAACTAACCTTTGGTTCTGTCCATCTCGTTCGTTTGGTGAGCTGGCGTAGCCTGATCTCTTCTCCTGCATACGACATCCACGGCATTATCAGCTTCACCCAGCCTCCACCGTATGTGATATGTTGCAGTCCGTATCTGTACGAGTGGGAATGAGCCAATTATTCGTGGGTGCAACCCTTCGTTCTCGCCTGTTCGGCTGAGGTGCTTGAAAGAAAATTATGTGGTGGACCATCCGAGATAATGGAACCGACCTTTGGGATTCTGGACCATCTTTACCTAACATTATCACATTGCCTACCGCTCACACCAATCCAGTCTTGGACAAGACCACAGCCTCCAAATTCCAGAAGCTGAATAGTCGATGCATCGAGTGATAAGAACCTCAGAGAGGCAGTCTCGTCATATCTGTCCATTCTCGACTTGCCAGCCTTGAGGGAAACCCCAACCCTTGCTGTCGAGAAGAGGGTTCAACCCTATAACGGATTGTCCGTCGGCAACATTCATGACGATAGGAGGCAAGCAACTTACGCGTATCTCGTGAGAGTGTTGTGATCACAGAGTTACTGCACCAACTCGATACACGCTGATCTTACATAAAAAGGCCATTAAGATGCACGGACGTGAACATCCAATATTCCTATTTGTCTCTTACAAGTTTGAGTAAAAATAGAAACCGAAAGAAAGCACTCCTCTTGAGAAATAAAAACGAGGTTTTTTTCTCCTGTTAATCATCACCAATATTTTCATTCCACAATCTCCCTTTACGCCCGTAAACTGCAGGTCACCAGCGCAGATAGGTGTAATGAGACAGGAGAAGGGAAGAAAAAAAACCGAATATTTCCTTTTTTTCTTTTCTTTTTTACTGAGCAAGTCCCCACACCAACTTAAATATCTGGGAAGCTAGACCTGAATCGAGAAAGAAATCACCCTTGCAAAAGTCCCCCAAAGGAGGTTGAGACTGAAATGATGGGACAAGTGAAATTTCAGAACCCCCCCGCCAAAAAAAAAAAAAAACACTTTGTTGGAGTGGGTTCATATCTATCTACTGTATTGTATCTCGTACAGTTCTTATACCAGCCCGGAAAAAGGAGGTTTGTCGTAACGAATCTCCTCAAACTGCACACACGCTTCTCTCGCGGTTTGTCCCTATCTCCTCGACAATGTATCCGGGTTATTTAATAATCCATCATTGTTCTCCTTCCGTTCTGGTTCATTCGAAGAGCAAGAAAATTGGTCTTCTCGCCAAGACTTTCTTTCATCCAGATCTTGTGGGCTTTCTGGACTGAGGCCGGCACGACGGCACGTATGACTTCGAACACAGCTTGACCCCCCTTTTCCCCGTGATTTTACTGGGCGGTTGTGCCTATCGTTGCATTGTTTGCCCACAGGTTAATATCTTGGATTCTCAATACAGGTGGCGTGGTGTGGACCGCGGATGGACACTCTCTTTAACACCCTGTTAAGTACAGGCGTCGACGTGGTGTCTGTAAAGTCCCGACAGTCGTTGGTGGTGACAAGCGCTGTGGTGATGCCCTTGTTACGTCGGCAGTATGATCATGCTCGACGGTGTTTGCCAATAATGTGAAGGATTTGCTCACCACCTGTTTCTCAACGTTGAAGGGGACCCAATCACGACGAGCAGGAATTCGCGAATCATTCTTGCGAATGGGTGTCCTCGCTGCACAATTTTAGGTTTGTCTGGCTGAAAATCAAAGCACAATCTGGGAAGAAATGGATACGAGCAGTGTGAGATGCAATCTCCACCACCAATGATCGCCATTGGCTGTTCCTTTACCATTGTGTTGGTGAACAACTAAAGGAGGTCACAGAACATGAATGGACCTATCCCACCAATAAAACGCTTTAGTCTCCGTTTATTGTAGCAGTAGCCATGATACACACGAAGTCCGGATTGCACATACGTGTACACGCCCCATAAACGCACAACAATGAGTATGCTGGAAGAAAATAGATATCGGAGTCTCCTATAGGTACGTCTCTGTCTTCATTCGGCAGCCCGAGGCTGAGGAATGGAGATGTACGTACTGCACCGTACATCTCATGCACCTGTTCCTACGACACGTCCTCCTGCAGCAGTATCCTGCAGAATACAGCTAGGTACTGGCACTCGTGCGTGCATATAAATTGACTCGACAGCACTTGAGATTGATTGCCCACTCGAGAACATCAACCAAGGAAACGTCCCATGTGGTTATCCTTTACGGTGCGTTTCATTCGTGAATGTATTACACATAGTCACATAGTGATCCTGCAATGTGACCTGCCTGCATCTTGGAGTGTCTCCTTTTGGCGAGACCAGAGGGGATGCATTGAGGGTCTAGTCTGTACATCCAGTACTGTACAGTACACTACAGTACTTATGAACAGACTGGACTCGTTATGTTGTAATGTAATGCCTATTTAGTCTTGCCGTCCTGTGGACTTTGAGATCAACATCGTCTCTGGACATTAGCCCTCCACGAAGTATACGCAATCCTGTCGTGGTAATGAAGTTCGATCTTCAAGATGAGATTGCACATATCCGTGCCCATACACAGGATGTCCGACGTGGTAGTAACGCTTAAGAACTAAGGAAAGACCCCCCTGGTCCTATTATTCACTCCTTCCCCCCTGGTCGCACTACCATTCGCGTCCACGTGTGGTCGATGGGTCAGTCGCGGTTGCCATTTTTGTTTTGGGAAAGAGCTTGCTGGTCACCAGCGCGGTCTAGTTCCACATTCTGAACAGCAGTCACGATGGAAACATTTCCCAGCCCTGCCTAACTTTTGCTGCATTCTCTTGAAGATCCTCACGATCGTACCTGCCGATGCAAGATACCATAAGAAACCAAGTTACAATACCTGCGTACCTGCCTCTTCATCCATTGGAGAACCGCTTCCTCACTTGCCAACTCCCTCCTGCTCCTTTTGCCGCGCCCGTCCCCCTGTTTTATCGTGATAGGTAGATTTGTTCTTCTGCCGAAAAAAAAAAAAAAAACAAGAAAAAATTACAAAAAAATCCTTTCTCTTCTTTTTTCTTCGACCAAATATCACGAACCACGAACAAACCTTGAGATACGCGGATAATCGTCGTTGTACGCACCCGTCCTCCGACCGGAAACCCTCGACACATTCTAGAAACGCAGTATACTACAAATCCCAGCTTCAAACATCCTCCTAGCTGCGTCCCACGTCCGACCCCATCCACATAAACAAGAGTCGAAGAACCAGGAAGCGAAGGGCGAGAATTGGAAAGACACACATACTCAACACATATATCAAACCGATTGACATATTCTGTTCCACCTCGCCGTCATTATCCAAGCCGTGTTTGTCGTATTTGTCCGAACAGGAACGACACATTTCTCGTTCTTTACTGTACACCCTGCCGCTCCACAGCCATTCATCCCTTAGACCTTTGGCGGTGAAACATCTGCACTGAGGGCACCAGCTGTCACCAAGGTATGCAGTCTCCCTTTCCTGTTGACGGCAGAATGATCTGATTCTGTGTATCTTCCACTTGCTTGTCCCCTCTTGACCGTATTGGTGACAGTTTGACCATACACCGGCCCGTTGTGATTTACAGGCAAGTGCCAAATCATCAACACAGACGGCAAGCTGCAGTAGGGGATACATTATCATCTACCCGACAGTAATATCCAATGCATCGTCCACACCCTCCACACCCTAGAACGACCTGATGAAAGTTGCAAAGAATCAGAAAACCACCACATATGCCCCTTCGAAGACGGACTCTTCTCTTGACCTGGTAACTGACCAACTGCTGTGCTCCTTTTCATGTTTCTAGGTACGCGTCCTTAACATACTCGGAACACTCCGTCCTCCAATCAACTTCCTATCAATCCCATCCCCCCATTTCTCTTCGTCGGCCCGCCACCTCGGCAGTACATATCTGAGGCGTCAATTATGTTTGAGAGAAGTTTTTCTCTTGCCACTCCAATACAGCTGACCACGTTACTCATCCTTTTCTTCTACGCCGCACCGTGTTGAAGCGAAACCCCATCCCCACTCACATTCGTTGAAGTATACGACGCCCTCTCATCTGGCCACCCGCCGATCTGCTCCCGAGAAAAGAAATAGCACCATTGATTTGCAGGTGACGAACGGTATCTGCGAATCTCTTCCCCGTTACGCCCAGTTTGAAATCAATATCTGTCCTTTTGCCGCCGTCGTTTCTTTGCTTTCTCGTTGGCCTGCTTTCTCATTGCTTTGGATCCTTTCTCACGGGCCAACAAAAAGTATTTGTGACTTCAACTGAGGCATCCACTTCCATACCAGCCGCTTCCAGCCGCGAACACTCTCTAGCTACTGTCAAGTGCAAGTGTGCGATAGCTATTTCAACGTAGTGAATGCTTTCTGTCTTGCTTCATCATCTTTCGCATCTGGGGAAGGCTGTGACTTCAACCATTTTATTAACATTCAGCTACAGCCTCGTTCACGTCCCAGCTTCTCGGGCCCATCTTAAAAGTTGTATCAACTTTTCATACAAACACTGGTATGTGCCCCAGAAATTCTTTTTTACAGGGATGTTCCCGCGTTTGGCAAGGATAATTGCTGTGAATCTCGAAGAGTGTTGTCTAGTAAACCCTACTTTGCATATGACCTTGACTAAACCAAAATAAACTGCCACCACTCTCTCCAGAACAAGACCACGATCCCCCATCCAGAGAAAAAAAAAGGAAAAATCCTCCGTTCGTGAGGCGGATATTCCATTGTCCTTTCCTGTCCGTTAGTACCCATCTTTCATAGCATCACAGCCCGGCCATTGTTGTTGCGTTGCAGCTTCGTTTAAGCACTGCTGCATTGCTTCCCCTACCGACGTTGCCCTCCCTGAACCATGTAAGTTGCCACACCTTTTTTCTTTTCTTTCTCTATTCTTCTTTCGTTGCTCCCTTCCATGTCCACGGCTTGTCCCTTGCTTCTTTTCTTCCTTCTTGTTCTTCTATCGCTCAATATCCTTACACTTCTTGTACTGTATATCCTGTTTTTGCCCACTTGTGAGTTCCAAGCCCCCCATGTTTTCACTTCGTCACCCAGGTCCAAGTTGACACGAACCATGTGTACCTTGTGGACTGAACATGCCCTGCCTAAATTCCCCTCGGGTCCCAAAGACGGATTCCATCCTCCAACGCGGTGAATTTTGGGTTAGTCTCCCTTTTTCGGCGGCGTCCACCTATCTCTTTCACCTCCTGTTCCTTTCTGGATGCCGCGGGTTGACCTGAAGATTGAGCACATAATCAGGGAGAACGGCATCTTGCTTGTATCCCACCGAGCATCTGAGCCTCCTTTTGATTTACTACATTCCATGTTCGAGTAAGAAGGGGACGCGCTGCAAATCCTACTCCTACAGCAAAAACACAAGACACGCGCACACACAGCACAAGAAAACCTTCAATACCCTGGCAAATTACTACCCCTATCCCTACCCTTGTCAACGACCCAACGGGCCACGGCGCATACGGCGCTCACTTGGCCCAATCTTGGGTTTCCTTAATCACTCCCGGAAGTAAATGCCTGGATGGACCAGGCCCCAGCTCTCTCTGCTGCATCTGATCTGACTTTGAACCCCTTCCTCATGCAATCTTCCCGTTTTTATACCTGGCACACCCCCGTTAGGTCCCGCGTTTAACCCATAGCTTTTCTCTTCCATAGAAACTTGGACCTGCTGTTCTTTTTTCGTCGTTTATTCTTCTCCAAGTCCTCAGCCAAAAACACTGGCTCTCTCTCCTATTGTTTTCTCTTCCCTTTCCCCTCAAACTGATTCTCTTCTTTGTTCCACTTTCTCCTCCAACCAAGACATTTCGGTTCCCTTCTTTTCTCCCCTGGTCTGTCATCCCTCATATCACCTATTACCAGTGAGTGAACTTTGGCCTTTGTACCGCATCATATTGTATGTGTATGTGGTCTCCTGTTGACCGATAACCCCCCCGTCACAACCTGGCCCCTTCCTGCCTTGCCGTGTCTTTCCCCAAAGTGTGCAGCTCTTCCCCCAAGCAACCACCTTGCTTCCTCCCCGACTGCTTGCAAGCTTCCCTACCCCCATGATGAAGATCTCCCTGCCCCGAAAACCCCACGCTCGCTTCTGGCGGTTGTTCAGAGACATCGCCCTTGTCATTGCTGGCCTGTCGTTGTCATTCGCAACATACCTTAACGTGAATCGCTTATGTATGTGCAGGGCTTTGCCAGAGTGTCGGGTTGACTAACAGGATACCGGCGATGTTGGATTAGACGACGTTGAAAGCCGGAATTTCTCTTAACTCGAACTCGACGGACACTTCCAGGATACATCTTTGTCCGGTTTCTTTTTCGTACGCCTAGCAAAGAAGTCTCGTCCTTTAGTGTGGTAAGTGGCACTCTTTTATTTTTTATTTTTGTCTTCAATATGTGCTCTTTTATCTCCTGAAGTGTTTAGTTCTGCCAAAATTCTTTGTTTCCCTGAGGGAACGCCGATGGACCTATATTGCCGCCAGTAGATAGCTTGTTCTTGGGAGCACACTTCTTTTCTAGTGGGAGTGACGTTTATCTATCATCCAGGCGCGCTACACTATTTTTTTCTTCTTTTAAGTGCGAATGGTTGAACCCTGAATCTAATCTCAAGTTTATCTCGTCAAAAGGCGAATTAGCACGAGCACTGTATTTTTGGAGGCTTTCCCTGAGCATTGTGAGTACTCCCTGCACGGAACTAACGCCTTGACAGAATCGACCTCGCTAACATGAGATAACTGAGACCTTCACACAAGTTTTATTTACACTTTTCAACCACATTTCTGCTCTGAGAGCATGACCATCCGAGCAGCCATGGCACAGAACCGTCCGGCCCCGGCCCATCATTACATCAAGCCGGAAGCTGCTGAAGCGGTAAGTTTGGACCTGTTTTCTTTGGTTTTTGCCCCCCTTCTTCCTTGATCAGCCCTTCCCATTACGTTCTGTAACGTTATTCCCCACTGTTGATCCAACTTGATCTCCTTCACGTTCCGAGCAGTTTTAAATCAAAACGTGCTCTGTCTCCCTCAGCCCAACTCTCCCACCTTCCCTAAAGAACCACCTCATCCCTTACGGAGACCCCTCCAAAAGATCCGCCAACGCTCGGAGCGGTTAATACATTCCGATCATTCTTCTGGAAGTTGGAAGGTTTGCCGCCGTGGTTGGAATTTTGTTGTTTCATTCAGCTCGGCCTATTGATGAGCCGTCTAAGTTAAGTGGCGTTAGGCGGCTTTGTTAATACACGCACGAGGACCTTTGCATTCTTTTTTCTTTCCTTTTTCCAATCAATACGAAAAAAAACTGTTTGTCTTTGCCCCCCCTCCCTCAGAAACCCACCAACCTCATTGGTCTAAGATTTTAGTCTCTTAGACTCACAGGAGGGAGTGGAATGAATTCGAAATTGATATAACCGGCCGGCGGCTAGTGGCAACTGGATGTGTCTATTTTTTATCCTTTTCCTCTTCCACCCACCGGAGGAGTCATAGTGGTACTCCAAGCGGATTGAAAGCCAAGAAAGAATAGGAGAGACCGACACCTTGGGAAGGGAGGAATGTTCCTAGAAGTCGGCATTGCCATACTTTCTCCACGGTGAAAGCTTCACAACATACGTCACATGTGTACGCCGTTATTCTTCTCCTTCGTTGCCCTCTTTCGATCATTTGATATCACGAACAATCTTACACCTTTTTAGTCTTTCTGGCTTCATTTCCCCCTGTACCCTCAACACCATTTCCACCCCCCCTGAAGCTAGATGACCCCGGTCTTCCATGTGCTACCAGAAATCAATTTTCCATTGCAGACGGTGCATAACGCTAGTGGCGCTTGGGTGCAAATCTTAGCAACCCATGGCCTTTTCATGGCATAGATTTCCCCTAAACTGGCGCGAATGTGTTATGTTAGTCCCATATTCCCATAATCACCAACTTTTGGTGAGCAAGGCTAGCTCCTGAATAGTTGGTGTTTTATAATATCGTCAGGGAGGAGAGGAGGTCTTGGGGCCTTGAGTCCTGCTCTTTTTCTTGTTCGTTCTTTTTTTCTTATTCAAGAAAGGGATGATGGGGAAGACAGAAGACAGAGAGAGAGAGAGAGAGAGAGCGAGAGCGAGACGAGAGACATTCGTGATAGGCAACCCTGCTGGTGCTGGTTGGGCGGACTCCCGTGCATGCACCATTCTGTTCCATCCCCCACCGTTTAGCCACCCCTCCCCCCCCCCCCCCCCCCCCCTTCATTGGCCATCCCTGTGCTTCTAGTGTTTGCAGAGTGGTGGGTGGATGATTCTGAGGTATCCGCCCATATTTTACGAATGTGGAGGGATAGATAGTTCTGCCTCTATAAGAAATCACAGGACTGAGAATCGCGCCCCGAAAGGAGTTCGTTGGTGGTCAATGTGTTTTATGAAGGCCACTCAAGCGGCCCAGAGCATAAACATGATTTCATCTGTGATCTCAGCCAGTTCCAGAGTGAAACCGGCAGCCAATGCTCACTCCAACACGGCGCCAAACGATGCGGAAGAGTTTCCTCGATCGTTGGGCTATTCATATACAAACGTCCAACTTGGATTGCTGGCTCCCAGTTTATATATCCACGACCAGGAAGGGTGTGACATGCAGCCAGGGACAGCTGCATGTGCAATATAGAGTGTACGCCGTAACACAGGCGCACATACATTTCCCGCTCCTGTTTTCGAAGGACACGAAGCTACGGCTCCAATTCCCGAGGGTGGCCCCCTAAGTGCGAGGACGAAGAAATTCGGGTTTCGTGCTTAATTACTTCGTTCGTGTTCCACCACTCGAGCTTGTTTGGCGTCTCTCTCCTTACTGTTGGGTAGTCCCTAGTCCTTCGCCTGGCCATTCTTGCCATTCCGCTGGTCTTTTTCCACTTTCTTCTGGTTCCCCACCTTTGGACTCTAAGACTGTCTCGCTCATTTCTTCTACTCGGACTTGAGAGAAGAAAGAGGAAAAAAAAGGGTACATTTTGTTGAAATACCCCCCATTGCAGCCCGATTTTCTTCTTGGGATTCCTCCCCCCCAGTTTCTTTCCCAGCTTTCTACATCCCCCTGTCAATCTTTCTTGATATCTCTGGATGGTTTTTTCCCCGTCGTGACAACTTCAAGACGTCTTCATTCCTTCAATCGAGCTGTCTTTGGCTCTTTATCGTGTCCATTATCCGATCATTGGGATCTTTCTCTGTTTTCTGTCTCTGTCTCTCTCCCTCTTTCATCTGGCTGTTCACTGTCACGAAACGCTCCGTTTTTCGCTACTCTTCCAGGAGAAAAAAGTTTTCATTGGGTCCCCTCCCCTTCGGCTATTTCCTCCCCGAATCTCGGTATGCATGTCAATCAAAAGTCCAGAAAAAAAAGAACATCCAACGTTCAAATACGTATTCTAGTATTCTAGACTGGCCATAGAGAAGTTCTACGTGCGTTCAAGGCTTCGAAGTCGTTGCGTTGCATCCCACGCGATATCTGCATCACAATCATTTCCCCGAATATTGCACCTCACTTCCTTCATTCCGGGACCCCTTTGGCCCCTGACCTGGCGTGGAAAATCCTTGTTATTTTATTTTCTGGCTTTCCGTCTATGGACCTTTCGACGCGTTTCTAGAGAGAATTGCAGACCAGGTCATTTTTCGCTTGGGTCATGGAGAAACCTTGTTGGTTTCGATCGTCTAGATGGCTCCATCCCCCAACCCTGCCCGTTATTATCATTACTATCATTTTTTTTGCTGCACTCTTTTCATATCGGTTGCTTAAAACAGAGCAGGGGCCCCAGTCCCACCCAGCTATTCCTGGTCTCTTCGTGCCCCTGAAATGCCAAGGGCACATGCACCTTATACATATAGCCCATCCCACACCCTTTTTCCACACCCACACACAAACATCCTTATCCCTCTATTGCTTTCTTCTCTCTCTTGTTTTTTTTCTCCCTCTTCCACACATTTACTACTACCACCTTCTACCTACACACACACCACCTTCTACCACCGACTCTCTTCCGGCCCTGTCTATTCTGCAATCCTTTCAGCCTTCCGACATCGTTGCTGGTCCTTCCTCTCCTTCCTCCTCTTCGCGTCTCGATCACGAGCATAACCTCCTCCGCCTCTCTCTTTCACTCTCACATACATAACCCACCCAGAACTAAAGGACTAATGGGACTTCTACCTATGCATCAACAACAGCAGCAGCAGCAGCACCATCCCCACCACCAGCAGGGATTGCCACCGCCTCACCAGCAGCAGCAACAACAGCCGGCGCAACAGCAGCAACAGCATCAGCAGCAGCAGCACTACTCTCGCCCTTCGAGTATTGTCCAACAGCATCACCAATCCGCCGCTCCCTCGCAACAACACTCTGCCTACCCCTCGACTCACTCCATCCACTCGGTCTACTCCAACAACCACCAGTCGAACGGTCAGCACGCGTCTGACAGTCTCCCGTACTACCAACACGCCAGCCCCTACAGCACCCCTGGAGCCACAAACGGATACACGTCCGCCACCGGTATGTTTTGATTTTTTTTTTTTTGTGTGGTTGAGGTCTCCTCATATTGGCAGCATGTCTGCGTGGACGTTGCCGGTCTTGGTGATGGTGTCGCCTTGCTTCGATATTGTCTCATCGGACTGCCAGAGTACTGTTGGTAATAGCTGGGACCATTCTCACTTTTCAAGGGAAAATGTGAAAGACATGCCTGCCTGGTCTTGTCTATCCAGAGTCGGGATTGGGGGCTATTTCCATTCCTTTGGATGGGAGCAAGCCCAGACCACATGCCTGTGTACAGGGAGACCGGCTTGACACTTGCTTCCTCCCTGCATTCACCCTCCCCTCACCGCACCCAAGGGCGACACAATCAAGACAACGGCCCACCGGCGATGAGATCATACCTTTCTTCCTTCCCATCTTCCCCTGGATGGATTGAACCTCATCCTCCCAGGCGGCGTGCTGCTTATATTTCCCGCGCAATGCCTACGGCTTATGCAGTTACTGTTGCCGACTCAATGCTGACTTTGTTTCCTCTTCACCACTCCAATTAGACACCTCCGACATGATTGCCGCACAACTCCCCAGACATCCTTACCCGTCGATGCCCTATCACACTCCTCAGTCCAACTCTCCCGCTTCTGTTGCCTCTCCCCAACATGACCAGCACCGGAGTCTGTACGGGCAACCGCCCTCGCAATCCCTGCAGCAGTCGATGTACTACCCTCCTCAGCAGACTCAGTACCAGGCCATGACTGCTCAGACCGCCCAGTCCCCCTACGGCGCGCACCCCAGTGCCCAGTCTCACCAAACCATGACTTCGCAACCGGCCATGATGATGCCTCACGCTGCTTCGCAGAGCGCCATGGGCCAGCACTCGTCGCAGCACCAACCGCAGGCTGGCATGACTAACAGCCCCCGTCACGCCAAGATGGAGTTGCAAGGACCTCACCAGATGCAGAAGGCCCAGTCGGTCCCCCTGTCTGGCCCTCACTCGCACCACAATGGCTCCTCTTCGATGCCTGGCTCGGCCGGCTCTACTCCTGGTGTCAACAACAGCGCCGCCCCCGGCCCGATCCCCGCCACGACTCCTCTCGTTGTCCGCCAAGACCAGAACGGCGTGCAATGGATTGCTTTTGAGTATTCCCGCGACCGCGTCAAGATGGAGTACACCATCCGTTGCGATGTCGAGTCGGTGAACACCGACGAACTCTCGGCCGAGTTCAAGACCGAGAATTGCGTGTACCCGCGTGCCTGCTGCCCGAAGGAGCAGTACCGGGGCAATCGCCAGGTCTACGAGACCGAGTGCAACACTGTTGGATGGGCCTTGGCCCAACTCAACCCCACGCTCCGCGGCAAGCGTGGCCTGATCCAGCGTGCTGTTGACAGCTGGAGAAACAGCAACCAGGACCCGCGTCTTCGCAGCCGCCGTGTCCGCCGCATGGCCAAGATGAACAATCGCAAGGCCATGCAGGGCTCTTCCCAGCCTCCCCACCTTGCCGGCCCTGGTGGTCTTCCCGGTATGCCAGGACCTCACAATCCCCTTGGTAAGCCCGCTATGGCGGTCATGGGCCAAGCCATGCACCACCCGCACCATGCTCAAGAACATGGCCCGAACGGAGCCGAACCGGTGGGCATGTTCCAGCATGAGATGTAAATGAAGCCAGTTGCTTCATCGCATCGTTATCCACACAGGGAGTCTGTCCTTCACTGAAGGATCCCCTTTCTTTCCTACTATGATACCCAGTTTCTTGTGTCCCAAAGTTTAGCATTGGGTGCTTCACAATATCATTTTCGTTCTTTTCCTCTTGGAAGTTCCATTTCCTCCATATAAATAATCCTCTCACTCACCACCACCTCCCAAATGTTTATATCTGAGTCTGTCCTGATTTGAGATACTTTTGCTGCTTCGATTTCTATTTCTGTTTTATTTTCGCGTTTCCCTCCTCCTTCTCATAATTTCTACCCGCCTGTTTTATATCCCGAGATCGGTCTTTCATTCCTCAGTTTCCTGTTACCACAAAAAAAGTTTGCATATATTCCCCCTCTACATTCATACTTGTGTGTTTGGATTTTCTCTCTTCAAATTCCTGTTTTCCGTTTCCTTTCTTTCCTTGTCCAGATTGATTTTCCTTTGCAGTTTTTGTCGCGATTTCTCTTTTTTTCCGGACTCTACCAGTCGTCGTTTTCCTTAAAGCATTTTCTCACTTGAAGCTCTATCGGGCTTTTCTCTATTTTCTTTTCTCTCTTTCTCTCTCGTGTTGGCTCTTGTTTCTTGTTTCTCTCCTTTTCGTCTCTTTTTCCTTTTCTCAACTTTTCTCTGGTATTTGGGCTGTTTATATTCCCGGTTGTTGCATGTCTTGTGGTTTTCCTTTTGCTCTCAGTTGCTTCCTTGTCCCTTTTTTTTCGGGCAAATCTGTCCGGAGATCACATCTTGCGAGGCCTTTTCTGGGGTTTTATTCTGCTTGGCAACCCTTCCTCGCCGTTCACAATTGCCGTCTGGCAATCTACCTTGCCATGGCCGGGCTCCGGACAGGAGTCATCAGGCGGCAGCGAATGGGCAACGAGAGGTTTGCAAGCGAGAAGAGTGGGTGAGGCCGAAAAGAGTATCATTCTCCTACGAGATTAGGAAATGCTTGGTTTTGATTTTTTGGCAACCAAAAAAAAAGGTCTGGTTCTGTACATTACCATTAAAGCTCGCATACCAGTTGGCTGCTGATGTTCTCTTAGCTTGTCATTGCGTTTCGTGTCGTTTTCTTTTTTATCCGCGCAACCACTGGTTCTGCTGAGGCGTTTTGTTTGTTTTTAGAAGTTTCTGTTCCCGACATTTTGTCTTCTTTTGGTGTCGCGGATGCAGCAGTCGCATTTCAAGAAGATTTCTGCTTTTTATACTGTATGCTTTGTTCTGTTGTTATCTGTTTATCTGGTTTGTGCTTGAAAGACGTGAGCTTTAAACGGCCGCGGACTTCCAGCTGTTGCTGTATTTCTGCCACAGGAGAGAGAGAGAGCGAGAGAGAGAGAGAGAGAGGGACGAGAGAAAACCTGGTGAGTTGAGAGAGCGAAAAGCGGAAAACACGGCATACGGAAAGGAGAGAAGATCACGACAGATGCAGAGAAGAACGGGAGAGACAGAAGAATTTTGAGCTTTCGAGAAGACAACAAGGTGGGATTTGCTTTGCTTTTTTCTCTTCTGTTTCCTCACACCCCCCCTTTCCCCATTCTCAAACTCTTTTCTTTTCCCTCTCGCTGGTGCTGCTTAGTGTTGAAGCAGCCCAATCCTGGACATTCTCCTGCACGGCTCTTCCATGAAGTTGCATTGCAAGTGGGCATGGAGACAGAAGCGAGAAGAAGAAAAGGGTGGAAGATGGGCGGTGAGATCAGAAAGCGAAACACAAAGCCCAAATCCTTACCCTTTTTGTCGGGTTTTCCACGCAGACATTCCCTGCATATCCTCAAATCTTCGACATGCTCTCCCTGTCTTGCGAAGCATCGGTTTTTCTTCTTGTTTTCCTTTTTCCTTCTGCAGAGTCCTGTCTTTTTTGCTCTCCCCCTCATCCATACACCCAACAAAAACCACATAATTGTTGGCGGCAAAGCCTGGCTGCCTCGAAGGGACATCCCGTCACACCTCTCTCTCTCTCTCACTCACTTTTGCTGTTTCCCCCATTCACGTTTTGGCTTCACAGTGGACTGCCGAACGTAATCAAACAAAAAAGTGATACCTCACATTTTCCCTTCTATCATCTGTTTTACCCCTGAACTGTTATTGTGGGTGTGTGCCCCTTTTCTAAGTTCGCTTCTATCGACCCATACTCATGTTGTTGTCGTGTCGCGTCGTTCTTGCTGTTCGGCCATGCCATCCAGTTCCACCTATGCCACACACACATCTAGACATTTTCCTGCACCGCCTACTTCATCACCGCCTCTATATAGGGGTTTGACCGGTCCTGCTGTATGGGCTATCCATATTTTCTGCCAGCCAGGGACCTTTCCCGCCGCCCCCCCTTTCCGCGAAGCTACCCCTGTTACATCTCCCAAAGAAGCGATCCCATGTTTTCTTGGCACTCTATCTGCCCGCCGTCGTGTGGGACATGTTGCAGATCTCCGAGTGTGGTAGATCATACATGTTTTGGGCAGGGTGCCATCGTATAGGAGTGATTGTTTGATGGACTTTGTGTGTTGGGTTTTTTTTTTTTTTGCTGGTAGTTTACCATGCAGACACGAAGTCTCCGAGCAAGCTCACTTCCATACACTGGGACCAGTGAATCAGGCTCTTCTGTGGATACACCCTCCACTCTTCATCTAGGGCTTACCAATACCCCCAGAGATACAGGATCTTGGCCTCTTGTTCTCTACACACTCACCTCCGTTCGAACTAGGGTTACTAACATACACCTTCTTCCAGATTCTCGAGACCGCGCAGAGGGATCTGCGGATAGCTTGGGATCGGCACCTGGGTCAGACGATTCTCGAACTGCTCATGTGTTCCATGGAAACTATCCCTACCCGAGTAACGTCACACCGTCCCGCCATGACATGATGCATGGGGGCCACCCTGGCTCGGGCATGGTGACGGCCGCTTCCAGAGCCACGCCGGACGACGACCAGGACACCAGCGAGCTGTTCCCGGATCTGCCGGAGGCCAAGAAGCGCAAGTTCATTCTGGTTGAGGACGTTGCGCGCAAGTCGCGTCTCCGTGTGCGTGCCACGCTGGAGGGCGTGGACACCAAGGAGATCCCCGACAGCTTCCGCAAGGGCTTCAGCGTGTTCCCGCGCAGCTACTTCCCGCGCGAGATGCAGTCGCCGCCGCCCAGCGCGACGGGCAGCCAGTTCTTCATGGACGACATGACCGACGACGGCGGTGACGACGGCATGGAGGAGACGATGCCGGGCCACGGCGGCCGTGGCGGACGCCGCGGATTCAGCAGCAGCGCCGGTGGCAGCAGCCGCGACAAGATGATGGTGAAGGTGCGGGTGGGCGGCGACCGCGAGGAGGTCGAGGTGGCGGTGCCGCGCACACGCAAGGCGGCGCGGTCGAAGGAGGTGCGGCTCAACGACCTGGGCCACCGCATGGCGTGGCTGCAGAGCCGGGTGTTTTCGGGGCGCACGATCTTCCTGCAGCGCGCGCTGGACTGCTACCGCAGCAAGACGCTGACGGCGATGGAGGCCGACTCAACGGAGGTGTCGCCGGTGTCGTCGCTGTACCTGACGCGCATGGGCAAGAAGAAGTGGGATGAGCGCATGCGACGCCAGGACTCCAAGGGGTCGGACGACGAGGCTTGAGGGCGTCGTTGTCTGTCCGTCTCTTGTCGCGTATAGCTTGATTGCTATTGTGTTGGCTTTTTCTTTTCTACGGTGCTATCTTCTGAGTGGCTACCATTTTTGTCTGTCTCTCTTGTCGACTGAGGCACAGTTCCTTGCTCCTTGTCTTGTCTTGCGATCTTGGTGTTCGTCTTTTCTACCGCTGCATCCCTGCTTTTGCGTTCGTCGTTTCTTCTCGTCTGTTCACCTCTTGTTTCGCCTCGTCATTTCCTGCTCTTGTTTGATTTTCCTCCTCCCATCCAGTTTTTAATCGCTCCTCGCATTTTCGGGTTTCTCGTGCTCTGCCTCGAATCTTTGCCGTTCTTTGCCTGCGACATTTTCTTTTCTTTTCTACTCTTTTCTCTTCCATATCTTGTTGGTGTTCTCGTCTGGGAATGTTTTCTTTTTGGCGGGGACTTGGGGGCCGGCGGTCTGCTGTTTCCGTTGAGTTGCTTTTAATTTTGTTTTTGTCTTTTTCGTTGGGGGACGTAATATCTTGTTTTTTCCTGCGTTTTGTTTCTTCGCTTTGAACTTCTTCTTGCTCTTGTTTGGTTTGCTGGTTTTGCTTGCTTTTTTAAGAAGAGATTGGAAGTTCGAGAGACGGGGGATCCCCCACCCCCCCAAAACAAAACACCAAACCAACCAACCACCACCACTGTTGATGGATACCGGGAGAACACACACGAACAAAAAAAAAAAAAAAGAGGAAACGCATACTGTTTTCTGAAGTGGTCCGGGGGGGTTGTTGGGTTTTGGGGGACGAGGGCCCAAAAACACCAAAAAAGCTTCCGGAGCGATCCGGGGCGGGCTCTCACATTCATTTTTTGCTATTTTCTTGTTGCGATTTCTTTGTTGTTGTAATGTTGGGGGTTGAGGTTGGAGGGAGAAAAAAACGGAACGAAAGCAGATATCTAAAAAATCATGTAGCGATGGTTATATACTGAACTCCTCTACGTGTTTGTGCTTGCGTGTACGTGTGAGTGAGTGAATGTCTTGTTGCATATTGGAGGATCTGGCGGGAGGATTAGGGGATCTGTAAGTGAGAGGAGAGGGTGATATCTCGCCGGCGGGTGTGAGCGCAGTCGTTCAGCTGGGGATTTTGACATGGGCCAGGCCAGGCCGGTACGGTCGAGGATGAACCAGAACTCGACATCAACGGGCAGATATGATGGTTTTCTCCTATGTAGTGATCTAACGACCACGGACAACGCACGGCGGTGGAGCAAGGCTCGCACGTCTGCAACTTGTGCTGTCATTACAACCTGAGCCGGGCGGGTTTCTCCACTGGGGTGGTTGCCCGACTAGAGAGACGGCGGGGGCGGGATTTTGCATGATGATATATACAGTACAGTATACATTGGGGGGTTTTGCTTTTGTGGTTTTGTTAGCCAACTATTGACAGAGGGGAATAGGAAAGAGGAGTCTGGCGGGAGCTCGGGATTAATGGCGGAGAAATGTGGACTCTACGGATCTACAAGCTACTCATAGGCAGAGGAGAGGAGAGGTCGGAGAGTGACCGAGAGAGAGAGAGCGTGTGTGTGTGGCTGCTGGAATGTTGATGGTCCCGTGTGCCACTGACACACAGAGAGGGCACACATAGACTGTGGCTCGTGTGGTGTGTTTGCCTGGTGGGTTTCAGGAGATGGGCAGTCGGTTCTACGCAGTGGAGAGTTCTCAAGGCCGACTGGACTCGAAATTTGGTGTGTCTATTTCGAGAGGAAGTCAAAGGGGGGGAAGGGAGGGGAACTACGCCACACTCTGAGACAGCGTGGAGGCGCACACACACACACACACACACACACACACACACACACACACACACACACACACACACACAAGAGTACCTACAGTACTGTACTGTACCCAAGATCCATCCATCATCTCTGGCTAGCGGGACGGTTGTTTCTTCTTCTTGTTCGCGGGATTATAAGCGGTGAGGGAGGGAGAAAAAGCCTGACTGCTGCGCCACATTCAGCGGGTTTCCCGTTCCCTGCGCCGGGGAGACGCGAGGGTTCGGAAAGAAAGACTGAGAGAAAGAAAGAACAGACGAGACGAGCCAGAGATGTGGCGTAGACGCTACGCCGAATACAGTATGGAGGGAGTCGTTTTTGGGTGATTAAAAGGAGCAGTGTTGTGTTTCAATGTGTTCCCTTTCGATCAGGAAGTTCGGATGCGATGGACATGGACATACTGGCTTTGTTTGCTGTTTTGCTTGGGCGAGCTTTGCATCGTGTGGCGACAGCGATAATCCGGGGGAGGTTTTTTCCATTAAATACCATGGCACTTTTCAAGACGACGAGACCAGAGCGAGGTCCGATCTCCACTCCGTGTTTTCTGGGTGTTCTGTGTGCCTTGACTGGGGGCGAATTTGAACTAAAAAACCTTACAGGGTCAGGAGAAGAAGAAAATCCGTCACATAAAAAAATGTCCCCGTCTAAACAGAGAGGGGACAATTCTTCATTGGACACGAGAGGAAGGAGCGACGCGGCTGAGAAAACCCCCCCCAAGGAGTCCAGGGCAGGCAGGAACTTCCTTGAACGACCAAACTGTGAGCAACCAGGCCATTTCTGTTGGGCTGAATCCAGCCCCGGCCGCTTGATTGACACACAAGGAAAGAGCTGGGTGGCCAGGCAGTCGCGACTTTTGGTGCAGCAGACAGGGAAAGACCAGCCAGACCTAGTCTTCCTTTCCTTCCTGTTTTTCTTTTTTTTTCTTTCCAACGATCTCGGGGTTTCTGTGTGTTCTTTGCTGAAGAGCTGATTTCTTTTTCTTCTTCCATCCTCTCGTTTCCCCCCCCCTCCTCATCGCGACTCTGGATCTTGTAACCCGTATACTCTCATTTCGTTTCTCGTCATGTGTCTTACGGTGTGATATCGCGTGTTCGCTGACCGCCATCGTGACTTCCCTCTCTTTTTCTCTCTCCTTCCTTCGCTTCCTTCTCTCTCCTTCCCTCTTCTGCCTGCCCCGGTTTGTGCAACATACCGCCTATCTCCATATCGACCGCGATCTCTTGTCTCTATCTTAATAATCTACATCTACACTTGCGATCTCGGAGCATCTTTCTCTTTTCGCGTATCTGTCTATTATATATATGTATTCGATCCTTAACTTCATCCTGTACCCCATCCCCGCGTGTTCCACCTGGCTGGCCAGCCCTTATAAGCTGCGTCAGCCATCTCTCTCTGGCGGGGCACACCGATGATTGCATAGTCGGCCCCTCTTCACTCTATCTCCCCCCCGCGTCGCCGCCATGTCCGGGCCTCCGTATCAGGGGTATGCCCCGTACTACGGCCAGGCACAGCAGCAGCTGCAGCCACCGCAGCAGCAACAGCAACCTCCGACCGGGTACTATCAACAGCAGCAGCAGCAGCAGCAGCAGCAGCAGCATCCCCAGCAGCAGTATGCTCAGCGTCCGCAGTACCAGCAGTATCAGCAACACCCACAGAACATGCATCCGCAGTTCCAGTATCAACAGCAGTACCCGCAGCATCAGCAACAGAATCATCTTCAACAGCAACAACAACACCCCGCGCAACACTTCCAGCAACAGCCACATCCCCATTTATCTTCCCAGTCTACTGGCCGACCTCAGCAAATGCAGCCGCTGCAACAGCAGCAACAACGACCACCTCAGCAGCAGCAGCAGCAGCAGCAGCAGCAGCCCCAATTCCAACAACAGCAGCAACAGCAGCAACCTCAGTTCCAACAACCGCAACAGCAACAGCAGCAGCAGCAGCAACAACCTCACTTCCTCCAACCCATCCGCCAGACCTTTCTCGCCGAGCTGCCTGACACTCCATACACCCCCCAGTCGTCGGCTGCAACCCCAAATGGCCTGCAGTCAGGAACCACTGCTGCACATGTCAATCTTCCTGCAGAACTCCCAAGCGATCCTGCCATCCGGCCTGCCAAGCCGGATGACTCCCGACTCTCTGCCGACACAGCCAAGCCCAGCAAGCCCTACCAGGCAAACCCCTGGGGATTCTTTCTGGAAGATGCCACCCCGCCGCCGTCGGTGTCGTCGTCGCCCTCCACGAATCCCGATGCGCCATCCCCAAACTCCCCCGCCCCCGCCCCTGCTGCCGCCCCCGCTGCCGCTGCCGCCGACAGTCCCGACTCGCAAAATTCCAAGCCTCCCTCCGCCCCGATATCCGACTCCGATGCCCAGCCATCACATAAACATCGCGTTGGCCATCTGCAGGCACCCGCCACCATCGAAGATCCAACTCCACAGCCCGTGCACAATGTCGACGACCCTCCCCCCATTCTGTCGCCGTCGGCGTCTTCCACCACTGCCAACCCCAATCAACCCGCTCCGCCCCCACTCCAGTCTCTTCCCCCCCAGACTGCATCGCCCGCCGTGTCAGTCTCATCGCCGTCGTATGTTCCTTACTCGCCCATCAAGGACCCCGGCTCCAGCCCGTTCCCCGATGCCTTGCTGTCGCCGACCTCGCCGAACCCGTCCGCCTTCCCGGCCCCCTTGGTCATCAACAAGACCGGGAGTCCCGGACCTACGGCCAACGCCTTACCCAATCGCCCAGAGAACGCTGTTGCCCACGATACAGAGTCCGTCCATAGCAAGCCTGCCACCCCTAAGACGTCGACTCCGACTGCTCCGGCCCAGCAGGTGTTCCGGCCCTACTCGCCGATGCCTCAACAACAACAACAACAACAACAACAGCCGCCACCCCAGCAGCAACCACCACCTCAGCAACAGCAGCAGGCCCCGCCTCCGTCTACCACAGCACCAGCCCCCGCTCCGTTGGTACTGACTGTTGCCGGCCTTCCCGATATGCAGAGCCTCGACCTGAACACGAAAGATGCTGGCCCAGGCCATTTCCACCCTGGAATGCCGTACCAATACCCCCCCGCTCACAGCCACTTCCAGCAGTATGCTCCCCACCCCGGCTCTCAATATGGCCAGACCTTCCCAGTCGCCATGCCGCCAATGCCCATGCCTATGGCTCCTTCCGATCGCCCGCACCCCGTCCACACCCACACGTACCCTATGGCTGCCAACCCGGCACACCCTCACCAACTCCAACAACCTCAGTGGCCTCAGGGCCGGCCTCACGCCGCAACCGCTTCCGTGCCCGCCAACATCAACCCGGCAGCACCCCCGCCATCCAGCACTCCCGGCCTTCCTACTCCTCCAGCCAGCGCTCCTCCTGTGCCAGTGCCTACGGCGAACCTGTCCCCTAACCTCTCCTCCCCGGACACAGGAGCCACGCACAACAGCGCTCCAGCTACTCCCAACCCGCCTAAGAGCGAGGTTTCCACTCCCAACGAACCCCCGCCGCCTTACTCTCCGTCTCCGGCTGGTGGACAGCCGGCGACTGCACCCCCGCAGACACTGGAGCAGCTCTTGCCCCCGAGACCGTCAACTGCCGGTCCTGCGATGAACGGGCCCCCGCTCTCGCAGCCGCCTCCGATGCCGCAGATGCCCCCGATGAGTCCTCCTCAACAAATGCCTCCCATGAATCCCCCCCAGCAGATGCCTCCTATGAGTCCGCCCCAGCAGATGCCGCCGATGAGTCCCCCTCCGCAAATGTACGGCCCGCCCGCGCAAGCCGTCCCGCCACACTTCATCCAGCAGCCGCCCATGGTCATGGGACATCCCCAGATGCAGCAGCAGCAGCAGCAGCACATGCCGATGCAGTATGGAATGCCACCGGCGCTGCCGCCTCGGCCGGTCCAGATGCCTTACAACCCGCAGACCTTCTCGGGGCAGATGGCCCCGATGATGTTCGCGCCGCCTCCCCCAACACCGATGCTTCCTATGCGTCAAGAGCAGCCGTCGCGGCTATTCAGCACCAAGACGGTGCGGAAGCTGGCCAGCCGAGCGACCGACATCATCGAGCAGACGGTCAACCCCATCTTGTCGGGAACTGACCCGAGGTACAAGACGTACCAGCCGCCGATGCAGGGCTATGTGTATCCCGGCCAGCCGGTGTATCCCGGGCACCGGGCGCCGCCGCAGCGTGAGTAATCCCCGGGCTATATAAGCTTTTGCCCTGGGTAGTTGGGTTTTCGTCTAACAACTTGTTTTTTCGACAACCAGCGCATCCTGTGCCGCCGCCGTGGACTGGACCCCGAGAGCCTGCTACAGCGCAGGCACGAGAAGTGCCCAGCCAGCCTGGACCTCCGTGATCCTGTCTAGAGCCGGCCGACCGATCCGGATTTTGTTACAATTTTTTGTTATTATTTCTTTCTGTTTTCTGGATGACGTTTACAGGGCTTTATTTCTCTTCACAGCGAGTTTGGAGGAGCTCATGATTTTTCTTGGTGTTCTATTTTCTTCACGATGGGTACTGGTCTCTGGTTTCTAGCTTGAATAGTTCTGATTTTCTCTTCCATATTGGATTGATTACATGGGGTTGATCTGTGTGTGGATCGATCGATGCTGACTTTTATCCATTACTTGTTCGCTTTTTTTTCTTTGATTAGCGAGAGGCGAGACATTTTCAGGTCCTCTTGGTGTATCTACCTCTGCATGCGTGTGTAACTTTCCCATGGCTTCAGCTTGAATGCTGGCGGCGGTCTGTGGGCAGATAGTTTCCCGGGCCTAGCGGGGCGGATGGCGAGACCCAATCGAGAAGATTAGTGGGGTGTGTAAGATTTGTGGAATATTCTTTGGATGAGTGTATGTAGTCGAGGAGGATTGGCGGCGATGACAGCAGAGCTAGCTGTGCACATCGACGATTGGGGAGACACGATGGGATTTGCAGGATTTCGTGTATATACGTGGATTAGGGTGTCCGGACGGGACGAGATTGCTGTGGTTGTACGTCGTACACGTTGAAGCAAGAGTGTGCAGCAGGCAGGATTGAAAAATGTTGCGAGTTAGAGAGTCGAGTTGTAGCTGGGGGGAGGAGGCAAAGGGCCCCAAAGAAGCCCCGGCTATTAGTTTGTCACGACGGACGGGATGGTGTGGCTTGAGGGGGCGCCGTTCCTCGGAACGCTGCATGCTGCATGTGTGAGTTATGTAGATGAGCATATGTGTGTTGTGTGTTGGGGGAGTAGTGGAGGGGCTGTGCTGGGAATGAGTGAGCGAGCGAGTTGACGGATACGATCACCGCCTAGCTCATACTGGTTTTGTATTTTTTTTTTTCCCTTTCTTCTCGTTCTGTGATAGTCTCCGGTATCAAGTTGATTTTGCTGTTTGGCTGGACCAGCCGGGTCCGGGCATAAGATCCGGCGGGCAATTTTGGGGGCGGCATTGGGGGTGTGCGAGTGTGCAGAAGACGGACGGACACAGGATTGGCTGGTTGGGAATTTGGGTGTACAAGTGAAGTCGGTAGCTGGATCGGCGGGATCGTGGTTGGGGGACTTTGCGAGCTGAGATTTCTCTTTTTTTTCTTTCTTTCTACATCGTGCACATGTAACCACACACACACACACACACACACATCTTAGGGTTCTGTGTGGTTCTATGAGCATTCCGCATCGCGGATCGTCGGCGCGGTGATCAGCGAGATCTCTGTTGCTTCAGCTCTACTCCCTTCTTTGCTTCTATCAATTCTCTAGCCTTCTCACACCACCCAGGGAGTCGATTGATTTTGCATCTGGCCAAAGCACAGCACACATACACACATATCCTTCCACACACACACAGGGAGGCCGTGCATCCCAGCGACCCTGGGAAAAATGTCTCCGAGAGGAGATAGATCGGTGAAGAAGTTCGTTGGTTGGACGTTTCGGGGTTGATATATGACTTAGGCTACATGTGTGGAGATATCCGGAACCGACGAAATTACTGTGCATATGCTATGTTGGCCTTCGTCCGCGGAGACGTGATGGTGTTCTGGATGGCTGGATGGAACCCACTGCCCCCTGCTGTCCTCCAACCTTGCACAATCAACCAGGGTTTCTCGGTCCATTAGACCCAGACGTGAGATGTGCTTTTAATTCGAAGTCCTGCATCCTCTCAGTCGATCATCATCCAAGTTCGGTGGTTGTCTGTCGGGTGCGGTCTCTTCAGACGAGCTCTGTGCGTGCCGGGTTCTTTTGACGTCGTCGTCCCAAGGCTCACTAATACTTACGCGCGATAGTAGCATGTCACAACCCTAATAATACACCTGTTCACAGCGAATGTTCAAGTCACGTGACCTCTCACTATGTTGACGAGTCCCTCACCTTGGTCAGGCCAGACAGCGAAGAGTACATGACGGGTGCATGCACAATTGCAAAATGCATGTACCGACCTACAGGTAGCGGGCCTCCATGGGCATGGAATTTAAATTGTTTTTTCTTATCCGTGGGTGGACAAAGAATAAGGACTGACTTCCCTGGTCCCCTGCCGTGCGTAAGAGCGAAAGGGCCCAGCCACGAACAAGCGGAACCCGCCCGAACGAGCAAAAGAGACGGACGGACCCGGTGGTGATGGGTGCTTGCTTTGGGCTTTTGGTTGTGGGAAGGTGCAGACGAGGTCGTGGGGTTTTGTCTCCTGCTTCTTTGTCACGGTAGATCTTCGCTTTTATTCTCTTCTCACGTTTTTGGGTGATTCCGTCTCTCTCTCTCTCTCTCTCTCTCTCTCTCTATATTGATATCCATCCTTTCTCCGCACGGCACGCCGGGGTTTCTCGCCACTCTATCCAATCTTCACACACACTCTCTCTCTTTTGAGGCCTGCAGATCTGTGTGCTGTGCTGTGCTGTACAGTGTACTGTACAGTCGTATCGGCAGAGGGCGTTGAAAGTGGGGGAGGCAGCGAAAGTGGCCAAGCGAGAACCCCGAAAGCGAGAAAAACACACACCGACAGAGATCGGGAATAGGCCGTTTTGTTGGAGCTCACTTTGCCTTCCTCGGGACTCTTCCTGCTTTGGGATATATTTGTATCTTGTCTCTTCTTTCTCCTCCCGCCCTCCATTCTTCTCCTATCTCCCCCGATTCTCAACGACGCCACTCCAGCGCTTGCTGATATTGCTGCCTTGTGCCATCACCAGGTCTGCCTCTCTCTCCCGACACTCGATTGGGGCGTCTCTGCCCGGCGGTGCTTGTCCATCACCTGAACGGTATGTGCATCTTCGCTCTAGTGTGTGTGTGTGTGTGTTGTCACAGCCCTCAGTGGAGCTGGAGGACCTCCAACTGCTGCGACTTTCCCTTTTGCCACGTCGATCGTGCACTCTTCACCAGCCCGAGTTGTCGTCTTTTCAGCGATGATCACGATGCTCCCTCCATTCAAGAGAATTTACACAAAAAAAAATGAATCTCCGGGAGAGAAAAGACCAATTGTGTTGTTGATCTCCCATTCGTCACAGATCCAGCCGGAATCGATCATCTGTCCTCCTCCGATCGGCCAGCTGGTGTGTGTGTTCTATTTATTCCCAATTGTCATTCTCTCTTCCCTCACGCCCTTCCCAATCACGCGTTGAGGTTGACAGCCAGCCCTATACATACTCTTAGGCCTTCATCCCGACCCTACGAGCCCTACCGAACAGACAATGGAGACTACGGTCCTTTGCGGGTACCTTACACCCTCTTCCCTCGCCGCCTTCCTTCATGCTCCTCCAATCGGCCAGCTGGGATGTGTTCGTTCTTTTGATACGCCGCCTCCTTGTCTTCATCCTCCCGCGATCTCTCCAAGTCTCCCCAGTGGGTGTGTGCTTTTCAGCCGGCCTGGCTTCGGCTGGTTTTCGCTGGTGATTCGTTGCCGGCGAATTTTAACTGCCTGCTGTGCCATTTTGTGGTTCTCTCTCTCTCTCTCTCTCTCTCTCTCTCTTTGTCTCTGGATGCCATCGGTTGTTCGTTGTGTGTGCTATGCTGTGCTGCTGCAGACTGTTGTGTGTGTGTCTGTGTTTTGTGCTGCGCCTCGGCCACCCGAAGAACGAACCTTGATACCTACCCCCCAGCAAATCCGACTTTCGTGTTTGGCTTTTATGCTGGCCCTTTACTCTAACTGATCATCATCTTCATAACCTTCTTCTTCTTCTCTTCATAGCAGCATTTTATTCATTTTTTTTTCTGTTTGTAATTTGCCCTGCCGTCCTTCGTGAGCTGTCAGGGTGTGTGCGTATCTCGTCCTGTGTATGTGTGTTGCTAAATATCTTCATCTGCCGTCTCCCTCCTCTTCACAGATCATCTCTTCTTCTTATTTATCTTCCCTTTCTCTTCCCAACCCTCGAACCCTGGGTCCTCAAGTCTATGCTATATTTGTCTCGTCTAATCCCCGCCGTTCGACACGAGTTGTCTCCCGCCCCAAAACGTTATTTTGAGCCGCTGTCTCTCCCCCCCTGTGCATTAATCATTTTTTTTTACTTCGTCTTACTTCCCTTCGGAGACATTACATATAATCTTCCTTGGTTCTTACTTTCTTGCCGTTTTTTTTCTGGGTCTTTTCAGGTCTCTCTCTTTTTCCTTTCTCACATATTTTCCCTCCTCCGCTGCCATTCCCCCTCACATCTCTTCAACCCTCCGGCGTGTTGCCGTTTCCCTCAATTGACTCCTTCGTACATCTATTTCTGTCTCTTTTCTGGGGTGAAGATTTCAACGGAACATTCAGCCTTTTCCACGCCTAGTTTCGGCCCGGGCTGGGACCACCAAAAAGTCCGCGCCGGTTCCAACCCATCGGGTCGGGTCAGGTCCAGCTCGCTGGAACACGGAGCTTTTTTTTTTTTTTTTGCTTGTTTTGAGTACTAGTAGTGCCAGACTATAAAACTGGTGTTAATCTTCCTTCAGCTGTGAAGGCCGACAACTAGACCAGACCGGACCGACAGAGAGACCCAACCGATCTTCCTCTCCTCCTCCCCCCACGGAATGTGTTTGCAAGTAAGTGTTTATCCCATCCCATCCCTGATCACTCTCGGCCCCTCCCACCTATTCAGTCTCCGTCTGACACCCCCCACAAGATATGGCCTTTCCGGCGCTCTCACCGGGTGAAGCGGCGCCCCACCATGCGCATCTTGGAAGCCCACACTCAAAAGTCCAAGCAGACCCTGCAGAAGCTGATCGGCGTGACCACCGTGCTGTCGCCCGCCCAGGACGGCTTCCACAAGCCGCCCATACGCGTCACCGATTATGACCGGCGCAGCCACACCGACGCCGCCACCGTGCGCTGCTCGCTGGACTGCGCCCACTCCGAGAAGCTGCTCGCCCCGGGTTTGCGTGGCCTCGGCATCGACCTCGACCTTGACGCGGCCGGTACCACCACCACCACCACCACTACCCAGAACCAGGAGCTGGAGATGAACATGCTCCAGCACGACCATAACGCCAGCGACCACCACCACCATCACCTGCATCTACACCACAACCGAAACTCCAGCAGCGGGAGCCACCACCATGCGTCGAACTCCGCGCACCGGCAGTTGGACTCGCGGTCGTCCAGCGCCGCGAACATCGGCCCGCCCGGCTGCTCGCACCCGCTGTCACCGTCCGTCGCGTCCTCGATGCAGTGCCCGTGCACCACCGCCCCTAGCAGCCTCCACGCAGACCCAGTCATGACCGCCGCCACCTCGTACACCAGCTTCCTGAACCTGGCCGTGCAGCACAAGCTGCAGCTGGTGTACCAGGAGCTAAGTGGCGGGCACTCGACGCTGCCGCGCGACGCGCTGGCCCGCTTCCTAATCGGCGTACAGGGCGAGTCTGCCGACGAGGTCGAGGTGGCCCTGACCCTCCTCGAGTACAAGCTCGGCGAGTTCATGGAGATCCTGCTGGTGCGCTTTGGGTTCTGTGCCGTGGCCAAGCCATTGCCAATCGACCTAGACCACCCGATCACCAACTACTTCATCAATAGTAGCCATAATACGTATATTCAGGGCAACCAGCTGGCGTCGCGCAGTTCGCCCGAGGCCTACAAAACGGTAAGGGCTCTCTGTTTTTGTCGTTTGTCTTTCCGTGCGACGTACGTAGATGGATCACCGATTCTGATACTGATACTCTTACTTATAGGTCCTCTCGCGAGGCTGCCGCTGCATCGAAATCGACGTGTGGAACGGCGACGCCATGCCGTCGACTTCGCTGGACGTCCTGACCCACCGCCGCGGCGTGTCCGGCGAATCGCTCCCGCACATGGCCGCCACCGTGTTCGACACCGTCGAGGACACCGTCGACTCGGCCCGCCACATCTTTGGCGACCGCACCCCGCGCACGCGCCAGCGCAACTCGCACAGCCCCAGCGGCGCGCCGGCCACGCCCGACCCGCGCGACAGCTCGACAAACCTCAGCCTGTACAGCACCAAAGACAGCCTGTTCAACCACACCACCGGTGCCGCCGCCCCCGATAGCGTCCCGGCCGACCCGTTCATGACGCCCCGCCAGGACACGCAGTTCGGCGGCGGTGGGCCGCGCACGCGGTCCCGGTCGCGCAACTTCGAGCCGATCGTCACGCACGGCTGGACCCTCACGTCGCCGTGCGGGTTCCGCGAGGTGTGCGCGGCGATCCGCGAGTCGGCGTTCGTGACGAACCACCTGCCGGTGATCGTCAGCCTCGAGGTGCACGCCGACCACGAGCAGCAGGAACTGATGGTGCGCATCATGCGCGAGGAGTGGGGCGAGCTGCTGCTGGACCAGCCGTTCCAGGGCTGCGACCCGCGCTTCCGCGTGCCGAACCTGGCCGACCTGATGGACAAGATCCTCGTGAAAGTGAAAAAGGCCCCGCTCGAGGCCAAGCAGCGCCTGCCCGGGTCGCTCGCTCTACAGGACCACCTGACCGATGGCGAGGCGTCGGAGGACGACGACGACCACGCGTCGATCCGCGCGTTCCATGCGACCGCCGCCGCCGCCCCGGCAACAACAACAACACCGCTGCCAACGCCGCCGCGCGGCAAGGTCACCATCTGCCCCAGCCTCAGTAGCCTGGCGATCTATACGCACAGCGAGCACTTCAAGCACTTCGACACGCCGGCGTCCAAAAAGCCCAGCCACATCTTCTCCGTCAGCGAGAGCCGCATCCTCGACCTATACAACGCGAAGCCGCGCGACCTGTTCCGCCACAACAAGGCCTACTTCATGCGTGCCTTTCCGGACGGCAAGCGCATCCTCAGCACCAACCCCGACCCGGCGCAGTTCTGGCGCAAAGGCGTGCAGATGGTCGCGATGAACTGGCAGGTGCAGGATGAGGGCATGATGCTCAACGACGGCATGTTCGCCGGGGAAGGTGGGTGGGTGCTCAAGCCGCCGGCCTACCTCTCGACGAACAAAGTCGCGGAAACACATGTCGAGGCCGTCGACCACCGGCTGCTGACCCTGAAGATCACGTTCTTGTCGGGCCACAATGTATTTAACCGCGAGGTCGCGAGTTATCCGGAGATGGCGCGCGACGGGAGCGGGCTGCAGCCGGTCGTCACGTGCGAGATTCACACGGATAAGCGGGATAAGCGGCTGGAGAAGACGAGCACGATGTCGTCGGAGGCGAGCGGGAGCAGCGCGAGCGTGCTGGGGACGCCGAATCTCGGAGCTGCTGGCGGCGTCGGCGGTGGTGGTTCCGTGGTCGGGACCGGTACCGGAGCGACCGGTAGTGGTGTCGGGGCGGGCCCGGCGCCGAAGGAGCAGTCGGAGTACAAGCTCAAGTCCAAGCCCGGCGACTCGCAGAACCCGGACTGGGGCGACCACGGCTCGACGATTGTGTTTACGGATGTGCCGCGGGTGGTGGAGGAGTTTACGTTTGTGCGGTAGGTCTTTTTCTGGTGTCTTTTCCTCCTTGTGTTTTTCCTTCGTTGTTCCTGATTCTCGATTCTTGTTTTCTCGCTCTGTTCTTCCTTTTTCTTCCTCCTCTCTCTCTCTCTCTCTCCCCCCCCCCGATATACTAACTACTCGGTTCTCCCATCCAGCTTCAAAATCGAAGACGAATCCACGCTGCGCCGCGACGAGCTCCTCTCGTGGGCCTGCATCCGCCTGCGTCGCCTGCAGCCGGGCTACCGCTACATCCCGCTCAAGGACCCCAAGGACAACCCGATTTCCGGCGGCATGCTGCTGGTCTACATCGAGAAGTCGTTCCGCTAGCCGTGATTGCCCGGCCTGCTTGAACTTCCCGGGGGATGAGAATGCTCTTATATATACACGCCACTTGATCTTCTTTCCTCTTCCTTTTTCAGCCATACGATACGTCCCATCCTCGCTTATCGTCCGTCTCCTTTTTCTTTTTCTTTTTCCTCTTTTTCTGGTCGTTACACCGACTCGCAGAATGACTGTCACACCTTCGGGACCTCCGCATTGTCCGGCATCTTTTTCTTTTTCTTTTCCCTCTGTCCTTCCTCATCGCTATCCAGCCTGTTTTTTTAGTCCAGGGTCTACGGGGTCCATATCCCTCCCCCTCCTCGATTTCTTTTTTCTTTTTATCTGCCACAGAACATGTCACAGCAATCTTTTTTTTTTCATTTGTTTCTAGATCGGAATGGGAACACACAAACTGGAATCTTATTAGAAGGGAACCGGCGTCTCGGAATTTTGTTATCTGTCTTTTCTGTTTTCTATGGTTGGTTTGGATATTACATGGGATTGGTTCTCGGGAGGGTTCTGTGCCGCCCCTCCTCCAGGGGCGAACACCTCCGAATTATTGTCGGTACCTGTTTATTTGTTTCTCTTTTTCTTTTCTTTTTTTTTTTGGCTCATGTATGTGGAACAGTAACACCCCAAATGGGAATCACAGATGTAACCTCTGGTTTCTGTCCGTCTATTTGTGATACACGAGTCTGTTCTTGTGCCCTGTGAGCAGATAGTAGTTCGCGGTACAAGACAAGATAAGCTTGTCTGAGATACACTTGGACAGACAAGAACGACAGGCAGACAGCAAGCTAGCGTGCGGCTGCAGCCAGTGGAGCACCTTGACCCATATTTGGCAACTTGCAAAGAGGGGGCGTGATGTTTCTACTGTATGAGGAGAAAATAAGTTTGCACAGAGGGGCCAGGCCACATAAGAGGAGAGGAGCGAAAAGAGCTCAAAGGTACACACCCAAGCCGGATAGATACAGACTGCTCCGCTTATCGGTCAAGGGAGCCTCCGAACTTTAGGCCCAACCCTCACGCCATATGGCCCGGCTCTTTGCATGATTGCAAAAGAAGAAGAAGAAGAAGAAGAAGAAGAAGAAGAAGAAGGGAAACCGACGAGCCTCGGAATCGGTGAGATCGGGTTGGGGATTGGGCCATGGAGGGGGACCCTCACTTACCCACACCGAGCCCGATGGGCACAGACCATCAATAAGCCCATGCTCGGCCCAGAAAAATAAAGGAAAGCAGGAAAGCAGGAAGCAAGATTGCTGCTTGATAGTTAGTGCCGCTCGCTCGGGGCGATAGGCAAGGCCGAGTAGTACTTGTCGAGTTTGAGTGGATTGGGGGCCTTCGACATCCGGGACCGGTGATCTCCGTGGAAAGGATAGGAGTCATAGGACGATAAGCACCGCAGAAAGCTTGGAGGTGGTCTTCTCTCTCGCCGTGTTTTGGTGAACCAGTAGACAGAAGTCCTGCTGAAAGATATATCCCCCCCCCCTCACTGGCTCATAACTCCCAGATGGCTGGACCGGAGTCAACTTGCTGGCGGGAGAGCAGGAAGGAAGAGCAGGAGAAACATTTCCCGCAGAAGCAGCCAAGAACATTTCTTCAACCAGGGATCCCGGCTGCTCTCAACCCCTCTGATATCCTGTTACGTGGAAATTCCTCTGCCCGCCCGCCATTCTGCACGGCAGTTCAGCATTGGCTTGCTGATGGTGGAGATGGATGTGCTAGTTTGTGGTGTGAGGGCCTGGGAGCGCAATTGGCGAGGAACACACGCTGGTGATATCCACCACGATTAGAGCAGAGGAAGAGGGGGGGGGGGTTGACCTGGTATTTGTGATGTACGGCCTCGCCATTCGGTTTGGGTCCAGCCCATCAGCCGGGTGGAACACCTTTGGCGAACTGACTGGCAATTGGACATCTCGAAATGGTAGCTGCATGTGGTTCTTAGTGGCAGCTCCACCAAGGCCAGCCGAGTGTCCCAATGGAATTTGGAGAAGCTGTAGCGACGCTTCGTCTCCTCCACTTGCAGTGTCCACCCCTCCATCAGTTCCCAGTTCCCAGTGTCTGCACACCCTCCAAACCCAGCGGTCTGGGTGCAGGCCTGGGCTGCATGGGCGAGGGCAACCACACCAGTTCACAAACCCTGTCGTGGATGATGAGGTGCAGGGTAGGCTGGATGGTGGTGTGTGGTATCGTTTGGTCTCTCGCCGGTTCCTTGGGGGCGATGATCATTCCCCATATGGTGGGAGCTTCGAAGAGAGAAAACATGCTGCATTATGATCCAGAGGAAAACAGCCAGCAATTCGCAAGTCAGCGGCGCGGGTAATGGCCGTTACCATACGGGCAGTTCTGAAGGGTTCATCACTTACCAAAGAGAAAATAGGATCGGATACGAGGTCAGCCCCATCGGATAAGAACACTGCAAGCCCTTCTCCAACCGGACAGGCCCAGTATTTTTTTTGCGTGGTCTTTGGTTCCCCTTGAGCCAAGCGAAGCGTTGTCCTTCGGCCCTCTTTGAAAGCACTCACCTCACAGCAGCAGGCAGAAACGGCCAGCGCTCACTCCGTTTTTTGACACATCACCAGGGCCGGCGTCTCGTAGAATTCCGGATCCATGAAGAGGCCGGCTTGTCATATATATAAGGATCCAGGAATAGCCTTGGGGCAGGATTTCTCGAACTAGGGTAGCGGGCAGACTGGTTCCCACGAGGCCGGGGCGGACATGGCTTCGCTTAGTGGCCCATAGGGGGGAACACGCTCGCACTAGGTCGGACGGTCTGGATAGCAGTCGATTTGAAGGACTTGATTGACGTGCGAGAGTCATGTAACGGCATGTTCTCTCACCTCAATGCTCAGTCCATTCTCTCCAGGGATAGAACAGACGCAAGTTGTACCCCTTCTTCGCCATGTGTTCCCAACAGTTTGGTTAAGGTGGCTGCAATACTTATTGCCTTTTTCTCATCCTCGGCCGGTCCTTACCCAAACCGGATTGGCTTCACACACGCCTTGACCTGAACGGGGGTGGGAGAGACGATTTTTCACTCATGAGAGGATTATCGGCCGAAGAGGAACAAACACCCAAACAGGAGAATTTCGCTTGTTTCTAGCGAGTGAGTGTGTGTGTGTGTGTGTCTGTCTGTTCGCAAAACCAGGGCCCAGTAAACCAGCCAACCAACCAGCCAACTCCTGGGGTTTCCCACTGGCGGCGCCGGGCAAACCAACAGGGGGGATAGAATCAGAAGAAGACCTGATGATCAGCTTGGATGGATTCCAGGCTAGGCGGTATCGGGAGATGTGGAAGACGGGGTGAAGAGACGACTCCAGCATCATCGGAGTATGTCACAGTAGGAAGCAGCATGTATGTAAAAGTACTCGGCTATAGTATAGCAGTCCTGTATGTACACGATGATAGATGCTCGCAGATGGAACAAGCCGCGATGCGATGGTGATAGTTGCAACCGGTGCCGAGAGAGTGTGTGTGTAAGGAAGAGAAATAGAGAAAGATAAGCCGGACCCCGTGAGTCAGTGACTGCATGAACGAGAGGAGAGAGAGAGTATGTGTGGTGGGGGGGGAAGCTCGCCAATGCAGCTTAATCAGGTGCAGTTGTTCGTCTCGTCTGTTGCCTGCGCAAACCTGCAGGAGCGACCGACCCCGTTTGGGATGCTGTTGGGTCGTGTCGGCCCTTCCCTCTTGACATCATCGAGCGTTTGCTCGCTCTTCCCCTCATCCGTCCTCCTCACATGAAAAGGGATGCCAACCCCAAGAAGGAGCGACCCAGACAACTCGTCTCCCACGAGGGAAGCCACGTCCAGCGTTACATCTTTCCCTCTTCCCACTTAGCTCTTGCCGTCGCGGGAAAGTACCATGCCTAATCAATCCAAGGCTAGTCCCAGAGCATCAATCAATCCATGATGTTCACGCACGCTCTTGCCAGTTACTGCCACATATGGCAAGAGTCGCTCCTTCCAAAGACCACCCGCAGTATCTTTCCCACCCGCTCTCTCTTCCTCTCGCTTACACCAGCTAGCTAGCTTCGTAATGGTGGATATTGCCCTCTTTGCCCGCTTTCTCTCGCTCTCTCTCTTGGTCTTGGGTGGTGGGTAGCAACGCATGCGCTGTCTTGTGTGCATGCCGGCTTTTCAGCTTGCTGGGACCACCCAACGAACAACGTCTGGCCCCCCCTGGTCCGCCTTTCTCTTGGGATTTTCGTTTTTCGCCCCTAAGTACAGTACTGTACCCCTCCCCCCATGCGCACCACATTAAAAAGCCATATGTCCCAGGATATGGTTTTGGTATCCGTTCGTTTGGGAAGCAGGACCCCAGACCCTGGAACAGCATATTCGCCCGCCATAAATTTCATTTTACTGCGTAGCCGCTTTTGGTTGGGTGACCAGAGAAAAACGTCGAGTCAAATGTGACAGTTCATCGTCGTCTTTGTTATCGTAATATTATGTTATGGCCAGGACTTGGAACATCTGGAAACCTCCTTACCGATTAAACCCGAACGAGACAGAGAGAAAGAGAATGAAACCCCTCTCAACAGCGAGTGAGATCCAATATATCACACTTCCTGTCTTGTCTGGCTCCGCCCGTTTCCCCCTCATCTTCTCACTTCGTTTGGTGCGCTCTCTCGTCCCACCAATAGACGGCCTATAATCCACCTTTGAAGGCAAAGGCCCAGAAGAAAAAAACGCCAAATTGGGCGTCTTACATCACGAGTAACTAGTATCGTCACATATGACACGTCCGATGTCGACTTGATAACTTTTTTATTTTATTTTCTATATATATCTATATTTCTCTAATAAAATGCACAGATAGCCTGTGTACTTTGTCTTCTTTGCCCAGTCGAGAAAGTGATTCGTCCACCCAATCTTATGCCTTTCGTTGCGCTCTTGCTTCGATGGATGCCCCCCGTTCCTTTCTGGCGGGCTTCCTGTGCATGTGTGTCATCAGGACACATTGGTGAGGAGTGCCTTGCTCTTTCTCGCAGCATCTCGGCTTCACTTTTCTACACCGGCTCTTTCCCTGTCGAGTCCGACCTCCGGTGTCGCCGGGCTCGACCCCCCTTGTCACTTTCCTCCGCTTCTCCGACCAAGTATCTGACTATGGGTCGCCCCTTCCTCTCTCTCTTCCCGCCTCCCCAATTGAAGCTGAAAAGACCGTTAAACCTGCAAGACCACAGAACACAGTTGTGGATGCCTTGCCATGGCTCCGTTCACTAACATTATGTACCTCACGCATATCACACACCCCCCTCGGCTTCGTCCCTACCTTTTTTTTTTTCCCTTGCTGGTCAGCCCCATTCCATTATCACCTCTTGTCGCTTGTTCCTCCCCCAATTTCTTCTCTCGCGTTCTTTCCCTCCCGCTATGGCCTGTGACTTCCTAGTCTCATCTCTTCCTTCCTGGTACCTTTATTTTGGTATGTCACAATGACGACCGGATTTTCGCTCTTGCCTTCCTTGTCTGCCCTTCTTTTGAGCTTCGTCCACGAACAAAGCACTAGCCTCCAAACATCATTAGCACTGTTCTTTCCTTTTTTGCTTGCTTGCTTGCCTGCCCTTTCCCCTTCTTGTCACGCATTCTTCACACCCACCTGCTCTCCCAGAAATTCGCCATCTATCCCAAATGCCGCTAAACTGCCACCACCACCATCACTTTCTTAATTCCGTTTTGTTCCTTTTTCCTGTGTGCCTCGCTCCTACCCCTCGACTATCAGGGCCTCCTGGGTAGCTCCTTCTTCTTCCTTCCCGTTCCCAGTTGCGCACACCCCCCTTTCTGAATCTTTCCTCCATTGTCCTGTCAACTTGTCTGTTCTCTCTTTCTATCTCTCGACGTTTGTCTTTTCTGGGCTGATCTCCAGACTCTTTAAATACGCTCGACCTCCCTCCCCCTCTATCCCGGGCTGTCTAGATTTCCACCTCGTCTTCCTTTCTTCTTCACAAACACCTTCAGTCTCTCTCTTCCCTTCTCTCCTCCTCTCCTCCCCTTCCAACCCATTCCTCCATTCCTCTTCCTCCTCTTCTCCTCGTCAATCTTCCTTTTATCTTATCTTTCCTCCCTCTTCGCGCTGTTTCAACCTGTCCACCGACTATCTCTCCCTCCCCGCCATTCCGTACCATTATCAGAATTCCGTGGCTGGCCCGTACTAGCAGTACCGACAGACTGGGTACACCGTTTCAACCTTGGTCAGCCTCCACTTACACGGATATCTCTGGCCATTGCCTGTGATGTGTTTGCGATATCAGCGCCCCCGCCATATTTCACTTCACCCATCGTCCTGTCAGACTTGCTCCCTTCGTTCTCGGCTCTATTCTCCCACAATTTCGCGCCATCTCTATCTTCACCGAAAGCCGCCTTCGTCATAACTAATTCTCATCCTTCACATCATCTGGGCGTAGCCCCGTTTGATTCGATACGACACACACTTCCTCCTTCTTTATAAATTCAGTTTTTGCCATCTACAACGTTCAAATAAGATTGAACCCGTCTCACGACACATCATCTAATCTAGCCTGCTATTCATTGCTTTTTTACTTTTTTTATCGTTATCTTGTGGTGTTTCTAACTGAATTGCCTGCTTCTCCAATACCCAATCTGTTCTATTTCTTTTCGGTACTCGATTTCCTTTGGCGATTCCTTTATTTTTTTGTCCTTTTTTCGATTGAAACACCGTTCAGTTTGGTCAGAGCCAACTATCCTTCTTCCACTCCACCATGGCTCCCCCTTCATCGGCTCTTAGCTCCACGACTTCCCGTCCTTACGCCCGAGGTTGTGAAGCCCCCCACCCCCCTCATCTCGTCAACCATGTAGGTCTCCCTCGTCACTCTTTTTAACTTGCAAATAACGGTAGCTAACGGTTTTTCAGGGCTCTCTTCCTGGACTGAAGTGCCCGACCTGCCTCGCCAATGGCAAAGAGGTCTGGGTGTCTCCTGGTCGCCACTGCGGCTATTGCGGAACTGCTGTTGGCTAAAGAAGCCGGCTTTCCAGCTCCAATGGTCCTTCACAGCTTGAGCTGCTGACGATATACTAGCCATGATAGTGGCTCTGCGTTGGCGTTCTCGATGGGTTTTTTGCGATATCAATATTTAGTGTTTGTGGTGGAATCACGTACGAATCTTCAGGTTATGATCATTATTTGAGAGCTCAGCGAGCAGAAAGACGAAACAGGCCATACCTACCATACACACACATTGGCGCATAGAGGGGTATCTTGGGGGTTTTCTGTGTTTTATTTCATGTATTTGTTACGACGTTAGGAGATTCCCACTGAGCTTTTCTTTTCTTTTTTATTCCCCCCTTTTTTGTTTGCCTCCTTTGGTTACTCTGTGTTTTTTTTTTTTTTTTCAAGTTCGTTTGTCCAAATACATACCTATCTGTTTCCCTCTATCTGCCGAGCCAAACATATGTGGACTGTTTGGATTACCTATATGCCCCCAACTCTGTATCGTGGCGAGGATCCAGACCCCCCAATTTTCTCTTAGCGGTCCTCTTTCGTGGGAACGTCAATTCTTCATGCAGGCTCAGGTTGGCAGCTGGATGGGCGAACCGAACCCTCGTACCATTCAAGGTGAACCCACCCTCTTGAGAAGGGGAGATGTAACTCTACTGTACTATCCTCTACTGTAGAGTCCCGGCACGGTGGGTGGGTTCGGCTGGGTTGGGACTTGATTGGATCACAACATGTGAGAGAGGGGTTTTCGTCCTTGGGTTTCAGTCGTCACAGCGTCAGGCATGTACCACTATATACGGACACACTGTAACTCCAGGTACAGTATGGTCCTTCACAATATGAGTACCAACTTTCAAGTAGCCTGGCATTGAGAAACCCGTCTGGTCACGCTTCTGGGACATGTGAGCAAACCCTCATGCGCGGCATACGGCGCAGGGTGGGCTTTTCCCCGGGGTTCTGGACCCTGAAATCCCAGTTCCCACGTCCCACTTTGGGGGTTCGTTATGTGGACATTGCAACATATATAACTCTCCCCTGGTATGTACAGTACTGTAGCTGTGATAGCGAGAAGGCCGTGGAAATCAGCTGGAAGAGGGCACACTGTTCGGGGCGTCAGCAGGGGGCAGCCAGGCTTTTGCTGCAGCCAGAGAAACACGGTTCAGCTCCGAGCTTGCCGGGTTGGAAAACGGCGAAGCCCCCAGAATTCCTGGGGTTTGTTTCCCATTGATGACAAGTTTTGGGGAGCATGTATTGTTGGAAGAGAGATATCTAGCACAGCGAAGTGGTGATGGACCGACGGTAGCGGTTGGTGGTGGTATATTTTTTCTCTTACAGCATGCATGCATGGTACGCGGGAGTGAACCTGGTTCCTGGGACGCCTCTTTCTGCGCGCTCTCGCCGGAACGTCCCAATCAAAAGAACAAGCGAGAAAAAAAAGATGTTTTTTTCCGGGGAGGGGGGCGCGTCAGGAGCGATCCGAGCATGTGGTTTTGGGATCCAATATAGTGTTCACAGATTAACAGACTCTCTCCCCCCCAATATTGGCTGCAACTGTGCAGGATACAATGTTGACTGAATTTTGATTATCGCGTGCCAGATAGAGAATCCCACGCTGGAGCCCGGCCACGTCAGTTCATGTCGATATGACCTGCCGTACTGGGGGACTTCCGAAGCTAAATTGTCCAGAGAGGACAATGCACGCCCAAATCGATGGCAAAGAGCCGGATCTGAGGCCTGTCTCGCCATGTTACCTCCCGGGTCTGTCGCGCGTGGTCGGTCGGTCGGCCGCCCCCCCCACCGCCAATACTCCTTGGGTTCTGCTCCCTCTCGTTTGTGTCTTGGCCGGAGACCGCAGGAGGTCCACTGAAAGTGGTAGGTCCAGCACGGGCCGTTTTCAGATATCAGATTTGTTGCTTTTGAGGGCTGTTTGTTTCTTTTTTTCTTTTGTTTTTTTTTTGGTGGGCAGAGGAGACGCCGAGAACGCCCCCATCCCCGGGTGGATCCCCTATCGTATCAAGATGGGGGGGGCTTTCTTCTGGTCGGTAAAAATCACACCGCACACCGCTGTCGGAGTATGTATCGTGAGCTCTCCAGTGGTTCGGAGATGCGTGGAAATACCCCTGTATGTATGTACCGTACATGTCTGCATGTTAAGAGGGTTGGATCGATGGTCTGAGGTAAGGTGTTCACCGCTCGTTGTCGCCTCGGTCAGAACCACCCCGATTTCTCTTACGTTTTCAACTCTCCGACCGTCCTTTCCCTTTTTTTTTTTTTTTTTTTTTGCTTCCTTGGTTGGTCCTCCGCGGCACGCTTCCGGGGCCTGGTCGACGATATATCATATCGCAGGGTGCATGTCTTTCTGCATTGTCGGTGTGTGTGTGCTTCCGATCCACTGTCGGAGGACGTCGCGAGTCGAAAGACACGGTGTGCGGTTCTGGTGCGGGAAATTGGAGGGAATGAGGGCATTATATTACTGGACTCAGACGTGGCTCATAGGGGGAGAAGAGAAAGCACGGTGTAGAGAAATGTCGCATGATCGACCACCAGCAAAATGATGCTGTTATCTACTCCGTATCTGGTATCCCACTCTCACTTGGGATGACAGGCAGACCAGAGTTGATACACCTCGAGAGAGACCTGGACGTCCGCATCGCATCTGGCCCCGGCCTGTCAATTCACTGGATAGGCAGAGCATCGGGGGCCTATGAATCGACTGCAGTATCGCAATGGTGCGGTGGCTACTCTCCTGACTTAGGCAACTTCACAGACCCTAACCCTAACACCACACTTCCTCTCCCCTCTCCCTCTCCCAAGCGTTGGGCTAACCCGGCAGCAATATGATTGTCATGTATTCCCCAAATAAGAAAAAGACCCATTACCGAACTTTTCCACATGTTTCTGATTCCATCGAAAAAAGACGACCCAACGTCGACACATTCCTTGCCAGACAAGAGGACAAATGCACGAGCCGATTTTTACCATAGAAAACGCCGTGCTGATGCAACCTACAACCATAGGCTAAGAACAAACCATAAGGACGAGAAGGAGAGGAAAAAAAAACCTGGAAAGCATGAGCTAGAAGGGTAGACAGAAAGAGTTACTCCTGGGCGACACTCGCCGCCATGATCTTGAGCACCTGCTCCAACTTCCACGGCGCCGGGCCGGTGGCATCCGGTGGCCACGAGAACCGCGTGGGCCGGCCGGGCGGCAGGTTCACGTGCTCGTTAAACACGAGCGAGATGCCGAGCTGCGGCGTGGCGCCGTCAGGTCCCCGCACGACCTCGACGTGGGCGGCGCCGGCGGGCGAGTGCAGCACGGTGCCGAGCGGCGACACGGTCCAGGCGGCCGCGGCGAGCTGGGCCTGGCAGTAGTGGGTGGCGGCGGTGGCGACGGCCGAGTTGAGGTAGCGCTGCAGGTCGGCGAGCGCCGGGTACTGCTGGAACGGCGGGCAGGCGGCGGCGAGCGGGTTCGGCGAGTCGGCGCCCGGCGGCAGCGCCGGCACCAGCACGACGTTGTACATGGTCGACGTCAGCGGCAGCATCCACGTCTTGCCGGCGATGGCCAGCTGGCTCTGGCGCGAGACCACCACGTCGATGCGGAAGCTGGCCGGCTGGAACAGGTGGTTGACGAGCGCCTGCGAGTAGGTCGCGCGGCCGGACTTGAGCGCCGCGCCCACGCTGTCCTCGAAGCGCCGCGGCGGCGTCTGCAGCGTCGACCGCGCCTCGTCGATGCCCGCCTGCCGCAGGCTCTGCACCAGCCCGCCGACGTATTTGGTGCACTCGTCGACCGCCTGGAAGTACAGCATGCGCGCGATGATCGGGCGCAGCAGGTGGTACTGCGTCTCCGTGCGCGTGCGCGACTGCGACGGGTGGGTCGGCCGCGAGCGCGCCGTCTCGGCCTCGCGGTGCGCGTGCGAGAGCAGGATGCACAGCGTCAGGTGGATGCCCTCGGCGAGGTTGTCCATGGGCAGCCGGGCCTGCTGCGGCTGGCCGGCGTCGGTCGGGCTCGGACACAGCTCGAGAATCACGCGGGTGCCGGTGCCGGTCTTGTACACAATGCGAGAGTCGAGCTGGCGGACGTTATACGAGACCAGGCTGCGAGACTCCATCTGTAGTTCGTGCCAGAGTTCCTGGGCAAAGATGGTGTTGCGCGCTTCCAGAACCAGCTCGCCGAGGGGGGCGCCTTCGGGCACCCGGGTTTCTAGAGACGACCGGCCGATGACTTGGCCACTCTTGTCTTCGATGGTGACCACCAACCGCTGCGAGGTGCCGCCGAGCCGTCCCAGATCCAAAACCGTGGATCCGGTCTCGGCTCTTCGAATGGGCGCCAGACTGGCGTTTCCGAACTGCGGGCCGGCTTCGCTGAAGCCGAAGCGGACGGCAAGCGTTTGCCGCTCTCCGGGCAACCGGCACACGGCCCAGCCACTTTCGGTGACCGAGAGCACGGATTCCCAGTATTTCGCCTCGTTGACAATCTCCTTTTCCAGGGCGGCCGTGGCCTTTTCGGCAGCGTCCCGGGTCTTTTCGATGTCCATCAGCGTCCAGCCAAGCGTGACTTGCTTGTCCTCGGTCACGCGATCGGGCGTCATGTTGGAGGCTACTAGCTTATGAGTATCTAGCGAGCCGATGCCGACCATCTCGCGAAGGCCCGGGCCGAGGGTGATTCCGGCCTCGACCGGGCGTTCTTTCGAGAGCAGGAGAGAGATGAAGTCGAGGGCGAGGAGAGCGGAGTTGTGAGCGGCACTGGGAGGAGAGGAAGACGTTAGTCGGCTGCGCTTGATCCTCAGGTGGTGCACTGTTTTGAACAGACAAGAGCCCAGAGTGCGAAGTCAAGGCGAGCGAGGGGAAGAGATGCGTACGTACTCAATGCTTTTGAGAACCTCTCTTCTTGCTGCAGCGGGGGTTGTGATTTCTGTGGCGGCGACCTCAACATCGACCTGCATATCGGTGTCGGCATCGGGCGCGGCCTCGGCCTGCTCGTCTCCAGCCGCGCGGGCGGCAACAACAGCTTCGAGCTTGGCCTGGCTTAGCGACCGGAAGCCACCGGACCCGGAGGCGTTTACGCGGCCGATGAAATCGCCGATCGACTTCGGCTGGGTGTCGCTGCTGGCTGTGGGCCACGGCCCCAGCGCAAACGGGGTTGAGTCCATGGCCGGGCGGAGGCTAAATGGGCATTTAGGTGGGGTGTATGGCAGAAACGGAGAGAGAGAGAGAGGGGAACTAGGGATAATTGTTGGTTCACGGACAGGTCATAGTTGTCGATGGTGATAAAAGAAACACATAACAAATCTGGTCCGGATTTGCAAAGGCCAAACACAATTTCTGACTGAAAAGGAAATGTGGTGATGATGTTCGTTCAAAGATCAGGATCCAGAAGCCGTTGACTGAAGCCAAATAGCGTTTACCGCAAGATCTCCCGCGCCAGCCAATCACAAGCGCGCAAAGCTGACAAGGCCCGAGCTCCCGCTGACATAACAAGCGCACACAGTGCCAAGCCGTGTGAATTGGCTTTTTCGACGTCTCGCCAATCGGACGTCCAGACGATACCCGTGCCACGCACCCACTAAAGTGGGTGCTCTATACTAAAATGAACTAATTACTAAAATGAACTACTTTTCTTATTTTTGACTATAAAACTTCTTCCTCTTCCTACCCCTCTATTCTATACTTTTTTTTCCTACTTTTTATATCATTTAATTCCTTATTTAAATGACTTCCTAACGAGCTATTATATAAGAGGCTATCTAGTATAAGCTAGATAACCTAGACGAATCTCTTCGTTCCGTTACTAAGCGCTTCGACCTCTTATACCTTACCTTCGTACGCTATTATAATAAGTATATTATTAATAAGCCGGAGTAGAAGCGAGTAGCTTTAAATATAAAGCTTACTATTACTAAGGAGGCTACTATTTATAGATATATTAACTAGCTAGAGTAAGTTAATCTAGCTATCTATCGAAGCTTTATAGCCGAGGCCGTAAATAATATACTCGCTATTCGCCTCCGTCTATACGAGTTTTAGCCTATCGGAGAGAACTAGGTTACTCGCTTTATTAAGAGATATATGTGGATCCCTAATAGGTTAGAGTGCATTGCAATTACGTATAAACGTATACTAATACACGTGGATACTGCCTAGCGGTGAGCATTTAGGTGTATATCTATATGCATATAAATGCCTTAAAGAGCTGGCAAAAGACCTATAAAAGGCAGATATCTGCCGCGCTTTTATAGGAAACATCTTGAGATAGAAAAAATTCAAGCTTCCCTTTATATATATTTCTCTATACGTGTCTCATAATTATAACTCATTTATTAGTCCTTTAGATTATATATCTAAGAATCACATATAGATATCTAGTTATACGGTAAGCTATCCTAGATACTAACCGGTAAGTTAGCGAAGACCTTCCTCGTATTAAAGAGTATTTCCGTCGCTTATAAGATACTATTTAGATTTATAGAATCGCGTTATTAGATATATAGAATATAGACGAGACCGGTTTTTAGATTAGAGTTAGTAAAAGCTAGCTTATTATTACTAAGAGAAAGCGAGCTTAATATCTAGCTATATTAGCTAATAGAGAGTTAGCTACTACTATCGAGGCGATATTAGTAAGTAGCTACTATATCCTAGTATTCCTAATCCTCTCTAGTAAGTAGTATATAACTCGCTAGTATAAGCTTACCTCGCTAGATAAAGATATAGCTATATTAATATCTAAGTCTAGCTATATAAATAATGAGCTTAGCTTCCGGTAGATCTAGTATTTCTAGAAGTATATTAAGAAGTATATAACCGGGACGAAGCGGCTACTAATTCTTAATAGATATAGAAGCTATTATACTCGTTAATTTATCGAATATTATTATAACTATAATATTATTCTATTTAGCTTACTTCCTTATCTTATATATCTTTTATAGCTACTTAATATAGTAGTCTTCTAGCCGTTAAAGTATTACTACGCGAAGGCTCTAGACGTCTTAGCCCGTAATAGTATCGCTAATATTAATAAGCTTAACTTCCTAGGACTTATTAAGGGAGTAAGGAAGGAGGTTATAAAGTTAACTACTATTATCTCCGCCTTTAAGAAGACTAGTATCGTGCCGTTCTAGCCGTCTATCGTCCTTAAAAAGCTTTAAAAACGGCTTCTATAAGAACTACTTATACCGAGCCGTTATACTATAATATACCCCCTCTCCTCTTCCCTATTTAATACGCTATAGATATATTGGTAGCTAAATAAAGCTATAACTTATATTAGTAACTTACTATATAATAGCGATATCCTAGATAAGCTACTAAGCCTAATCGGATAGTTTATTAAGGGCTCTCTAACTAATTTAACTAAATTAGTTTAGATAAAATAAGATCTTAATAAGGCGAGGCGTTCCGAGTAAATACGTCGCTTAGCTTATTTAAAAGCTAATACTCGGCTATAGTTAGGTAGTACGCTTACTATCGAAGACGTATGGGAGCTTATTATATAGCGGAAGGAGGATAAGGAGGTATAAGTAATATAGGTAGTCGAGGTAGCTAAGGAACGACTACTTAGACGTCTTAAGCGTATTATCGCCGAAGCGGTACTTAGAGCGCGGAAATAGCGTACTATAAGTAAACTCGATCTACTACTTATCTACGAGATAGGAAAGAAACTAAGATAGTTAAAAAGATAGGTAGTTATAGTTAAATAAAAAGCTATAGTTAAAAATGAGAAAAGTAGTTTATTTTAGTGATTAGTTCATTTTAGTATAGAGCACCCACTTTAGTGGGTGCGTGGCACGGGTAGCATTTACACATTGTTTTTGCTTTCTTTCGGATAACCTGGAATGGATTGCAACAGGGCTTATATGCAAACGCCGATTGATATTACCTCTTACTTCCTTAATGACTCCGTTTCTGTGGCAGGCTCGGCGAATATATCGCGGATCCCGGGGCCTTTCGCAGTGTGGACCTTTCAAGCCAGGCAAACTCTTCTCCTCCGGCCACCGGGTGGTACCGGCGTCTTTGCCAGGTTCGGGGGATCGAATGATCCGGCTTGCATTTGCCGAGCGGTGTTTTCTTTTATTTCTCTCTGTTTGGGCATCCACCGGCCAGCAGGAAGAGAGTGAAAAAAAACACCTCAGTCGGTGGCATAATGTACGTGCGTACATGCTGGAAATGCGGCCAGCTGCATGAAACGACAGCACCAGCGGAGTCGCATTGGCCCGCAAAAGGCTTGGAAATTGACTCAGAGAGATAATTCGACTTTGAGACATACATACAAACGCACATAAATACACATCCAGGCCTGTCATCGATGTGACTACTTTCTTATACACACATGTTGAAGCTGTTTGACGAGGTGCTGTTGGGTGTTGGCTTCTGTTTCCCGTGAGGTTGAATCTAGCATCAAGAGCCAGAAATGGCCTCCACTTTGTTATAAACAGGTGTCTGTCATATTGGCTTTGGCAGGGTTCCACCCCTCCGCCCAGATCGACATAGCGGGATTTTCTGTTGCGTTGCGGGATTTGCACGCCCAAAAACGTGCGGCTTAAGAGAGCCCAAATCCACACTTTAGGGTTGCACAGGGCCGTTGAACGTTAAAGCAAGCAAGCTTCACCGTAGATTTCACGTATATCCCATATGGTCTCGTCGAAAAAAGCCTCCGTAATTTCAGCGTCTAATACTTTTACTCACACCTTTTACTACGGCTTTCCCGGTCGGCCTATCACTCGATTTTGCTCCTTCCCTGTCTCTTCTCCTGGGTTTATTTTATTTTATTTATCATTTATTTTTATATTTTTTCTCGCACAGTGGGGTGGGTGGACTGACGCAGGAAGCTGCGACCCTGGTGCTGTGCGTGTTCCTTCCTGAACCTTTTTTTCTCTCATTCCCCCTCTTCAGCCAGACCCAAGCTCGTTCGTTCCTGCCTCTTAACGCCCCGCCGCCCTCTTCCGATAAGATAACACCAAGCTTCCCCCATTTTCCTCTTCCAGTTTTTTTTCCCTATGAGAGACAAAATTGACTCTTGACATATTCTTTCATTCGTCCTCGTCCTCCTTTTTTTTCCCTCTCCTCTTTTTTTCCTTCTCGTGTCTTGGGTTGTTGCTGTTCCCTCTTTCTTGTCCCCTGATCTCCCTATTGCTTATTTTCTTCTATCAGTTCTCTTCATTCTCCGTTTCTCCCTCTGATTCATCTTTCTGTTTGTCTCCCCGTCCCCTAAATCCGTTGTTCTCTTTCTCTTTTTTGGGAGCTTCATGTAAAGCATGAGCTTTGTCATTCATTATCCCCCTCTCTAACGTGTCTTCTTTGAATTGCCTCCCTAGCATTCTCCAGGACTGCCCCAGTTGTTGAAACTGGGCAATGCCTGTCGACCTGTCTCGATATTTCCTGCGTCCAGTCGACCTTCTGTTCGGACGCATCGGCTCGCTTTTCAACACCATCTGGCGGTCGTTGTATTTCGGCCTCCGTCTTCCGTCCACCCGTCGCCCGCTTCTCCCTGCGCCGCCTGCCGCCGTGCCGACCGCAACCATGGCCCCCGTCAAGAAGAAGATCGCCGTCATGACCTCCGGTGGTGACAGCCCCGGCATGAACGGCGTTGTCCGTGCTGTGGTGCGAACCGCCATCCATCTCGGCTGCGATGCCTATTGTATCTATGAGGGTTATGAGGGCCTTGTCCAGGGTGGAGATCTGATCCGCAAGACCGAGTGGGCTGATGTCCGTGGCTGGTTGTCTGAGGGCGGAACTCTGATCGGAACTGCTCGCTGCATGGCCTTCTACGAGCGTCCCGGACGGAGAAAGGCGGCCAAGAACATGGTCCTCAACGGTATCGATGCTCTGATCATCTGCGGTGGTGATGGTTCCCTGACCGGAGCTGACAAGTTCCGTGCTGAGTGGCCTAGCCTTCTCGACGAGCTGGTTGCCAATGGAGAGCTCACCAAAGACCAGGTCTCCCCTTACCGCCACCTCAACATCGTCGGCCTGGTCGGCTCTATCGATAACGACATGTCCGGTACCGACGCCACCATTGGCGGCTACTCGGCTCTGGCCCGTATCTGCGAAATGGTCGACTACATCGAGGCCACCGCATACTCCCACTCGCGCGCATTCGTTATCGAGGTCATGGGCCGCCACTGCGGCTGGCTGGCGCTGATGACCGGTGTGGCCACTGGAGCTGACTTTATCTTCATTCCTGAGCGTCCTAGTGAAGACGACTGGGAGGAGCAGATGTGCGCCACTGTGAAACGCCACCGGAAACTCGGAAAGCGCAAGACCATTGTCATCATCGCTGAGGGCGCCCACGACCCCGACGGCAACAAGATCACCCCGGACATGGTGAAGAATCTGCTGGCTGACAAGAACGGCCTGGCCCTGGACACCCGTATCACCACTCTGGGCCACGTGCAGCGTGGAGGTACCGCCGTGGCCTATGACCGCATGCTGGCCACCCTGCAGGGTGTCGAGGCTGTCAAGGCCGTCCTGGATGCCACCCCCGAGAGCCCCACCTATTTCATTGCTATTACCGAAAACGAGATTGTGCGAAAGCCCTTGGTGCAGGCTGTCATCGACACCAAGGCTGTGGCCAAGGCCATTGAGGCCAAGGACTTTGACCTCGCCATGGGCCTCCGCGATACTGAGTTCTCCGACCAATACCGATCGTACATGATGACCACGAACGTCCATGCCGAAGACAAGAAGCTCCTTCTTCCCGAGAATGTATGTTGCTCCCAGTCTTTCTGGATTTCCGAGACTATCGAGAGCCTCAAGCTAACCCGTGATTTTCGAACCTGTCCATAGAAACGCATGAAGATTGGCTTCATCAACGTCGGCGCGCCGGCGGGAGGAATGAACGCTGCGATCAGAGCCGGAGTAGCCTACTGCCTGTCTCGTGGACACGAGCCTGTCGCCATCCATAACGGCTTTGCCGGATTTGCTCGCCACCACGATGATAAGCCCCTGGGAGCCGTGCGCTCGTTCGACTGGCTCGAGGTTGACTCGTGGGCCAGCAAGGGCGGCTCGGAAATTGGCACCAACCGCGAACTGCCCAATGAGTCTGGAATTTCCAAGATTGCGAACCTGATTGAGCAGTACCAGTTCGATGCTCTCTTCCTGATTGGCGGTTTCGAGGCCTTTCACTCGGTTTCGCAGCTGCGCGCTGCCCGAAACGACTATCCGTCGCTGTGTATCCCCATGGTGATTCTGCCTGCGACCATTTCCAACAATGTGCCCGGAACCGAGTTCTCGCTGGGCTCGGACACCTGCTTGAACGAGCTTGTTAGCTACTGCGACAAGATCAAGCAGTCGGCCTCGGCCGCTCGCCGGCGTGTGTTTGTGATTGAGACCCAGGGTGGAAAGTCGGGCTATGTGGCCATGCTTGCTGGTCTCGCTGTCGGCGCCAGCGCCGTGTATACGCCTGAAGAAGGCGTTTCGCTCGACATGCTTGCAGCCGATGTCAAACATCTTAAGGAGGTGTTCCTCAAGGACAAGGGCCAGTCGCGCGCCGGACGGCTGATTCTGATCAACGAGAAGGCGAGCCGCGTGTACACGGCGAAGCTGATTGCCGACATCATCCGCGTGGAGGCGCACGACCGGTTCGAGAGCCGCGACAGCATTCCGGGCCACGTGCAGCAGGGCGGCGTGCCGTCGGCGATGGACCGGTGCCGGGCGGTGCGGCTGGCGATCAAGTGCATCCAGCACCTGGAGGACTTTGGGCGGCGGGCCCAGAACCGCATCAAGAGCGACCCGCTCAGCACCTGTGTTATCGGCATCAAGGGCGCGGCGGTGGAGTTCACGTCGATGCAGGAGCTGGAGGAGAATGAGACCGACTGGCCCAACCGGCGGCCGAAGACGGCCTACTGGCTGAGCATGAAGGATACGGTGGATGTGCTGGCGGGCCGGCCCGAATACCCGCGGCCGGAGAAGAGCCTGGTTGGGCTGCTGGCGAAGGATGTCAAGAGAGGAATTGCGTGAAGGCGGTTTAGTTGTTGGAGGGGATTTGGGTGAGGGGATTTAGGTGTGGATGCGGATGGGTCAAGTGGAACCCTTCTTTTTTTTAATGAATACCAGCAGCTTTAGCTAGCTAGCCTTTTTTTCCCTTTGTTGGAATGAGGCAAGATCGCTCATTTTTCTTCATGTTTCGTCTTTGCCTTTTCATTTGCTTGGTGTTCCTGTCTGCTCTTTTTGTCTCTGTGTTTGTCGTTTGCATCTGTTGCTACATAACTTGCTCTGGTGGTTCACATATAATGACTTTGTACTTGGTTCATCTCAGATGGGTTCTGTGTGAACTATAATAATTGTGGCTTGATATTTAACGGAAGCTTGATTCTGGTCTCTGGAGCGTGCAATTTTGTTTATAAGGACAAGTCATAGATATAGAGAATGAATTCCAAAGTGCTTAACAAATGTTAATGTGAGTCTTGCTACCATGTAGATCTAAGCTGGTGGATAACCTGTCTCATAACCTGGGTTTAACGCCGAGAACACATAAGGGAGAGACTTTCCTAACAGGAACCACGTATGTACATGCATCTGAAGATCTGAGGTACGTCTGCATTATTTCATCCTTACGTGTTTTACAAGCATCCGTCTCATTTGCATGTGGACGATGCGTGTGGTTGGTCTATCCCATTGGAAGCCACAGAAAGGCAAACTCACTCTGTGCGGATGCCAAGGTCGCCTAGATACTGTGTCAAGCTTCAAGCAGGGTCCTTGGGATTGGAGAAACCCAGTCAGCCAAAATCGAAGCCGAGACCTGATGGGAGGGGCATGAATCTGTTCGGGGCTTCTTTTGCGCCGTATATCATGAAGTTTGGCCTGTTGTTAGACGCCGGCGCGCGGCATGGCATGGTTGAGGAAGGAGCGCGCGTATCCGAAACGATGGGCGGCCTGCGGGTGCAGCCGGGGACTGGCGCGAGCTCCTTCCATTTTTTGCCCGCTTTTTCCTTGTAAACGACAGTGATCACTTTCCAGGTCCAACGACATCTGTTGTTGTTCGTATGCCTGGCTGTCCAACGTTCGATAGCCGGGCCTAAAAACCAAAGTGTTTCACATCGGCGGAATCAGGTGGTGCTAAATCTAGACATTTTTAAGTGCTCATGTGGGCAGTGCTGAGGCCGGGGAAAAAGTGAAAGAGGAATATATAGCTGAGGAGACGACTACCACCACATTATCGGGAAGAGGAACAGAGGACTCCTACCTACTGGGGTACTTTCAGTACTGCCCTGTGAAGGCCTCCTCCTGGCATACCATGTCAACTTGTATCTGTGACGGGGATGACATCTGCCACCGAAAAAAAGAACACACAAGGGGGGGAGGGGGGGAGGGGGGGTTGATTGCTCTTACGGCCAACACAGGGACAGGCATCGTGACATGCACATTGCGGCGAAGTGCCCTCTGCTAGCGAGCCTGGTGGGCAGGGTATGCCGATGCTTATGCTGGAGTACTTTCCCTGCTGTACGGTTGTCGGAGGTCCCAAGGTGATGATGTGATGTAACCCCAGAAAGAAAGCCCTTTCCACTTCTGGCAACCTGTCCAGAAGCCATGCGTCTGTTCCGCCCGCTGCTGGGGGGCGTTTGGGTTATTGGGGCTGGGGGAGGAGGAAGAGGGGAGATAGCCGCACATGATGGCCGAAACGGGGCAGCCTAGAGATTTGTGTCTCTCAGAAAAAAACCCCCCTTCGACACAGGACGAAGGGGCCAGGATGTTCACTTTATAGAGAAACTGGAAGAAGAAGAGGAACACGGGGATGTGGGAGTTTTTCCCAATATAGCTCACGCGGGCTGAGAGAGGGGTACGTGTCCATCTGCCGGCCAAGGATGATATCAATGCTGAATCCTGACTTAAAATCTCACTCACCCTTGTTCTGGCGGAAGCATGTCCCTCAGCGGAGCGGGACCAAAAGAAGAAGAAGGAGGAGGAGGGGAACTTCGTGGGCTTTTCCACTCTTACCTTGCATCTTCATGGTCACTTCAAACCAGAGGTTGCATATGTGGCGGGGTCCACTCCGGACCATCTCACACACACACACATATACACACACACACATATACACACACACACACACCCTATTATAGGTCCCTCCCCTCCCCTCTCGATACTCACTCTCGGGCCCTGGTCAGTCTGTCTGTTGGCTCTGCGCCTTCCCATCAGCCTTTCAAGGTGTACGGAGTACAAGAAACAAGAAAAAAAAGTGTGTAGGATACAACATATAAGAAGGGCTAGTAAGAACCCCTCCATGTCGTCATGTCTTTATAACTCTTCCGTCTCCTCTACGCAACTACAGCTCAATCCACACCTCATTATTTTCTTTTTCCCTTTTTCAATCTCTGGGTCTCTCAGAGTTTCTGTTTTACCTTTTTCTTTTTTTTTCTTCACTACTTTCGGGTTTCCCCTTCGCTTCGCTTCTTGTGTGGGTGATTATCGCGTCGATCCGCTCCTTGCGTGACACACCCTCATTCTCTCTCTCTCTCTCTAAGATCTTGGTGGTGAGCCGGGAACTGACGAAATTTCCCGATACTTGTTTTTCGCCTCATCGACGGGCGTCCTTTTTTTTTTCGGTGTTGTCTCGACAGGTTTCACAAACATATCTCGTCGGCTATAGCGATCCTGTGCTCGTCCATGGTGATTTTGAACCTCAGACAGCAATCAAGGGACAACAGCGAAACCTACGGAACCTCAACGATTGCGTCGGTGGAACGGCTGCTCCACATCCTTAGGACTGCTCTATTATAACTACTCCCGGAGTACATATACTCACTCCCCCAGCCTCTCTCTCGTATTCGACTTTTTTGCTCTTCTTCTTTCTTTCTCTCTCTCTCTCTCTTCTCTTCTCTATCAAGTAGACTTATATCGCGCCTGTTACTGGCTTCTCTCCGGAAAATTATTTTATCTTTACGCCCGTGCTGCAGTTTCCAGCAGCAGCCATGAGTTCCCGAGGACGGCGAAACAACGCCTATGACGACAGCGACATCTACGAGAATGACTACCGGTACAGCGACGTGGTGGTTGACACCCACCGCCACCGCAGCCCGTCGCGCCACCGCCAGGTCGAGGTGGTCGAGCGGATCGTCGACCGCACGCCGAACATTTTCCGGGATGACCCGCGGCGCACCGAGACCAGCGCGCTGGTGCTCCGCGAGCGCGAGAGCGATACCTACGAGACGCCCACGTACAGCGAGCGCATCGTGCGCACCCGGAGCTTGACGCCGCCGCGCCGCCATGTCGAGCGGGAGCGGGTGACTCGCCGGATCATCGACGATTCGTCGGACTCGTCGCCCGAGCGCAGCCGGTCGCATGTGCGCACCAAGATTGTCGAGAAGGCGAAGAAGATCTACCGCCGCTCGTCGTCGTCTTCGTCGTCGTCGCGGTCTCCCGCTCGGCCGGCGCCGCAGGCTCCCCCCCCTGTTGTGCGCGAGCCGACTATCGAGCGGAACGTTGTTACCCATTATACGGCATTTGACCATGGTATGTAACCGAAGCAGTTTTGCCTAGCCCCCCTTCTCCTGTGCGAGCCTCCGACTGACACTGCTATTTTGTATCATTGAATTAGGTGTTGTTCCTGTTGGTCGGCCCGCAACACCCCGTGTGCATCATCCCCGGGGCCGTGACACATCGGTGGATGTGTACACGTCAAAGAGCACAACCGAAGTTGATATCCACCGCGAATCATCCCGCCACCGCTCGGTCAGCCGACACCGGCCCTCGCGTGACGACAGCGTGCTTGTGATCCGCGAGAAGGAGAACATGCTCACGGTGCCCGGGCGCGACCGGCGGCGGCGGTCGCTGTCGGTGTCGGAGCCGATGCCGCGGGAAGTGCGCGAGGAGGCGGCGCGGATCACGTCGCGCATCGACGCGCGCGGCCGCGTGGGCGAGGCCTTGCACGGGGCCACGCGGGACTGGACGCTGGTCGACGTGCCGCCGGGCACGCAGCGGGTGCGCATGGAGGGGGCGGGCGGCGGGGCGGCGGACGTGACGTGGCAGCGGTACAACGGCGTGCGGCGGTCGCAGTTCATCCCGAACAGCAGCGGCACGCCGCGGGGGTCGGGCGACCTGGTGGTCCGCGACCAGCCGGGGCTGGGCGCGCGGCGCGAGAAGCTGAGCGTGCAGTTTGTCGACCGCGACAAGGAGATTGATATCACGCGCACCAAGGAGCGGCGGCAGCCGGCCGGCGAGGTGTGGACGGAGATCACGCGCGATCTGGTCAACGGGGCGGCGATTCGGCGGCTCGGCTATGACTACGAGAAGACGCAGTGGTTCTACTACATCACGCAGTATCTGAGCAAGGTGAGTTTCCGCAGGGAGTCTTGTGGCTCCAACGAACAGCCCCCCCCCGCCCGCCCAGAGCGGGGGCACCGTGAGGTTTGAACGGGCCAACTAACAGGCGCTGCCATACAGGACCAACTCCAGGAACTGGTTGATCTGACCGACCGCATCCGCCGCAAGCGCCGCGAGCGCCACGAACGCGAGCGCCACTACCATGACGACGAGCACATCCACATCCACCACCGCCATCCGAGCCACGGCAGATACGACGACGAAGTTGTCAGGAACGAGATTATCATCGACAAGCGCCGGTACTAAGTGTGCCGTATAGCCGATGCCGTATAGCCGAGGGCGTTTCGGTTGCGAGCCGAGCCCTTTTTCTTTTCTTTTCTTTTTTTTCTTTGCGTGTTTCTCTTGCTAAGAGTTGTTTTTCGAGTTTTTGCACTGCGACGAAGCGAGATACGGAATAACGCATTCACGATGTTAGCGATATATCCAGCTCTTCTTTTTTTTATGTGGTTTATTTGGTAGACATGGTTTCGATGGGGGCTGATAATGAGGTATACCGTTTGTCATGACGTCTTGATATCCTGCAACGCTTCACTTACGACTTTATATGGCCCTGATCTCTCTCTCTCTCTCATCTCCTCTTTTCTCCTGTCTCTTTTCTCTTTTCTCTTTGCTCTTTGCATTGGCTTCCCCTGGTTTTTCTGTCTTCTTCCCCCTTTTTATCTTCTGTTATGCCAGCCAGTTAGTTTCGCGAAGTCTGCCGTTCATGATTGTTTTTGTCTGGTTTTGGTTGGATGCTGGATTTTCGTTTTACACTGTCGAATGGTTTTTTATGTTTGTTACGAGGTTAACGAAATGCGCAAAGCGTCTGTTTGGAAGATTGGAAATAAATTATCATCACCATCACACAGATCATGCATGGCCGTGGCAGACTGTTCCTCTTGCTTTTGCAAGTGGACTCTGGAAATAGACCACGCAAACACTGCGAAACAACAAGGAGTTGGCGGTGTGTTTCCGAGGGGAATGATCCGAGTGGCGAACGACGTGTGTACAGAACGCTTGACGACTGGCTCAGCTTGTCGTTACGCGGAGAGTCATCTGCCGGGTTTTGCGTGCGACGTGAGGGGGCTGACGATGGGGAGACACTCGGGAAGAATGTAGAGGTGGCATGTAGAAAAGGAGTAGATGGAGATAGAGGCCGTCGTTATGGTGTTGGGCGTGGATGAGAGATGAGAGGCGTTTGTGAGACAGTTTGACCTGAGTGGGAAACAATAGGGTTCGTGGTTAGGGTCTAGGGTTACCGTAATTGGCTGACCCATATATCTTACCGGGGCGTATAAGCCCGAATACAGCGCGGTTACATCCAACAATAACAGCTCTGGCCCGGTTAGCTCAATCGGTAGAGCGTGAGACTCTTAATCTCAAGGTTGCGGGTTCGACCCCCGCATCGGGCTCAATTCCCGATGCTCCAGTTCAGCTGGAAAATCGCAAACTTCTTTTTTTTTTCCTTCTTTTTTCTTTTTTTTTCTTTTTTCCTTTTTTTTTTTTTTTCTATTTTTCTTTCTGTTTCGTGTGACCCGTGCTCATTATCGACTAAGCCAGGATGGGAGACAGGCCTGTTGGATGCCAAGGCATATCGGTTGCACATGGGCAGGTTTTTGCATGTCAGACGAACATACCGTGCAAGACACGTCGGCCTCTCTACATGACTAGCTGGACCCAGAAGCCAAGGCTGCTGAATTCCCGAGGGCCATAGTCATAAAAACACGAACCTCTGCCTCCTTGGCAGCCTTATACGAAGTTGGAGACCCTAAAAAGCCTCCCGCCAATTGGTTCTCTGGATGGGTTGGGGGCCGAAAAGAGAAATGACTTGCGCGGGTGGGACCTTTGCATATGTAACGACGTCACCGAGAGAGGAGAGGGAGAGTCCTTCTCTGAACTGACAAGATCTGCGCCGCAGAAACTGTGTTTCCAAAAAAAACAATTGACATTCCTCTGGCCCAGCAGTCGGAGACATACCGAAGATAACGTTACGTGCGGTGGTTCCCGGTTTGCCCCTACGGGGATTTTCGCAGGAGTGGCAGCGAAGCTGGGGACTGCTCATATATTGACTACACATCCATATATATATGCATATATTTGGGTCTTTTAGCCGGCACCCGGACGTGCATACGTAGGTGCACATGCGTGCCGACGGAGAGAGAAACAAACCACCAAGAAGGACTGCCGGGAAGACAGGCAGGGCGGCGGCCGAAGAGGAACAACACCCTCGCGCTTCCCCAGTATTGGCCCCCGCCACTAGCTGCGATCGACGGGTTTCCTAGCCGCAGCCAAGGCTGGGGGGGATTGTCATTACTGTCATGGCGGTCGAAGAGGGCAGTAATCATGACGACAGCTGGGCGGGTTCAACTGATGGTCTACAAACGGGGCGGGCAAAAAAGAAAAAAAAAACAAAGCGAAAAAAAAAGCCTGTGTTGAGGAACCACCGGATATCACACCGGAGGGTCTAAAATAACGTGGGACACAAGACCTGGCCTGTGTAATGTTGCAGTGGGACACTGCCAACGGCACATATACGAAAGAAGACTTCCTTGTTCTATCCAGGATTGACAAGATATATATATCCCTGCCGCTGCTGTGGATCAGGGTTCTGCGCCTCCCTTCCGTGGAGGTGGAGGTGATGAGATGAATGTTTCACGCCGGGGGATGCAACGAGAGAAGGGACAAAGGCGTGCAGTATCACCCCCAGATCAATATACATGATCACCCCTCCCTCTCTCTCTCTCTCGTGGGAGAGTGAGCGAGACCGTGAGCTGAACAGAGACCGATAGTGGGGCCGAACAAGAGGGAGGAGATAAGCCGGGCTGTGAGCACACCGGACTTCTGGAGAGGAGAAAGAGGCCGAGGAAAAACCACTGAACGGAGCTCGTTTGTTCAGCTCTGGGGGGGCACAAGTGTACAGCCTTGCAGCTCGTATTATGTCCCTTTTTTTTAGTCTGAAGTCCCCGGGCGGTTTCTGACTTGTTGAGCCTAAGGGTAGTAGTGCAGGGCGAATAAGAGGTTGTTAGTTTTTCTCCCGCCATGGGAGGGAAAATCTTCAAGGCCCGGCCGGCGGGACCCCGGATCTGAGCCCTTCAACCCAAGGGTTCAGATTTATCGATCTGCCCTTTAAGACTTAGGAGCTGGTGTTCTTGCTAGCGGTAAGACACAAATTTAGGCTTGGTGTGTTTGTTCTAAAAAAAAAAACAGCCTACCTGGGCCGGAACATCTAGGGGTTTCTTCGGTTCGGGGCAATTCTCGTATTCTGTGCCCAGTGGGTTTTTTAATCAAGAGGAAACATGTAAGCGCAGAAAAACCGTGATCTGATGATCAGGAATGACATGTCTTGGAGCTCCTTGTTTGGGGGGGAAAGCCCACATCGTGTTGTTCCGCGGAGAGGGACTAGCTTGGCCCTCTAAAGTTGGGGTTTCTTTGTGTTTTCCACTTGTCTTCTTCTCTCCTGCAGATGTGGATTCGGGCAATGCACCTCGTAGACCGTAACTGACAGCCAGCACACGGTCCGTCGACGGGGCTTCTTAGGAGATTTGATCGTGTGGATCCGGGGCAATGTGACGGGGTCTGGCTGAGGGTGGCCAAAGCGGTGGCCGATGACGACAGTAGCTCTTGAAGCTGTGGAAGGTGAGTGGTGCTTGTACTTGATGTATGCATGTGTGTGTGTGTGTGTGTTACCTGGACACCAGGAAGGCTGAAAAAAAGAAAACGGCTGCGGTTCCGAGGAAGACGACGTGTGGCCCACAGCCTTCGTGGGCGGCCTTGTGGCAAACGAGGGGAACAGCGCCGGCTCCGGGCCAACCATGGCCAAACTGCACAGAAGGCGTATGCTGTTTGGAGTTCCTGTTTGTTCTTTTCTTAGAATAAACAACAACAGAAGCAGACTAACAAGAGAAAAGTTCTCTCCAGTCGTCGGGAACTGGGGGCGTATCTGGTTGTCACGAGGCGGCGGCACTGCAGAAGCGAGCGAGTAATGCTTTTGGGCGGCGCGTCGGGTGAGGCGGATACGAAGAAGTGGATGTAGATTCATTCCTTCTACGTTGGCGTGAGAGTCAGAGAGAGAGAGCATCAGGGAAGTGGGAGAGGGAGAAGGAAAAGACCAAGAGGAAAGGGGGGGGTGCGAACGAGCTGTGGTGGATTCACAGGGAGTCTGTCGAGTGCAGGGAGGCACACACACAACGAGCAGGACACACGCGGAGATGCCACCGAAAGAGAAAGAGAGAGGTGCCACCTTGACTGAGGCTCGGAAAGGACATTTCAGTCATCGTCTGCGTACACCTCTCTTGCATCCTCGGGAGTTGATGCACTCCCCCACTGGAAAAAAAGGTATATAAGAGCCCCCTTTCCCTCGCTCTCTCTCTGCCTCCTGACTCTCTCCTCTTCACCCACACTCAATCATCTTCTACAAAGCATATCCTCACAGCTTCACTCCATTCACTATCATACATACTCGCAGTATTTCTTTCGTTTTTTTTTTGGTCTCCGCCGCAGCCCACTTCCCTCACCTCACATATCACGCAGGTCCCCATATATTTCTATATTGCTTTCGGGACGCCGCACTTTATATATAAAGCATCTCGCTACTCTTATCCTTTCCTCCCGTCTTCTTTTGACCGTCCTTCTTTCCATCTTCTTTCTTTCAAGATAAAAAGAAACTTCCTCGAAAAAATTCCGTCATCATGAAGTTCTTCGCTACCGTTCTTGCCTGTGCCGTGGCCGGCGCCGTGGCTTCTCCGGCCGCCCCACTTTCGCGCCGTGATGATCCGCAGACCGTGGCCATCACCTTCTTTGGCGGCCCGGCCGAGTACAACATGACCTTCCCTGCCGACGGAGTCCAGCGTGATGTCGGTGAGTGAAATCCTGTAGTGGTCCTTCTGTTTCCCTTTTTTTTCCCCCTCTCTCTCTCTCTCTCTCTCTCTCTCTCTCTCTCGCTCTCTCTAATTATGCATATATATATATCCTTCGTTGCCAAATCCTTTGCTAACACCCACCCCCCCTCCACAGGTGCTGATTTCTCGGTTAGTATCATCCAGTCGACCTACAACATCAAGGACTTCTGCCAGTTCACCACCGACTCGGAGGTGGCCTACGGCAGCGCTCTGGGCCCGGCCGGCGAGATGCAGTTGATCGTCGGCCCCCCGCAGCCCATCCGCAAGGTCGCCTGCCAGGGCTTCTGCGTGCCGGTCTGGGGCGAGTGCTACATCAACAACCAGCCCGTCGGCTCCTGCTGCAACGGATACTGCGCCGCCACCCGCTGCCGCCCGTTCATCACCTCTTAGACTCGGGGCTCCATGATCGGAAACGCTGTTGTTCGGGCCCCCGTGGGCGGCGCTGCGAGAGACCGTCCCCGCCGATGAGGACGTAATTCGCAGAGGAGACATCATACGGTGCCATCTTGTGGAACGATGGCTTCTGCTGTTTGAAAATGTGGCTACACAGGCAGCCTCCGATGGTGGGCGTTGTCTATGAAACGAAATCCTGTGCCTGTTTGTTTCCAGGCAGTTGACTGAAGGGCCCCGTCGTTATGGCTCAGGAAAACCCCGTTGGGGCTTCACTCCTTTTTAATGTTGTGTGTGCACGCACCTTTTGACGACTCCATGCATGGTTCTTCCTTTCCTGCAACTTTATACAGAGGACGTACGCCTCTAAAACCACTCCTTAATACACTTAATGCATAATCTGAGACATGAACAAGAGTTGATTGAAAATGTCTGATTTGGAACAGAAAATCACTCTCTAATCGTGAAACTGGTAGCTATCATACATACAAAGCAAGAAAAGAAGACCCCAACAAGACGTCAATGGGGCGGGATAGGCGGGGCAATGAATGCAGGCAGGACACCCTCGTCATCGCTGAGATCAGTGCCCGGATCACCACCATCATCACCACCTCCGTCGTCACCGTCATCAGACCAGTCACCCCCACCGCCCAGCAAGTCCCGCTCCTCGTCGTCGTCGTCCAAAGCCGGCCCGTCGATGGCGGCCGGGTTGATAGTTGAAGCAGCGCGGGCATGTCCCAGCATCGCGGCCGGGGGCCCGCCCTCGAAGGCCGGGTTGCCCAGCAGATGCATGCGGTCTCCGCCGTACAAGTGGCCATCAACGTCCAGCTTGCGGTACATCTCGCCGATCGCCTGCCGCTGCGCCACGGCAGCTTCGGCACTGTACCCGTTCGCGTCTCGGTCCGACGCCCACTCTGGGCCGCCGGGGTCTTTGACCCAGCCATCATCTCCGGCTTCGTCGTCGGTGGCGTTGGCGGTCTCCGGCGGGGGGTGCTCGTCGCTGGATCTATTCTCGCCGCCGGCTCCAACAGAACCAGTACCACCACTCTTCGCGACCGCTGCCGGCGAACCAGCAGCAGCCTCCAGAGCACGCTTCAGACTACCGACCTCCATGGACTTTTCCGTGCTTGCATTAACGGCCCCACCACCACCACCACCAGCTACAACTCCATCCACACCCGCCACCTTCTTCCGCGCGGGTCGTTCCCGGTGAGTTGTTGACACCTCCGACTTAGGCTGTTCGTCCACCACATGTTCAGTCTTAGCGATCGATGACGATGACGACGACGACGATGACGACGACGGATTCGGGGGCTGGGACGTCTTACCGGTGCCCTTGGCCTTTCTGCCCCGACGAGCCGGGGCGGCTGCGGGGACGGCCTTGGCCTTCGGCTTGGCCTTGGTCTTCGTGGGCGCTTCGAAATCGTCGTCCGACTCCGCATCGGAGTCGATTTGCTTCTTGGCGCGGCTGGCCCGCTTCACGGGCGCGGCCCGGGTGGCCTTGGTGGCAACGGCCTTCTTGGCCTTCTTGGGAGGCGGGCTGTCTTCCTCTTCCTCCTCCTCCTCCTCCTCCTCTTCCTCCTCCTCGGACTCTGACGGGGTCTCATCCTTAAAGTCATCCTCTTCGAACTCGGATTCCGGCTCGGACTCGGATTTGGGGGCCGCCTTGCTCTTGCGCTTCGGGGCCGGCTTCGGGGCCGGCTTGGCCTTGGCCTTCTTGGGCGCCTTCGCAGGCGGCTCGTCCTCCATCTCGGTGTCGGATTCCTTCTTCGAAAGGGGGGCCGGAGCCTTGCGTTTCTTAGAGTTCGCAACAGGCTTGGGCGCCGGCTCCTCTTCAGCCTCCTCAGCCTCCTCAACCTCCTCATCGCTGTCGGCCTTCTTGGCCTTGTTTCCCTTGCCCTTCGCAGCAGCCTTCTTGGGGGCGGGTTTCTCGGGGGCCTGCAGTATGAGTTAGATCCAACATGGCTTCAGCTGGTGTGGTGCATGGTGGACGCGAAACGACAAGCAGAACTTACCTCCTCCTTGTCCTTGGCAGCTTTCTTGCCACCGCCACGGGCACGGATTCCACGCTGTCCGGGGACATTGAATTCGGGATCCTATAAAAAAACGTAGTTAGCGATACCTATCCGGACACCGACCTGGAGAGCATAGCAGGGGACTTTACCCCCTTGAAATCTTCAGCATCGATGTGTCCCTGCTCCACACATCTGCGGATCTTCTCCTGGATATCAGCGTCGCTGATCTCATCCCAGCCATCAAAGAAGTCCATCTTCAGGACTCCGTCCTTGGTGCAGAGCTCCTGCACCTGCTGCATCTGAGCACCAGACACACATCCCCTAAGGAAAGCAAATGGATCATTGTGTGTTAGTTAGTCCTCGCTCTTTGAGAAGAGGGTTCAACCCAGGAGCAGGGAAGATTTAACCTACCAATGCTTCCACCGAAAGCCACCATCCGAAGAGCCCGGCATGGTGACAAAGGTGCCAAACCGCAAGTCGCCCTTCATGATCTTGAGTCCTTCGGCCTTGCAGATGGTATCCTGGCATCCGGCCCGGTTATTCGGGGAGATTTCTAGCAGAAGGGACCAGTGAGTTAGTATTATATGCCCCCGAAACCGGATCGGAAAGATAGAGACTGAAGCAGTGTTGCATACCGATTCTGTATTCGGGCATTTTGAAGGAGATTTTTCGACTGAAAAAGAAGACGGAGGGTCAATTGGATGTCCAGAAGCTGGACCGGGATCGGAAGAAGCCGAAACAAGTATCAGCGAGACTATTTTTTGAAGAGATCATAGAACACACTGGTCAGTTGCGAAAATCGAACAGGGCATATCTGATATCGATAGCAGACGATGGACGACTCACTAGATGTATGCGAACACCAAAAAAACTAGGCTTTTTGCAGGAGGAAAAATAAGAGGAAGAAACTGAAAAATCTCAATAATGATTCAGATTCCAAGTTTGGGTTTGCGATGAGGTTTAGAAAAGAGGAAGAAGAAGGAAGAAAAAAAAAAGAAAGCATGAAGAGAAGGGAGACTGAAAAGCACATCAGCTGTCAGAGAAGGAGCTTTGCAGGTCCAATTGCCGATTGCTGCCTTTTGCTTAACGCGCCAGACGCGTTTTCTAGGGCGGATTTAGGGTTGAACTGGCTGTGGGTGCCTGGCTAACCCTTATTCGAAGCGATAACCCTAGAAGCAACACAGACTCCTATCACACAACTCTACTCTACATATAGGTATACGAGTAAGGTACTAGATAGATATGATTCCTGGGTTTCTTTTCTTTATATGTTTAAAGAAGGCAGTTTTGTCCTGTGCGAATGCTTTGTTTCAACTCCTATAGTTATGTGGTAGTAAAAGAGGTGTATTATATTACTCGTTTATCATGAAAGCCCAACCGTTTATGAAGCCCGTTTGAAAATGTCCAACATCGAAAAGAAATACAAAAAGACCTAAGTATCATACAAAAAAGAAAATCCAGAACATCACTAGCAGCATTAAAAAGAAGACAGAAAGGGAAAAAAAAGAACATAAAAAAGGGGAACCTGTCTACAGAAACGGACACCATCCAATGTACATAGCCGCCAGGTTCCGCGGATCAATCGCCCGCTTGATCAGCTCATCCACGTGCCCTTCAACACCGAGCGGAATGGTCTCGTCCGGCAACAGGCCCCGCATCTTGCGGCGAATGGTCTCGACGACGCGGTGCGGCTGCAGCAGGCCGTCCGAGTCGGCGCCAGCACCCGCAGCGCCGCTTTTGCGCCGGGCCGCGGCGTCGTTGCGCGGCTTGCGGCCCTGGAGGTCGAGCGTGGGGTCGTAGATGAAGGCCTCGAGGATCGTGATCAGCGGCTCTTCCTGCGCGCGCAGCGTCGCAAGGGTCAGTTCCGAGCTGCGCCGGAACGGGCCCTCGTAGCCGTACACGCCCATCGCCGCCACCATGTTGTGCGTGAGGCGGAACGGCACGCGCTCCGGCTGCGAGAGCTTCAGGCCCTTGTCGAACAGGCAGTTGAAGTCGACGTGGAACACCCCGCCGTTGCCCTCTTCCAGCAGCACGTTCTCGCCGTGCCGGTCACCCAGCCCGAGGATCGTGCCGACCATCGACATCACGGCGCACGAGCGCGTGTATTTGAGGCGCGCCGCGAACCAGGCTGCCGGGTCCGGGAACTGGTTGACAAACCAGATGTGCAGCACTGGCGGGAAGACCCCAAGGACGTCGTTGGTGAAGATGTGTGTCTTGGAGGGCGATGACCGCGCTTCGTCGAGTTGTCTTCTCAGTTCCACGTAGTCCGGCTTGACGCCGCGGTGCCGGTATAGGTCGAGAAGAATGTCTCGGAGAGGCTTCAGCCCGTCCACCCACTCAATAATACCGCTTGACTCGTTGAGCGGAGTCACGGCGTAGGTCCGGATATACAGCTGCCGGCGGCTGGACTCGGCGTCACGTTGCAGAGATCGGTTGATGACGGCGTTGAACTCCATCAGTCTCTGGTCGGTACGCAGGTCATCTTTGGGCTTGATCAGCAGTTTGTAGTGCTGCCCATCCGATCCTACAGCTGTCAGTCTCCGCGGCAGAGCAAGCGATCCCAGAACAAGAACCTGGTCCTCAAACTTCTCGATTGTGACCACATCATGAGAGAAAGCCCGATGGGTCTTGACATTATCGGTCAGCGTCGGCAGTGAGGCCGTCAGATACGCCTCCGTCGGGACGACCAGTGGACACGGCGTACACGACGAGTTGAAATTGAGATCGTTCTTCAGACTGGCCTGCGTGGCTCTGCCGCTCTTGAAAGTGCCGCTGATACTGGCTGCCAACAACTGCTGCGCCAGCTTGTCGCCGCGGCGCAGCAGATTTGCCAGCGAGTACTTCGAACTGCCCCCGAGCTCCCGCGTATTCGTCTTCAGCCGCGTCAGAATCTGCTGGCCGCGGGCCCGGCGCTCGGTGGTCTGTGCGCTCAGAGCCATGACGCCGAAGAGGCTCCATAGCGCCTGCTGCGGGTGCGACTCGACCACCTTGACGATGATGTTGGACAGCCGCTGGAAGGCTTCCGAGTTGCCGTGGGTGATGCGCGCGACCATCTGCGGCAGCGCTGTGTAGAACATGTAGGCCGGGAGCCGTTTAGTGTACTTGTCGATGGACTGGTGCAGCTTGATCAACTGCTCGTTGCGGCGGCGGAACAGCTCCTTCGAGAGCGAGTGTTTGCCTTCCGGGGCCTTCTCGAGCTGGGCTGCGAATTCGAGCCACAGCGTCATCACGCGCGGGAGGGTCTGGTAGAGGTACTTGGTTCCATAGTACAAGGACCTCAGGTAGTTCTCAATGACAATCCGCGCCAGTTCTCCCGTCACGTACGCATCACTCTGCTCATCGGCGCTGAGAGTCTTTTCAAACTCAATCAGCTTCTTGTAGTGCCGCCCCAGATAGTAATGGCCCTTCTCCCACGCGACATACGTGCGGGGTGCTTGCTGGTACCGTTCCCGCAGGGCGAGCACTTGGGTTTGTCCGCTGGCATCAAGCCACTTGGCCAGCAGAAGCTGGGCTCGCGCAGTGACGAGAAGCTGGGCTGACTCGCGGTTCTTCCAGAATGAAGTATTTGACGGCGTTCTTCCGTCTAAGCCTGTTGCTGCTGGGGCGATTTGGGCTGTGAGGGTGTTGTCTGCAATTGCACCTTCCAGGATCTGGATGGCCTTGCGTCGGTGTCCTTCTTTCCACTGCAGTTTGGCGTTCTCAAGTGTGGCGGTTCGATCTCCAAGCCGGGAGGCATGCAGAATCGCATTGAAGGCCTGGTGCATGGAATTTCCTTTCCGGGCAAGTCGCGCGCTGGAGATCCACAAAGACGATCGATCCAGGTCCGTGTACCGGTTTCGGCAAAGCTCCATCGCCGCCCGCTGGATGCTCAGGATGTACTGCTTGTCACTAACATACGCTCCAACCACTTCCAACCGTCTTGACAACGATGTGAGGACAGGATCACTTTTGTCTTCTCCTAGCGGCACAGTGCTCTCAAGCTCTGGCCTGTGCCGGTCGGAGCTGGTGATAATTGTCTCGAGGTCGGTAAGAATGTGGCACCGGAGCATCAGATCGTGAGATGCTTGGAGTGTGGTCGTGGTCGACATGGTCATTGCCGAAGCAATCCTCTCTCGGATCATGTTGATGGTGTTGAGAGCCGCAGCATTGAATCCGGCATTCAGACTTCTAAACACCTGGGCAACCGAAACATTGAAGTCCTCAAGGATGTTGCCGTTGTACATGAGAGAATATTTGTTGAGAGCTTCCCATCGACTTGTTGTCCATGCGGCCTCGACTGCATACGGTGTGATTCGGTTTTCGGACGCTGGCTGCATGTGAAGACCTTCAACGTAGCTGAGAAGGATATCTAAAGAGAAAGCAAGGGAAAAAAATCAAAGGAACAAATTAGTACCTAGTAATCGAGGATAACCGAATGGAGCAGAGACGTACCGTGTTGTCCAGATTGCTGGAGACAGTGCAGGAGATCCACCTGCACCTCACTATTATCAGGATCCTCGCTTAGCCGGAACTCGCACCAGGTTTGCGCCGCCGCCCATCTTCCAGCTTTCTTGTGGCTGAGGGCTTGCTGATCAAGATCCAACACCTTCAGATGGGTGTAGATTCCCTCGAGGCCATCCGGTTCGTCAATTTGCGCATAGACATCCTGAAGCTTGGAAATGAGATCCTTCTGCTTGTCTGTGTCTGTAGACGGAGTCTCCTGGGCTTGGAACTCCAGGTGAAACAAAGCACGCGAGTACTGGTTGCTGTCGATCGCGCGTTGCGAGATTAGCTGTGTAGGGATGGTCGCCAGAGTCTTTTGCACTCGCTCAATAGCAAGTTCTCGCTTCGCCACCCGTTCCTTATCCGGAGAGCGGGGGGCCGCCCGGACAGCCTGGACCCAGCGCATGAAGTAATCCAGAATGCGAAAGATTATCTATGTTCATCAGGCCAGTTAGTAAGTAGCTAGGCCATCGACTGGAAACGGCGCCCGTTTGCTTACCTCGTAGTACTGCTTCATTTCCGGCCCAGACGAGCCGGAGCCACCACCGCCTCCAGGGGTGGGTTGATACTCAAGAATCGACAACAGCTCTCCAAAGGCGGCTGTGCGTTGTTCCTCTGTGTTCTCATCGCCCAGAATGTAGTGCAGGAGTGCATATGGAAGAATGAATTCGGCGATTGACAAGTCGTTGGACCGAAGGACACGGCTGAGTGGCTCAAAGATTAGAGCTGCATTGGGATTCTGCGGGCTGCGGAGAAGCAGCATGGTGAAGAACCGGAGCCAGGTCCCATATGGCGGCGCAGATGGTCGGAACAGCGGCAGCTCCGGCATCCGCGATTCAAGCTTGGCGAGACGGTACCGGGAGTTCAGAAACGGAGATAGAACTTCCTGGACCGTGGTGGGGAGCGCTGTCCACTGCTGGTAAATCGGGTTGACGACGCCGCGGCCGGGGTTCTGGTACAGAATTGCCGTCTTGATGTCGCATCTCTCGAGAAGTTCCTGCATCGCAAACGAGAGGAAGCCCTGGAACCGTGTTTCCGAGAGGGAGAGGAATGACTTCACCAGAACCTCCGAGAGGATAAATAGTCCGAACTCGGTGCGCTCCTCTTCCGTAGCAAAGTTGTCAACAATGACAATATCGCGTTTCACCACAGAAGCTTCAACACGGTTGGAGTCGATGCACCCCACAAGGCCAATGCACTCAGTACAGAGACGCCCGATATCACTGTTGACTCCGTTGTGCCGGGTGGCGCAGTCAAGTAAAGAGCGGAGGAGGGTCGACACAACACTGTCGGGCTTTTCGCTGATGGCAGACGTCTGTATGTATTCCTGGCCTTCCTGAAGATACTCGATGAGCTCATTCAAAGCCATCCAGACAACACCAGATGTTTCGTGGGCCACTCTTTCGGCAAAGTACCCGAGAGCGGTTCCGGGGTCGAGGGGCGTCCGGAGACCGTTGAGCATGGTATTCAGCTCGGCAAGTTCGGGGATGTGCTTCAGTTGTGGGAGCATGACAATCCGCTGCTTGAGCACGGAGCGGTGCTCTTTCAATAGGAACCGGAGTAGGTTTTCAGCGGCCTGGTGGGACGAGGCACTCATGAGTTGCCAGTATTGAATGATGATGAAAAAGGTGGCATCCAGAAGGGCTTCCACGTCATCCTTCTCAAAGCTTGCCATCATGGCTGCCCAGCACGTGAAGGCAGCTTCTCGGAGATCGTCGACAGACATCGATGCCAAAAGGAGAGCGCATATCTATTGAGTATCAAGTTAGAAGGATAATTTCGTTCAATTTGTGGTGTACCGGCCAAGTCGTAGTACATACCTGCGGCCGGGCGATACGGATGTCGTCTTTTCCAGCCTTGATCATCTCTGCCATGGCCAAAATACAGTGACTCTGCTCCAGTGTTGGAGGCAGTCCAGGAACGGCTCCGTTCATGATATCGGTGAACTTCGCCATCAGCCCAAGAACATGAAGCTGCAAGAAGCGGCCAACAACGTTCGCCTTCCGCGACTTGGTCTCTCGTGGAGCATCTAGCGACAGCTGTGCAATGAAGTGCAAGGCCTCTTGAACCTACAAAGTCCCCAATACCATTGGAGCGTCAGTGATATGTACCACAAATAGGGGTTCAAAGTCCCCGGACTCGCGAGATAATGCTTACCGAGCGTTTCCGGTGCGAGTCAGCATCGCTCATCAGCTTAAAGATTTCGAATGTTATAGGGACCATTTCAATACGGAAGAGTGATATCATGTTTGCGTTTTCGAACTTGGGCGATACATGAGAAAGCCGCGAGAAGCAGTACTGTTCGATGTTGTCCACGTCCTGGACGAGCAAGCGCGCCATGATCTTGCCGAAGTTCTGCGGGTTCATAAGCAGCTGGTCAAGCTTCGGCTGCCGGCACGCATCCGCAATCTTTTGGATAATGTCGACCTTCTTCTGCAGGACCAGCCACGGCAGCGCATGGCTCTGGATGGCTTCCAGAAGCTCGCTGACGGACACCTGGAGCAGGCTCGCCACAGCCTCGCTAGTTCTCGACGTCGTTGACATGTCGTCGACGATCTTGTACGCCAGGTGGCTCCAGAACGGCTCGAGAAGCTGCTTGACCGATCGGTCGCGGCTGACCGCCAGCTTTCCAATCTCATGGAATGCACACGCTGAGATTAGGCGGTTGGCGTGGCCGAGGTACTCGACCAGTTGGATCAGAACGAGGCTGAGCTCATACTCTGGTACAACTTTCCCGACTTCCTTCCATGCCATGATACAGGTCTCGGCAAGATGTGGTTCGGCCTTGTCGGAGAGAGATCTTAGAAACGATATGGCTATGGCGTTGTTGTTGCGTGCGGTTGTCTCGTCAATGTCCCGGCCTTTGGGGTCTCGCAAAAAGACAGCTAGCGACCGGCCTGCTGCAATTCGCAGTTCGCGCACCGAGCTTTGCAGGCCTTGAACACACCACTGGGCAACAATGGATTTTTGCAGGTCCAAAAACCGCGGGCCAACGGCATGTGCCGCCACTCGCCGGATTCCGACCATGGCAACAATGCGAGGACGGTGCGATTTCAGAGAGGAAAACAGCGGAACCAGCTTTTCAAACGCCATGAACACCTCAGCCGGAGACCTTTCAGGATTGGGTTTGGCTCTGGTGAGTTCGGGGTTGTCACCACTGCACATCTCGCAAAGGAATGTCGTGGAACCTGCCGACCCTTGAGACCTGAGTGTTAATGTTCCCTCAGTAGCGCAGGGGATATGCGAGATAAGATCAATTGCTCGACACTGGTCGTTCGTGCTCATACTGGGAAACAGTTTTCTATCAGGATGTTAGTTGGGTTAAGACAATTCGATCTCAGAGGGGATGTGGGGACTGACTCAAGGGTATCTCCCAGGTTGAAATCAAGTGTAGATTCCAGGCCCAAGCAGTCCCGGATCACCTTATCAAGGTGATCTATCGGGGACAGCGGATACGCCGTCTTGGCCCGTTTCGAGGGCGGCTTTAGATCTTGTGAGGTGTAGTTCAAAGCCATTTTCGTGACAATCTCACAGAGAGATGAATCGGTAAAAGCGTCGGGTTTGACATCGGGTTCGTAGTAGTATGGGGGTGAGCCAGAGGCAACCTTGAGGATTAGGATGGATCTCTATATTGCCGTTAGTATCTCAATGTGTGAAAGTTGAAGTTGAGCAAAGCTTAAGAATGACGTACGTGGAAGTCCATGTTCTCCCCTAGTATCTCACGAGTCGCAGATAGTTCTTCTGCAGCTTTCAAGACTTGCGAGATAATGAGGGCTGGAAGAGATCGGTCTCGAGGACAGAGATCAGCCAGCTTTAGGAACACTTTACAAACGGCGAGCCGCGACGCAGCACCCGTATCATCCTCAGAAAGGAGCTCGGTTGGGTTTTGAACAATCTTGGCACAGAGGAGAGCCAGAGTGACTGAACCCTTCTGCTGAACCTCCTCCGGCGCCTGCTGTGCCGACTTCGTAGATATGATATCGAGGGCCAGGCTGGTGATCGGGGCATACTGGACGGGCAGAACAAGACTACATGCCAGATGCGCGTCAAATAGCGATTGTACGGCATCCAAAAGCCAGGTGAGATGTTCAGAGAGGGGTTCGGCGGTTATGCGGTGGGACATGGCATGTGTTATGGCGTGGATGACCGAGGTGGCATGGCGGAGCAGAGACGGAGAATTGTTGAATGAGTACATCAGCCGGGTGTAGTCCGAGTAGGGGCTGTCGTCGAGAAGAGTGGCTAGGAAATCGCGGGGAGGGAGGTCGAGAGAGAGATTTCGGAGCTCGGAGAATGGCTTAGAGAGAATGGAAAAGAAGATTTCTGTGGGAAGCCCCGGATGTCAGTCCTACGCTCTGATACGGTGTGTTGGCCGTGGATCAGCCTTACCATGAAGAATGCTCTTCAAGTACTCCAGCAGCCGAGTCAGGTCCAGCCAATGCATGCAGGACCGGACCAGGTGAGCCATCATGAACTCAAGAATAGACTCGATTGGAGCAGCGAGATCGGGCAAGTGTTCGTGGCCGAGCAGTCGGAGGAACCGGGGCAGGATCCACATCCACAGCGGCTCGCCGCCACGCAAGCGGAACTGGCCCTCGGCGGCCGAGCAGACCAGAACCTCGGGGGTCTCGGAGATGGTGATACGGATGAAATGAAGCGCCTTCACGGCGTCTTCGGCACACCGGTCACGGTCGGCCGGCTGCGGGTCGGGAATAGCGTCGAGCATGATCCGGCCGTACACGTACAAGAGCATGTGGTTGTGGTCGAGGCGGTCCTGCGGGGTGCGCAGCTGGGCCGGGTCGTCTTTAATCTGCTGGATTATCGGGAAGAAGCGCTTCAGCTCGCCGGTGTCGTCGGACCGCGACGATCGCGCTGTCGAGGTCGAGATGTTATCGACGAGCTGGGCGGCCAGCGTCGACGGCGGCACGGCGGATGGCATGTCGGCGGCCGCCGAGGCGACTTCGGGCGTCGTTGCACCTGACCCTGCGGTCGGGGCCGCCCCACGCCGGAATACGGGTGGGGCGTTTACCGAAGTACCTGCGGCATCGGCGCCGTTTGGCGGGTACGGTCGGGTAGTCTTCTCCGGCATGGTTGGCTGGGCGGATCTGAAGAGCAAGCTGTGGGCAAAGACATGGCCTTTAACGGAGGGCAGAACAGCTCAATGTAGTGGTAGAAGGTATCATTAGTTTCTCTAAAGAGGCAGACAACAGATTCCTGGTCTTATTCAGGCAGCAGAAACACCTTTGCAGTGTTGAAAATTTCAGGTCAAGGGAAACTTGAGCTGCCACAATGTGGGGGACCAAACGCGTGCCTCAATTAATTCAGGCACCCAGACGCGCCTAGATCCTGCTAGTGTCACCAGCCAAGTAACCCTAATGGTGGTGTGTTAGGGTTTGTTGCCTTTAGGGTTAGACCCGAGCCCTGAACAGACGTGGTGTCTTACAGAGGAAAGGGGACATCCGTTGGATCGGCTGGCTAAGGCTACTAGAATTGAAGTGTCTTTTCCAGTTGTTTAGATACTGCTACAGGGTGAGCTCGTTCATGGTCTTTGGAAACTTGCGGGTTTCCTAGTATGTTCCTTATCCCCCATCTCACGACTGGAGACTAACTGTCAACTAGAAGGTCGGTGGAGCATTTCTGTCGTTTACCACACTGCCTACGCTGAGTGTTCAATCACGTTAGAAGCGCCTCTCTGTTGCTCTTAATATATAGAATATCCCGGGTGAACACAATTGCAAGGTTGAAACTGATGTCAGGAGGGTCGTATCCCAACACGCAGCGCAACATAGTACCCGGTGTCACTTCAAAATATATTACTTTTCAATGAGGCTAGACGTATGAAAAACCCTCCATTATTTGTAAAGACTTATGAAGTTTCTAGTCAGTATGCTCAAAGGCTGCAGATAGTGTGGCTATCTACACTCATATCCCATCTTTGTGATGCTTCGTAAATGCGGATACTGCGGCCGAATGACACAGCCGGAGTATGGACAGTCTGTATTACACTTCTATTTCCGGAAGTGAAACTTCTGTTTATCGATACAGTTGCCATAATGATTCACACCGCTCTCAGACTCACGAGTAGATACGCAATTCGGATGAATTTGTGTGGGAGTGGTCATCCAGGCATCGGAATCCGGAATATTGGAATAGGGGTTGTTCTATTAGAGTGCAAGCTACACGTGATTCCTTTCAAGCCCCCTCAACTAAAGGGAACAGATAAAGATACTTCTTCCAAGTCTTATGGAAGAGAAAATTCAAAACTCTTGATATCGACACTCAAGTGGAATCTCGGGCGACGTACCAACACCGACCGAGCTATCTCGAAGTGGATAGATATATGGGCAGGAAGAACTGGTCGTACATGGTTTCTTCCCAACGAAGAGGGATATCGCACACCATAGATTAGCCCCAAGACATATAATGCAGCTTTAATGACTCGCGCGTATCAATGGAGTACAATCTATCCCAGTCGACATGTGTGCGTGCATGCAGCAGCATCCTAACGTGCGGTGACATTCCAAAATGCAACGAGACACAGGCCACGCTGGATTATATTTAGCACCGCTAGGTGTGACAATATCCAGTTCCCAGTATCTGCAACTCCGGTAGATGAGCGCAGGATTTCTTCCAATCCCAAATGCAGCTGCGATTAGGATGGGGGGCGGCATAAGAGACATGGAGACCAGGAGGAGAGGGACCGAACGGCCGACTTATCATGGTCATGATCAATTCGTTTTTGTAATATTGGTTGACCTCCTTTAACGAAACATAATCTCCAGAGGTTGATATGAGATATCCCAACCGCGATGATTATATGGAGATACCCATTTGTGAGCAAGTAAGCATCCGTCTTCACGACGTACGCGCAACTGTCCAGAACGGGACGGTTCGACGTTCGTCCAGCTTATTCTTTTCGGGATATACGTCCGACGTTTGCTAGAACCGGCATTTGGGGACTAAGTGGATCTTACAAGCATTACAGAAGTTCTTTGTCCCCTTCCAAGATGTGGTTGTGTGGATGTGATTCTCAAGAACAGTATTGCGCAGACAGCATGGGTTTGCTGGCGTTGGGGGGTTGGGTGAGCTTCCTATCACCACGCTGTTCCCCACGGAGACACGCGATTGGAAAATGTTGCAATACCCAATTTTACCATTACCAGGATGGGGACATCAGCAGCTATCTTTATAGTCCGTATGAATGGTGGATGGCAATCCTCGAAGGTCAGAGTAGGGGTGCGTGTGGCGATGAGTTGCCAGCACTTACTTGTGCGTTGCAGGAGCCCACTATCCATACATAGAATAACAGTGCGGTGCAGAATGGTATTCGGTTGGGCAGCAGGCCCAGGCTTTTCAGGAGTGCCAGTCGTCAGTATACAGCCGAACTGCAGATATCAAGCAGTATGTAATGCTCGCTTGAATGACAAGCCAGCACGCCTTTCCTTTTGAAGGACTCGCCACGACGTCTGGCTCAAAGGTGCAAATACTCCAATCTTCATGTAAGCGCTATGATATAACCAAGTACTCGCACTCTGCAGCAAGTGCTCAAACCCTGAGCCACCCTTATCAACATGCATGCCTTTACGGATGCAGCTCACACTGATACGATCCAAACGTCCCTGGCCAGATTGGGGGGTTGTCCCCCAAGTACGTGCACGGCAGATAGAGCCCAGAAGATCAGGTGTTTGCTCATATGATCTCTGTGGTGTACCCTGAGAAGCTAGCTAAGACCTTTTTTTATGAGTTTCCAAAAGTTCCGTTCCGGACTTAGGTACTGCTTAGCTGCATGGATATGTAGTGCAACGTCCCGTCGCCGGGACCCCCTCCCGTGATATATGGGGCATGGTGTCCAGGGAGCCCCACTGATACCTTTGAAGGTCTGCTCTGTTTTCTGCGATAGCGGCCGCGTATCACCACCATCTTGGCTTATTGACGCAACCGCACAAAGTTCAACTGATGGCCCGCACCCTACTAATCTCTCTATCCTTCGTCCCCCTCTCCCCCCCCCCCATGGAGATGGCTTCAGCATGGTGTGGTGGGTATCAGTCGCTTTTGGAGCCGATGGTAGCCATGGAGACTTTGCGTATCAGTGGCGGTCAGCTCGGGTTACTGTTGGGAGGCGGGACCCTTATCTAGGGAGCTGTTATCACTCACATTTTCCACCCGGGATTCTTTCTAGAAGTCTTCCAGCAGCGTGCCTTGTACCTGTACCGGACAGCCAGTCAAAGTTGAGGTACTCATTACTGTGGCGACCTGTTCGGCTATATACCATTATCACAGTCTTTTGATATGGTGAGCAAGGAACGTACTGGTCGCGTATGGGTCAGCTTTTCTCCAAGAAACCCCCAGCAATCTTGCCGGCGTGGACTTGTGGTCTTGTAAATACATATATATATACCTGTAGGTGGTCAGAAGAAAGACGCAGCAGTTCCACCCTTCTCCCACCCATATCCCATCGCGGCTCATCGACGCTGCATTTACCTAGGTGTTGTTATAGCGTGCGTGGGGTATCGTGTGTTTTCTGCTGTTTCTCCCTCTGGAGATAACCCCACGAATAACAAAATCCATGTACGCATATGACCCAAGGAGCGGGAAATTCTACTCTGGGGGAGTTCCAGTCTTCACATGCTAGCTCGTATAAGGTGTCCAGTCAAAGTGGTATTCCGCTGTGTGTCCCTTCGCAGATATAGTTTAACGTTAGCAGCACATACATAGTGCCTTGAAAACAAGCTTAACGCACAAACAAATTCCATATAGGCAAGACAGTGGCAAAGATTTGCTGGCCGTCAATCCACTCTTCCTGTATCACATTTTAAGTTGGCCTAACCAAAGCGAGACGAGAAAACTCGGTGACTTATAAGTGGCCCAGCCATTCTTAATCCCCTTCGGTGCTTGGGACTCTGAATACCCACCAAAGATCGGGGGGATTTTTGTAGAGCAGTGGGAGAGAAATGCCGGAAAAGCTCCTGTAGCCTCCTTGGCATTACGTTTCTTCGACGTGTGGTGTGCACTTTTGTAGCCATCTCCAGTACTCGTACTTGTCCGTATGCCTCTTGCATACTGTATGTACATGCAGTACGGCTATGGCCATATGTGTATGAAGTGTTCAACGGGAGCAATATGCTTATCACCGTGCTTGGCAAGTCCTGTGTCCCCGGTAATCACTTTGATAGGAGAGCTTCTCGCGTGATGGTGTCGTCGTTAGGGTTGGGGTTGGTGTTGACGAGAGCATACTCTCCCTGAGTCTTGCTTTGATGGGTAGCCACTAGCCAGTACAGAAGATAGCATTCAGGCGCACTGGTAACAGGATCTCATACCCCCACTGGTGGAGATTGAGGGGCTAGTCCCAGATTCCCTGTGCCTGTAATCATAATCTACGATTATTCCACGGCGGAAAAGCCACCACAAGGTCAGAGTCGAGAATTAATGGCGATGCAAGTCCAAGCTGATATGAGCTCGGGTAGGGTGCTGGATTCAGAAATGGGGCCAGAGAGGAAACAGCTCCACAACTTGAGATGATAGGGATTATGGTTCGGCGATAGGAGAGCTAAAAACTTCCAACCTTCCACGCATGGAACATGGGGCCCTGTAAGAAAAAAAGCGGACCGAGCCTGGTACTTGTCGTTGGCAGAGGTTGACTTCTAAGTAAACGTACAGTATAGACAATCTAGTTTTGCCGGGCTCGGAACCGAAGTGACAAGCTTGGGAGAGACTGCAGGTGGGAGAGGTGGGATACCGCCCAGTACCGACTGATACCCGGGTACACACAACTACAAACATACGGACATGCATGCTGGGAGATAGGTTCCGTAAGACGAGGAAATCTCGTTTACAGCGGCCTAGTCGTCACCGTCACATCACACTACTGGGCATTTTCTAACTTACATATCCAGAATGGAGCCCTTTCTGGTGAATTCTGGTTGAAATCTCGGCTCCCGGCGGTAGTAACAACTGGCTACGATGCTGGTCACGGTGCTTGGCTAATGAGACATACAGGAGCACAGAGAAGACCCGTTGTCTGTAAGCGGTTTGGGAGCCCGCATGCCAGCGTACAGTACATACAATACAGTACTCGATAATTTGCCTGTCGAATCTCATAGACGAACAGCCAGCCAAGGCTGAGCGTAAATGAAAGGCGAGGGCGAGGCACAGTGAAGATTCACTAGGACAAAGACCTGCCGCTTACAGACAGATCCACGATGGCCGAGTGTCAAGACGCCACAATCCTGCGCGAAACACAACTGACGGGGTAGGGTTGCGATATTACAAACGAAGAAGGAAAGCGTATCGAGTCGACGAATAAAAGATGCTCGAAAAGGCTTGTATGGGAGGATCACGGGCATGATAGCCGGAGATCACCTACGTGAGGAGGCAGAACACCTGTGTACGCAATTTATGGGCGATTTTCCTTTCCAATCTGAAGTATTTCTTGTTGTCCACATTTGCCCCAAAAATTAGAGTGGGAAGTACACTATTAGTAGGAGAAGACCAGTGGTTAGATCCGGGATGAATCTCCGAGACAGCTTCACTGGGGGGGCATCCTTGGGCGATTCAGAGTACGTACTCGTCCTGGTACGTACTCATCCTTCGAAGGCTTCCAGAGCTTCCACTAGAAGCAAAGCTTAATCTATACACAGAGCAAGAGCAGGCGATTAGTGGGCGGCAAGTCCGCTAAAACACCAGTCTAGGCTTAACCGCCAACTAATCTGAACCTAAGGGTGTTTATAAATAAACCCATGTTACATTGGGTTGGAAAGTACATAGGCGACGGAGAGCCGACTGCATTATCTATCATAGACCACACAACACCACCCCAGGGTACTTTTTGACTTGGGAGAATGGGGATTTCCGGTGCCTGGCCTGTAGGGAGAAGCTCTATAAACCCAGAAATTCCGCTCATCCACGCTTGCCATGCTGTGCCGTAAAAGCAACCTTATCTCCGATGAGTATCACCAAAAAACAACATCTCCACTGTTCACTGTTGGGGTAGTGGCCACTGGTACACTGCAAAATGGAACACAAGCGGCAAATAACTCCTTGGCGAAGTGAAGAGCTGTTCTTGTTTGTTTGTTTGTTTGCTTGCTTCACTCACCCTCAGCTCAGGAGGGTAGAGGGGGGTAGAGATGGATAATAGCGGCCCTTTGACTCCCGAACTCATGTGGCTTTCTCAAGGAGAGAGGAGAGGCATCTCGGGGGTTATCTTAGTGTGGCTGGAGTGCGTCCGGCGTGAGACTTATCCCTGTTTGGGGGTAGTTGATCTGGCTGATCGAGATCGTGGCACCAAGAAAAATAGAAGCGCGGAAGCGGCGAAAAGGAAGAACTAGAGGCGAAACACTAGCTTTTCAGCTGGGAGTTCTTAGGGTCGAGAAGATATACAACGAACGACCTGCCCACACGCCGAACAAACCGGAGGGAGAATACGATCGCGTTTGAACCTGAAAAAGAAGAACGGAGCAGTCGCCACGAAAGCAAAGTGGTATACTTACGGCAATGTGAGGTCGAACATGATCCTGAGATAAGTACTATACTGTAGTGCAAGTATAGTGTAGAAGACTGCATCGAAACCCCTCTCCTGATCGCCCCCTCCAGCCTCATGGGAGCATGAACTGCTATCACACCATACCACGCAGGAGAAATGCGATATCCAACCGAACGGTGTGTATGTGTGTGTGTGTGCCTCAGAACCATGCTGTTTGACTTTGCCCAGCACTGGACTGGACTGGCCTCTTGTGACCCTGAGAAATTGGGCTATCTCGCCGCGGGCTAGAGTTGCATACAAATGATCTTCACAATCAGCCATTCCTCCCCACATTAAAAGCTTATCAGGGACTTTTTGCAATCTGCTGGTTCCTTGGGTCTTCCTGGGCCGGGGGAGGGGGCTATTCTTTTTTTCTCTCTTTCGTTTTTTTCTCCTGCTTGCTGCTCGCCCACTCGACCAACAGCAGCCTTGGACCACTCGCACTGCAAGCGAGCCCGCAAAAGGCCACTGGGGCCGCTGTCACCGGGGCGGACTTCCTTGAACGCAGAAACGGACAAGAGCCCCCGGGCTCTGTGTATGTGTAGGGTAAGCAATACGAAATACAATGCTCCGGCACTTACATAGAACAAGACACTGAGTAAGGCGGTCAGTATGCAAGTGTCGTTATCTTAAAGCTCCTTCTGTTCTGTGGTGGTGTCTGCTGGCGGTATCTCCATGTTAAATCCCCAAGGATTACTTAGAATTAACCACAACATTAAGCTTGATTGCGAGCTCCTCGAGACAGCCCAAGGCCTGCCGGTCAGCTACCCCGTCTCACCTTTAATCACCTTGTCTTTGCCGTTCTTGCCATTGGCCCAGCATCTGAAGATCAGAGTGCAGCCACCTGTCTGCAGATGGAGAGCCCAGCCTCTCTCGATATTGCGTTTTGAAGTCTGTGGGACAGATAATGTTTGATCCCGTTTTATCTGCTTCTCGCCATTTGCCCTACCGGCGGTGACGATCCCAATTCTCCCGCTCTATCTGAAACACAAAGCAGAGATGCTACCACTGTATGGCATGATATGCTTCCGTGTTGTTTGTTATCTAGAGCCGTAGAACGCAAACCACATATACTGCACATATCTCCAGAACAACCACGTTCGTGGGATGGCTTTTTTTTTTTTTTCACAAGCAATCGAAGTCAGTAAAGGTAAACACTCTTCCAATGTTAGAAAATGCGACAGTCTCCCCCTTGTCTTGGGTGTGCCCTCCAATGCCGGTGCTTTTTGGTTTTGACCTTCCGCTTTGGGACTTCGTCGCCGATACGGCCCACTCTTGGATGTAACCTAGGACAATTCTTTCTTTTTGTTTGCGCTCGCGCGGTTCTTTTTTATTCTTATTCTTATTATTTTTTTGCCCTTCCGCTTCTTAGGCTTCTTGGCTACGGGCTACTTTAAATCAAGTCGACACCAAGCTTTCTTGGGTGGCCGCTTACACGAATACCTATAGCTCTCGTACATGTACTGTACTGTACTTGAAGTCGTCTTCACATGAGCACCACAAGTTGATTGATAAGCCAGTATACTGTACAGTATATGTTCTGTATTTGCATGTGCATCGCTGTATCAGTGAGGCAGTGAACAGCTAAACCTCCGTATTAGGTTGTTTATCTGCTTCCCTCGGAGACGGCTTGCCTTCTCCAGACCGGTTAGCTCGGGTCCCTTTTGTAGAGCGGTAGGACTGCAGAGTTGCAACAGTGCTGTTGGAGCTAGAACAGAGAATGGAAGTCTAACGGGCCGTCTCTAACCACCACACCGATACCAGATAGGGACCTCAATAGCAGCAGAAGTTATAATGCTCCGACATTGTGTGGGAGTTCGGAGCAAGAGACGTAGGATCACCTAAGCCTGGAGCAGATATGAGCACATCACCTACTGCTTTCCTTCTGACCTCGGAGAACATGGTACGGCATGCTTGTCTTCAGCTCCGGCCGCATCTCTCGCACATCGCCCCCCCATCTGTTCGACGGTGGTACACTTGAGAAAGGAGTCCTTCTCGAATCAGCGACACCCAGAGGAACTCGTCCAGATCTTACCGCCGACCTCCAAACTCCAAATTTGCTGCTGCTGCTGCTGCTGCTGCGACGCTGACTCTGTGTTGCTTGTTCTGGATGTGAGGCGAGATAAGACCTTTAGGATTCACCACCATGACCCATCCCGGCCGAATGTGTTGACATGGCATTTGAGTGGCCGACATTTCTAGTCAATATTACGCCACTTGGCCATCCCGCGCGTTCGCCGGTACGTATCACATAGTCTTATACTGTACACCAGACATACTCCAGGCGAGGTGGCCAGGCCTGCGTACTGGCCATCGGCTTCAACAGAAGTGCACACACACACACACACACACAAGCCTCTCTTCCGGCAAGATTAGGGACTGGCCCCCCCTGCAACAAACCATAGGACTGAAATATGATTTGTTCCAAAAACCTGGCAACAAAGTTTGACCTGTGGAGGCGAACCTAAAATGTGGCGGAACTTTTGAAAAAGAAGTGCCTGAACCGACCATCGAAACTAGAAAATATTCTTTAAATTCTTCTTTTGGGCTTTATATGGCTCCCCCCAGGTTGGCACGTCCTAGCGCCCACTTTAAAGTAAGTGACGGTTTTTACAGGCACTGGGCTCACTGCATAATTTCTCTCTGAGTAGGGAACATCCAGAATCAACGACTTGCAAGATGCAGGCCTTATCATCTGCACTTAATCTCTGGGAGAGCCATTGTTAGTATTTGGGGTGGAGGCACGAGATAGCGTGCCCACTTATCTTTCTCCCTCCGGGGGTTTCTTCTGCATCGGCTTGGGGGTAATCACTTGCTTACGACGTGCAACACCTTACGGAAAATACATGCGCAACGAACAACAGTCCCAGTACTTGCGGTTTGAAAGATAGGAAGACTCTTCAGTCGTCCGGTCCCTGTACGCTCTGTGGCAAATCTCGCACGAAGCCGTGAGAGATACACCGAGGATAGAGCGAGGCGGAGAGACAGGAGAGAAGATCTGAGACAGAGACCTCGGCCACTTAGGCTGTCTAGGAACTTCCGTGTCGATAAGACACTCTCACGCTCTCTCTTTCATCCGGGAAGCCCGAGTCTGGGAAACAAGCGCGAGTGGCTGCTGGTGATACCGGCGTTGTCTGTCTGTTCCGTAGTTCCAATTCTAGAAGCTGCGTAGAAACGCTAGGGGGGGGAAAGACATGCAGAAGTCTACGGTGCACCCAAATAAATGAACTGAGGCGCGGAAAGAGAAAACCGGAAGGAGGGAGTGTGCATTGAATTGCTCTTGTGCTCTAAGCTGGCTTCTTGCTTGTTTGGACGGATTGCGGCACGGGCGAGCACAGAGGATCTGGGAAGAAAAAGAAAAGAAAAACCACACAAGGCAGCCGGCGTGTAAGTGAGCGAGGACGCAAGATATCCAGAGAAAGAACAGGACGGGGAATGAAAAGAGAAAGCAGAGTGACAGTGGGGGCCCACCAACAAACATACCGTGTGAAAGGTGATACACGGATCACCATTCCACCAAACGGGATGCCTAAATCGTGTTAAATGGAAGAAGACGGACAGTTTGCTTCGGCGTGGGTGGTGGGCGAATCCGCATTCACAGGATGGCGATTTTTGCTGAGACTCGGTGATACCAGTGTCTCTTTGCATCCCACGCAAGTGTCACCTCGGGCTCTGCGATCTAGCATGTATCAACGAGTATTTCGTCCGTATCTATTTAAACTTCAACTCAATTTCTCCATGGGAAACATTCGAGCCTTTGGACCCAGCATCAGAGCTCGCCGTCAACACACTCGCAATTATCACCGTCCCATCCCCTCAAACAAGGAGCTCCCCTCACCAGGCCCATGGACACGGCGATCAAGCCGTGGGAGTTCATTTCAGTTAATCTGAGCTCGAAGTGGCACTCGCATTGTCCCCGCCTCTCTCCCCATTCTCTCGTAACTGCACATCACCTTGGGGGGGGTTTTTGGTTTATCTCACTCACTCCCCACCCCTCCTCAACACACCACACATCATCTCTCGCCCGCAGAGAAGCAAGTTCACTTATCTCAGGAGCTCTCGGTTTTCCCCCCATTTTTTGGTCTCGCCGCTTGCTTTATCCGGGGGTGTGGTCTGTGTAAGTGGCGTATGGGCGTCTCCTTAAATATGTATGCACACATATAGTACAAACCCACTTGATAGCAATTTGTACCTAAGTCTGGTTTGATACAACTTTGCAAATGCACCACCACCACAGTGCTACCACCCCCTCGTCTCTTGTTCCCAAAAGTCCGTTGTGCTTCCCTGTCGCCTCTCTATCACCCTCCTTTTCCGACCCGGCCGTGTTTCTTCTCTGTAACCTTCCTGGACCATTCGTTGGAGCTCATCTGCCGTTCACATGCAGGGCAGTTTTATCTATCGAGGCCATTTTGTTCGTCGTGTTGTAATGGGGCCATTCTTTTGGTCTACCAGACACACCCCATTTCTAAGGTCCCACACACGCCCCCCAACTCAATGGTCCCTCTCTGATATACCTGCTGCTTTCATATCTCGACCACTTCGTCTTCATCTATTTATAAGGTCCTCCCGCTCCCCGATGTGCATGTGTCTCAAACAGCCTCTCTTCCTTTCTTCTCTTCTCTCCCGTCTCTCATCCTCCGGCTTCTCCCCAGCCTAACTACCTACAGGACAAAACGTATACAGAGTATACATCTGTTTGGCTCTTTTCCCATCCAGCCCTCCTTCCGCCTTTTTCTCTTTTTCTTATCAAATCCGTCACCATGTCGTCCGCCGTGTCTCAGAACACGAGCGACATTGCCAAGGCGCACGTCCCCGAGGCCGGCATCCAGGGCACCGAGAAGGAGCTCTATGCCGGTAAGGGCTCGATGGACGCCAGCAAGGCGCCCAATTACACCCTCGGCACCGTGTCCGACGATGACGACTACGCCGACAAGCCCACCGAGGAGGACCTGCGCACGCTGACCCGTGTGTCCGGCCAGATCAAGTGGTCCGTGTACACGATTGCCTTCGCTGAGTTGTGCGAGCGTTTCTCGTACTACGGATCCGCGGTCCTGTACACCAACTTTGTCGCCCGTCCTCTGCCCCCGGGCTCGAACACCGGTGCCTCTGAGGGCACTTCTGCCCGTATTCCCGGTGCTCTTGGCCAGGGTACTCAGGCTGCTCAGGGTATTTCTCTGTTCAACCAGTTCTTCGCCTATCTGATGCCTCTTGTTGGGTAAGTTTTCTTTTTCTATTATTATCGCTTTTCCAGGGCTCTTTTATCGTCTGGATGTAAGGGTTGGTGACCCTAGTCGGGAGCCAAATCCTAGCTTTCGGAGAATAAGAGTGGGAGGGAAGGCGCATCGCGGGGGTGATTCCATCTTAGGAAGGAGCAAAGCAAAATAAGCGCCGGAAGCCGATGCCCCACTCCGATACCGAATTTCAACGACACATCGTCGGCGATGGCTTCAAAATAAAGAATTCCGGAGGAATGCTCCGTCGAATACGGATATACCCGGAAACTGAACTCCGACTAACAAATGATTCCATTTTCTCTCCTACAGTGCCTGGGTTGCTGACGCCAAACTTGGCCGTTACAAGACCATCCACATTGCCATCGGTATCTCCACCATTGCCCACGTTGTCCTGACTGCTGCCTCCGCCCCGGGTGTCATCATCCACACCGACCGTGCCTTCGCTGCCTTCGTCATCGGTATGCTGACGCTCTGCGTCGGTACCGGCTTCTTCAAGGCCAACATCTCGCCGCTGCTCGCTGAGCAGAACACCGACACCCGCATGCGCGTGGAGGTGCGCAACGGCGTGCGCGTGCTTGTTGACCCGGCTGTCACCAACTCGCGTATCTTCCTGTACTTCTACTTCGCCATCAACATCGGCGCCATGTGCGGCCAGATTGCCATGGTGTGGGTTGAGAAGTACGTCGGTTTCTGGCTGGCCTTCCTCCTGCCCACCGTCCTGTTCCTGTTCGCCCCGCTCGTCCTGTGGTCGCAGCGCAAGAAGTACATCCTCTCGCCCCCCACCGGCTCGGTTCTGTCCAAGTTCATGAACATGTTCTTCTACACCGCCAAGAAGTCTGGCTGGTTCCGCCGCATCAACTGGGACCACGCCCGCCCGTCCAACACCCCCGTGGACCAGCGCCCCAAGTGGATGACCTACGATGACGCCTGGGTTGACGAGGTCCGCCGTGGTCTGATGGCCTGCAAGGTCTTCCTCTTCCTGCCCATCTTCCACCTGTCGTACAACCAGATGACTGGTAACCTGACCTCGCAGGCCGCCACCATGGAGCTGCACGGTGTCCCCAACGATATCATCCAGAACCTGAACCCCATCTCCATCGTCATCATGATCCCCATCTTCGACCACGTCCTGTACCCCGGCCTCCGCAAGGTCGGCATCAAGTTCACCCCCATCAAGCGTATGGCCCTTGGTTTCATGTTCGGCGCTGCCTCCATGGTTGCTGCCGCCGTCATGCAGTGGTACATCTACAAGCTGTCGCCCTGCGGCAACTATGCCAACGGCGCCGACTGCGAGCCGGCCCCGATCAACGTGTGGGCCCAGAGCTTCCCGTACATCCTGATCGGTATCTCCGAGATCTTCACCAACGTCACCTCGTACGAGTATGCCTTCTCCAAGGCTCCCGACAACATGAAGTCCCTGGTCATGTCGGTCAACCTGTTCATGAGCGCTGTCTCGTCCGCTCTCGGCCAGGCTTTCACTCCCCTCTCGGAAGATCCCCTGCTGGTGTGGAACTATGGCACCGTTGCCATTATCGCTTTCATCGGAGGTGCTGCCTTCTGGTTTACCTTTAAGCATCTCGATGCCGATGAGGACAAGTGGAACTCGATCAAGAAGTCCAAGTACCGTGGCTCGGTCGCCCCCAACGCCGCCCCTGAGCCCATTGAGCCCACCAACCCTCCGGTTGCTGACAAGGTTTAAGCAAAGCCTTGCACTCAGCATACTGGGCCGGTGCTCAGTAGGTGATGGGAGACGTGCCTGGGAGGTTTGCCTGAACTTTTAGTTTTTTTTTCGCTTCGTTCTTTTTGCTTGTTGTTTGGAGATATCCCACCTCCAGACTCATATACCCCTTTAAACACACTCTATTTGTAATGATAACAGACGGAATGAGGAGGAATGACTTCACATGTTTGGAAATCCATGGCATGATATGATCAGGATGAGAGGCTGGGGATATTTGATCCTTATGTCTTTCTTGATCATGCATGGTTTGACGATTGCTCCAATGGGTTCTGGATTCGGTTCTTAGTCTTTCGTATATACGTTTCTGTCCAGGTTGGAGGTAGTCGCTCTCGACTAGCAACCATGGCCATTAACTGTCGAGATATAATGACGATACATGTTCCCCGTTTACAACTTGATGCACTGCCGTGATTGCTTTGTGGCTGTGAATTCTATGTTTCATCCATGGTATACATGCCTCTCACGGGGACTCGCTAAGATCACTGCCCTAGACGTTGATAACAATTTTGGCACATCCCAAGAACTACATGCTTCCTAGCTCCAATAGCGAATAGTCATGAAATAAGCGATACGAAGAAGAGAAAAAAACAGTCTTGCTCAAAGTAACTCAACAGGGACACAGAGCCATGAATATGATGGAGCTCATAGATATAGTAACAGTCTCATACCGTACAAAAGCAATGGGCTCGTACTTCGCCCATCAAATACAAACGAACCCAGACGACGAACTGAACTTGAAGAACAAATATAGCGCACGAGAAAACAAAAAAAGCCTATGAACCGATGCCGGGCACTCCGAAAGAGAAAAAAAAAAAAAGACAAGTACAGCTCAACCCCGATGATTCATCCCCAGTCATCACCGGCACTCACTTCCCCTCCCCCTTTCATCCCCGTGAACACCAAAGAAAAGAAAAAATATAAGAACTCGCACGCTTCTTACACAGACTAAGTCCACTGTCCACTTCTGACTAGGATATCTCATGCGCATCGTCACCGCTGCCGCCAAACAGGGCCATAACGGTGGCCGACTAGGCCGCCGTCGTGCCTTCCAGCTTCTCGCAGGTAAACAGGTTGATATGGTTATCGCCGCGCGCCGCACATCCCAGAATCGGCCGGTGCGGGTGGAAATCCGTCGCGGCAATCGGGACTCCGCGGCTTTGTTGTAGGAAGCTGGAGTACGGCTCCATGCGGGACAGCTCTTCACCGTCGAAATTGAAGACCTTGACGGCATGGGCAGAGGTTCCGCTAGAAAAGGCGAGGAAAGCGTTAGTATTCTGATGGATCTTGAAGGGAGGGAGAAAAGGTACTTACACTGCAAAAACGGGCAGATGTTCATGAGTACTAGCTGTACGCAGTGTATCCCGAGTAGTATTAAAGGTGCGAAGGGGGGTATCCATCCGAATATCCCAGAGCCGCACTTTGCCGTTTCGGCTGGCGCTGAGCAATTCGCGTTGGCCGCCGCGCTGCATATGCACGGTCTTGACCCACTGGCGATCGCTCTCATCGCGCCACTTCTTCACCATCGAGTCCTGCGGCCGCATGCGCAGGTCGTACACGCGGACAGCGCCGTCGCCAAAGCCGGCCACAAACATGTTTCCGGTCATCTGGTCCGACGTTAGCGACGTGACGCACGAGCCCGATCGCGCGGGGATGTCCATCACACACGTCTCACTGGATGCGTGCCACACCCGGATCAAGCGCACATCGCCGCCCGCTAGCACCCGGCCGGACACCTGCTGCCAGTCCAGCGCCATGCCGGAGTTGACCGTGCTGGGCACCAGGTGGGTCAGCGCCCGCCAGGCAGTGGCAAGTTCGACCTTCTTGTCGGACTCGTAGCCGCGATACACGCGCACAACACCATCGGACGAGCCGGTCATGAGGAACCCCTGGTCATCCTCGTTGATGAACTTCATGTTGTTGATTTTGGATCCTTGTGGGTTGCCGTTGCTGAATCGGCTCAGCCGCGAGTGCTTCTGCCAGTCCCAGACGGTGACGGTGTTGCCGTCATCGGCTACAGCAAGATGATCTTCAAACTGGTGGAACGTCATCTTTGCTGGCCGCGTTCCATTGTTCAGGAGACCTAACTGGTTCGACCACTTGTGGCTACCAGCAAACGCCTTGAGCGGCTGGGTATCGCGGAGGATGGCTTCATTCCGAGACCGTCTCCACAGGCGCTCGTTGTACTCGGTGCTTCCCGGCTCATCGGCTTCGATCGGCTTCATCTGAGGTTCCCGGAAGTACTCGATAGACCAGTCAAGAATAGTGCTCTTTAGAGGCAGGCCCAACTGCTCGCTGGAGTCGCGCGGTTTAAAGTCTCCCGACACCGGCTCACTGGCAAGATTGTAGTTGGCTGGGGCATTTGCCTCATCAAGCTGTTCCGGTGGGGCCGCCGCCTTTTCATAATGCATGTTCAGCTTGAGAGAGCCGGTACCATTCTTATTGAAGGATGACCGGGATGGCAACGGGCTGGGAGGCGTTGACCGTTCTTCACCACCAAACAATGGTAGCTGGAAGATCATGCTGGCTGTGCGACGGAGAAGACTGGGGGACGGGAGAGGGGCTTGTAGGACCCCGGGAGTCGGGCCCACGATGCCGGCCCGTTGGTTACTGCGCGCGGTAGCTCGTGCAATGGCTTGAGCCTTGGACTTCTTTTCAATTCTTTGCAGCACGGCTTGACCCTGTTGACCAATGGATGACTGAACAAGAACATTGAGCATGTAGTCGATGATGATGGTGGCGTCTCGCTGAACCTCAGGGTGGGGATCGACGCTAAGAACCAGGGCCTGTTTCCAGCATGCAGCGAAGACTGTGTTGTACGACAGGCCCTGTGTCGAAGGGTTGAAGGCGCCGTCCTTACCCTGGCTTTGAGGACGGGTGTAATGTAGGCCCATCTTGGATTCAATTCCATCTTCCGGAGGGGGGTGCTCCATGTACTCCTCTTCTTCAAGAAGCTGCTCGTAGGCGGCAACAATGAACTTGTGTTCATAACGAAGAATTAGGTGGGAAAGGAACACGAGGAACTCTTTCCGCACCATAGGGCTACCATCATTGGCCATTCCAAGAACGGTCCAGGCCAGAGACTCTTCAATGCGGGCAACCTCATCGGTCACATCAGGAATACCGAGGAAGGTCGTCATGGCGTGTAGCATGGCGGTCCGAGCCTCAGGGCTGATATCCTTGCTGAGAGATGCGAGAGCAACGTGGGCGTTTTCGCGGATTCCGCGCCACTTTGCCTCGTGAAGATCTTGCCATAGCTGACTGATGCACAGACAAGCCCACTGCCGAAGCAGGGGGTTCTCCTCGTTATGGATGTGCACGAGACAGTATGACATGATGTCGATCTGGTTACACACATGCTGGCCGGGCTTGTAGTTGCGGCACACCATGGCGAGTATGAAGGAGCACATGGCTTTGTCCTCGTCGCCGTCCTGAACATCTAGCTCTTCTGACGGCTTGAGGACTTGGGCAAAATAGTTGTATCCCGAATCCTTGATAAGGTCAGCCTGGCACGTGATATCGACAGCAAGGATTCTTGTCCATATGAAAACCATCACTGGTCGCAGCTCGGCGGCGGTTGACTGGAGCAGCTTTAGAACATATGGGAAGATACCAATGCTTAGGGCAAGCTGTACTGCCCATGGGCCCAAGTCTAGAAACCGACCTAGGAGAATCAAAGCCCGAACACGATGCTGCTGGCTGAGAAGAACCTGGAGGACGACCGGCAGTTGCTCTGGAGGCTTGCGGTTGATGGCGTCACCGCGAGTCAGATAGACATCGAAGGCCGTGAGCTCTTCGGTGAAAAAGGTGGAATGCTGGTAATCATACTCGGTTCCATGGCTATCCTTGCGTTCCAGCATGGGGAGCTGGGCCAGAGCCATCTCGACGGCAAGGTCCCAGCTCTTCCACAGAGGGTGCTGCCGTGTGTCGGGGAGTTCGGGGTATGATTGTGGGTGGCATCCGTACACAGCCATGACACGCTGAGCCAACAGGAAGTTGCGGAAGAGAGCGGCAACCATGAGGTCCTGACGGAAGAACTTGCGGAAGAGATGTCGTGGCAACGTGGTCCAGGCAATGGTATCAGTGATTGCAGTAAAAATCCAGTTGAGTTCTCCGAGGGGGGTTCGGCGCTCCTGTAATCTACCAGGGAGCTTCTTTGCCCGCTCGGGAGTGAGAGCAGTTTTCAGGGGATTCTGGAGGACAAAGAACCAGAGGGCCATCTCGATCGGGGTGGTCAGGCACGCAGTGAACAGATCGGCTGGGAGTAGGGGATTTGTCGGCAGATGCTCCTTTACATTGCATGCAGCGAGGTGGATGTAAGGACGGTAGTTGATCTTTTCGCGGTTGGGATCGAGAGCCAGTGCCTCGTCTTCTTCCTGTTCGTGCTTTTCAACGAAGCGGTGGTAATTATTAATGATGTTTCCGGCTTCGGAGCAATCCCAGACGAAAATGGTGGGTGCAGACAGCCATTGCTGGAGGTCGTAGAGAGGCACGGGGATATACTGGGTGTAGTTCTTGTTGAACACCCAGATTTCTCCAGATGGAGTGGGTTTGGGAACTCCATGACCGTTGTAGTGGAGAAGAACGCGCTCATCCTTCGCGTTTCTGCGCATGGCCATGCAAAACTTTTTGATTTCCTCGTTCGATGGATCCAGGTACTGCTTATAACGTGTCCGGATAGCCAGCGTCTCGTATTGGGTCTGTAGAGCTTTGCCGATATTCTCGAGGGCCTTTGATGTTGAGGCAACGGTGGGATCGGTCCAAGCCTCGAGTTTTGCGCCGGGGTTGGTCTTGAGCTGATCGGGAGGCTCGACACCGATGTTGAGGCAAACTGCCAGAGCGGCGGAGACCGTTTTTAGACGATCTCGCATTCTCCATTCCTCCAGTTCGTAGCCGGGGGATTTCGGGTTGCCAGTCGTTTCATGGCGTTTGTCGGTGAAATACATGTACCAAGTCTGCAAGATGGATAGTTAGCACGGGAGAGGGCAGAGGAGAAGGAAGCAAGGAGAGCTCTGCATACATCGGCTAGACTGGATATGTAGTCTTCCGATTGGTAGTGGTGATCGAATCCATGGCGGGCACCCCAATTAAACAAGTCATCGGCGTTGTTATCACCATCACTTAGGTCATTGCCGTATTCGCTTTGGGATCGGATGAGGAGAGGCGCAAACGGCCGCTTGAGTCTCGCGACTTCGGGGACATCGGCTGCTATAGAGTCTGGAGCTTGCGGATCGGGCTTGTTTCCAGGTGCACTAGAGGGTCGCCGGCTGGTATCAACGGATCCGTTAACCCTGTGGCCCAACGGCGTTGAGTCGCCGTCCTGGACTCTCGAGGGCATGGTGACGTTGTGAGACGGGAGGTTTCGGGAGGAGGTGGAGTGTTGATGTTGAGCCGATGATGACGGAGGATCGGCGGGCGAAGTCTGGGAGAAAAGAAGAAGCTAACGCTCGCCGTTGATCGGGGTTGTTGCAGAGAGTCTCGTAAGGCTGGTGAGGAGATGCGGACGACAGCTGTCACGCTTTGCCTCGGGAGGAGATTTGGCGGCGTGAGATGGTGATCATTAATTCATGGTCAAAGGAGGCCCAAAAGTTGACGAGGAAAGAGAAGAAGAAGGGGGAAGAAAGAAGCTATGGCGTAGCAATGATGCGTTGCCTGAATGTTGAACGTTGTACAAGAAGAAAATCTCTAGGAAAGAAAAGGGTAGCAGGATAATTGCTGCATCATGCGCAGTCTAGCATCGCAAGCAACAAACGGCAGGAGCAACCAACTTGCAAATGCCATTTTGGATCGGAAAATCGTTACATAAGCGCTGTGGTCACCCGACTTCGCAAAAGTCTGGATACTTTTCGGGTCACTCTTATGTGCACGTGACTATCACGGACCTTGGTGCTAGAATGTGAAGGTTCACCAGTGTTGGTACATGCTATGTAATTCCACGATAATCAGACGGGCAAGGGACATGCCGAGACATTAAACCAACACCTTACAGCGACGGAGTATATCGCAAAAGAATCTTGCCCCAGTCACGGTGTTCTGGCCAGGGTGTCAACACACATGTCCCGTCGCAAACGGGGAGACATAGGAAGGCTTAACTCTTAACTTGGCTGTAAATTCGGGTTACTACAGACATATTTGACATTCATCGTTTGGTTTCGTTTGCCATGGTCCCTTGCCCGTGTTTGCCGATTGAGATGTGATTCTAGACGGCGTGGGACTGGGTACTGTCGTATTGTGGTCTCAAGCATCTGACCACGAACGAACGCGGGATTCGTGGCTTCCGACCCGGCCTCCATAGAGTCACAAAGGTGGGGGATGGGCTTTCTATAGTGGAATCCGGTCTTTGTGTAAAGGCACTTACTTCTCGTTGTATATATATGTGCTGGTAAGAGCAGAGCTAGTTTCAGTTCGTATCCAACGATGATCCAACGCATGATATGTAATAATAGGGCCCTGTTCACCAGCTGGTAGCCGCTCTTAGAGTCGCAAAGAGGCTTTTCACAGCATTATTTCGCACCATGGAAGGTTCTGGGAGTAGATACAAACGCAAAAACGGTGGGAAGAGGATATACATACGGGTGCTGTCCACTTGTCTCGGTAGTTACACGGGCACGCACAGGCGGGATTTGACAGATGAATATTTTGTGGTTTTCATGGCTAGGTGCAGGGTCGGTCAAACGTATGCCCACTCGCATCTTGACAACTTGACAAGACAGCGCTTTTGGGGGGAGATCGAGGGTTCGTTCGATGGTGAGAGTTGTTTCCCGCTGCATCCTCGTTTCCCCACAACCAGTGGACATCACCCAATCTCGCAAACTCGGGAACATATTAGGAGTGTTTTTCATGGAGAAAGGTGCACTACCGGATTTTGACCAGGTCCCTTCCAATTCCTCCATCTCTTACGCAACCTGTGCCGAAAATTGTGGATAAACGATGAAGATCTTGAGAGATCCTCTCCAGGCCGAAATGAAGGCGCAAACCAGGAATTCCAGTCCTCAATCGTTGGTGGTATGTCGTCCTTATATAAATGAAGGAATACACTAAGGCGAATATGCCATTCTCCAGGTGGGCACTAGAAAAACACCGGCTCGGAAAGTGGGCAAGGAGGAAATGGGATTCAATCCTTAAAGCTGGAACTAGAATCGACAATATAATGATAAAGTACTGTACGTAGACAAGATTGCGCGATTAGTCTCCCTATACAAATTTCACGATTGGCACTCCTCGTACTAAATGGAGAAACAGCTGGACAAACACATCTCTCGGACGTCCATCCGAGATGGGAAGATGAAAGATCAGATTTGCTTCAGTCTCCCATCTGCCACTACGAGGCAGCATGGGCCAACGATTGGCAAACCCAGAGTCCGTACATTGTAAGTTCGGACGGCCCACTAGCAAGAAAGTCAATCAGCAGTCCAGCTGCAGGCCACTGACCAGCGATTTGTTGTCGTCAAAGAGTCTTCCGATCATCGAGGCCTCTTTCCCAATCTTCTCTTCACCTTCGTTGTTGTCTACTTACATCCGCATACCAGACACAGTCGTGAGAGTACTGTACTAACGTGCATGAAATTAACGAAAATGTTTTCCACAAATTTAAATTGTCCGTTTTACTATCCACGTTTTAGTGCCAGGCACCAAAATCATGTTCTTGTCCGTTCTGGGTTAGGGGCAGCTGGGGAACCGAGGGATCCAATGCCAGGGAAGGGTTCAGGAGCTTACCAGACAAAAAAAAAGAAAGAAAGAAAGAAGAATGTGTTTCAGAGTTCGGCCACCCAGGTTCCATTTTGGAGGTCGAAAAAGCAACAGGGAGGGAGAAAACGCTGGTGGTGCTGGCGAACTGGTGACAATTCCTATCCAGAGAAGGTTTCGGCGCTAGAAACGGTGAACGGACGTCTTCGCCATCAAACAGGGCTCCGTTCTCAGTCTCTAGGATGGATCTCTTTGCGTGGAAACAAGCCGATGTGCGAGTATCGAGAACTACTTTTCATTGGTTTCTCTGTACAGTATACTCGTAGACTCATGCTTGTGAGAGTGTAGGTGAGCGAGAGAGAGTTAGAAGGGACCCAGAGATTAAATCTCAATGCGCCAGCCGATCCCGATCAACAGCGACGAGCGCATTCCATGCCGGAGGACGCGGGAAAAGCAAGGACACGAGAGCATCATGATGATAATATGGGATGGATGGATGCCATTTGGAGGGAGAACGAATGTGGTGGCTGCATTGTACCCCTGCATGTGTGGTGACTTTCATGATGTTCAACAGCCCGGTGAAATGTGTAGGCAATAACACAATATGTGATGTACTTTGTGGTAAACCGGTACTTCCCCGCCAAATCCGAAACACTATCATCAGCACTCCACCTCCAGCCCTCTCGTATCTGTTTTTGTAACTCTTTGTTTCATGGAGGATCAACCAATTGGATTGTTGGTGTTAAGTGTGATATCGAGAAAACAATGGGTAGAGAGGACACCACCACCTTAAAGTGGCTGCAGGAAGGCATGAAGGTGGAATCATTACCCTCGTATTGGATTAGCTGGACTGTCTTTCGCAGATGAGGATCTCTCACAGCGAGTGATCGTAAGAACATGCTCTCTCGTCGCTCTCTAGTCCTGACAGAATCAAATGCACGTCCCGGTTCATTCAAAAACCTTTGTGGAAGCAATATTTGCTGTTCTTTTAGTCTGTACAAGTATGCAGCCCCCCTTTTTATTTCATTTGATTTCCCTCCGTCATTTGAGATCCGTAAAGCCTTCTTGGTTGTTTGTTCAGAGGAGAAAGGGCGAAGAAAAGCTCCCCCTAAACTGAACGTGTACCGCATAGTCAGCATTAGTCGAGATCGCAGCCTTGCTAGCGCTGAGAACTGGCCACCGGCCCCTGGAATTAACAGAGACGCCTGGGCGATTGTTCTGGTTTTGAGGAAGTATAGATTTTAAATGTCGCATGTTTTCACGTATCGCCGGATTTTGCCCTGTGACAGACAGAGGCGCGCATCGACATAGCGGACATCTACAGCCCATATAAGCCATGCAAAACCGGTGATATCGCCGGCCAGTTTAGTCAAAAGTTCGGCGTGTAGCTTCATGAGAAACCAAAAAACCGGCATGACAGATGCTAAAGGCCAGCTAAAAGATGTGACAAGCTCATTATCTTGTGGCGACTTTGATGGTTTTGGCGGCGACATAGAAAAAAAGGGGTGGGCGGTTCAGCGCATCCCCTATTTCCATAAGAAGCAAAAGCCCGGCGTCACAGTATGATCGATGCATCTCCCCGTACTGAGAGTTTGCCCCTATTCTCATTTGCTCGTTTCTGCACCTCTATCTTTAGATACAGGTACATCACATGTACGTGCATGTGTACCTGCTTTCCTCGGCGCTTACTGCACGAGAGCACATGTACTCCAGATTGTACTCTCTTCTGTGATGCGACGGATACAATTGGGGCGACAGTAGTCCAAGATTTTTAGTGGATTTCTCGCCTAAGTTGGGTCTTCCAGAGATCCCGAGCCAGTAAACCTAAAGTCGGTCACAGCTGAGTTGCTTGCAACGTTCGAACTGACTGGAGATATATCTTGGCTTTTCGCCTCTCTCTTTTTTTCCTTCTACCCCTGGACTAACCCACTCCTTGGGATCTACCTACAGTACACCAGAAACGTTGGAAAGAGTGCCACTGGAGAGACCCGAGTAGGCTTAGTTCGCTGTGGTGTCTTGGCCTGATTGCTGCGCACCTTCGTGATCAGAGCTAAAGTCACCCCTAGAATACGGGAAGATTCCCAGTGCGGCCCCTCACCCAGCCACCCAAAGTGCATCAAGAGTCCAAAGGGAAAAAGCAGCGGCCAGAGGTGAAACTTGAAAAAGACATATCTAGAGCTGTGGACTGCAAGACATAGAAACAAAGGGAGACAGAGACTTAAAACGCATTCTCCCCCAACCACACCACACCGACAGACCTCCCACACGGAAAGTTCGTCAGAAATCCACCGGGTTGGCCTCCCGTTTGGGTTCCACAGCGCAACGGCTGAAAAGCGCAGATGGATGGAGAAAGATAGAATGATCACGTTGGCCAAAGAAGCACCCGTAGGACGCAGTCCACACACAGTATCCGCTCACATATCAAAACCTGCTCAGCGAAACATCTCAGTCGGTCGTTGAAGCCGCGCTCTAAACTATCCTGACACTTGTCGTCTCGCCTCCTTCCTCAGCTTGTCTCTTCACTCTCTGGGTTGCGCCTTCCCCCGGACAGTTCTTGGGAACAACGTATTCGTAATACCTCCTTCCTCAGATACTTCCAGAGAGGGGAAATAATCCAGCCCTTCCTTTTACTATCTTCTTCTTCTTGATTCTGCATCACCGCTTTTTCTCCTCACAAACTTTGGCTTCATTTTCCCTTTTCTCTGTGTGTTAGGTGGTTCTCCATTCCTCCTGTAAATTTTTGGTGGGTTTCCAGCCATCGCATATCGCTACCCAGCCCGTTTCTTATTCACACTATAATTTTTTTTCCTGGCTGGCGCTCTCATTCCTGGCTCTACCCCTGTCCTTTCACGGAACAAGCCCTCGCTCATCACTCAGGGCACATCGTTTCTTTTGCTGGCCTGTTCTCTCTAACCCCCTAACTTTCTTCCTCTCTCACTCTTTTTTTTCTTCCTCTTTTTACTCTATCCATTTTCGCCCGGTATCGTCTCATCGTCTCATCTTCCTCCTATTTGCTTTTGATTGATAGTGTATTGCTCTTTGTCGTTTGCGCGTACTCGTCCACTTCTCTCCTTCAAATTCCATCGCTTTCCCCTCTCATCCTCTCCTTTTCCGAATTAAAGACCACTCCTGTCCTTTTCTTTGTAGTACGTCCCGTCTCGCGTCACTTCACCCCGTGTCCAAACCGGACTTCGTGATATCCTCGAACCCTATCCCTCGACGATCCTTCTCTCCATTGGCGTTTTTCAATACTGTTCTTTTCATCATCACCGGCCGTCCGACTGATAAGATCCATAGACCTCTTCGCCGATCCCGCCACAACTATTCGTGATATTCTAGCCGACGGAACTTCCTCGTTGTCCAAATGTCATCGTCCGAACCGGATAGAATATCCTAGCCTCCTGAATCCAATCACGAAAGGCCTTGTTCTCTGTCCGCCCCAATTACTCGTTCAACTTCACCGACCGCTTTTCGCATTGCATTGTCTGTTACTCCTCGGCTGCAAATCGGCACTGTGCTACGCGCCTCCCGCGAATCAAATTCCGTCGCCTCGTCTCTATCACCATCTCTCCTACATCTGTCCTCAAATCTCCCTGACTGTGTGTACACCACTGGGTGATCCACGGCCATGGCCTTCCTGTTTAAATCAAAAAAGCAGGACCGCGCTCCGGCAAGTCGCGATGCTGGTGCCGCTCCAAACTCGGCGGGATCTGTTCCCGGCAGCGCGACTGCCCAGCGCATGGTGATGCGCGATGAGAAGGGCTCCCTCTCCCGCTCAACTCCTACCGGCAGCTTGAGTTCTCTCCCAGATGACGTTGCTCAGAATAGTCCCGATCAGTACCCGCGTCGCGGCACCAGTGTTGACCAGCCTGCGTCTGCCCAACCCAGCGATCTTCCCGTAAGTCCTCTGTTTCCCTTTTTGCAGCCCTGTGTATTGCGCTGGAACGTTGGTCGTCTTCTTGTAATTCAATGGCTCTCATATTAACTCTTTACGCTGTCTCCACGAACCCCAGCTCCGCAATGGTCCCGCAACTTCTGCCCCCAATGCTTCATTATATCCGTGGACCCAGCGCCGCTTCAACTATACTTCATCACACCCCCCGCCATTTCCCCGATATGGCGCTGCCGTCAATTCCGTCGGCTCCAAGGAGGGCGACATCTACGTAATGGGCGGTCTTATCAACAGTTCCACCGTCAAGGGCGATCTATGGATGATCGAGGCCGGTACTAGCATGACCTGCTACCCGTTGGTGACTACCGCTGAGGGTCCTGGACCCCGTGTTGGTCACGCCAGTTTGCTGGTTGGCAATGCCTTCATCGTCTACGGAGGTGATACCAAGGTGGAAGAGGCCGATGTCCTCGACGAAACTCTATACCTATTGAATACCTGTATGCTCACATCTACTCTATTTCGTTTTGGAGGGGGGAGTTTTTTTTGTCTTGCTAACGGGTTTTCTTTAATCTCACAGCTACTCGGCACTGGTCCCGCGCACTCCCCTCCGGCCCCAGACCTGCCGGACGATATGGCCATTCACTCAACATTCTCGGATCAAAGATCTACATCTTCGGTGGTCAAGTCGAGGGCTATTTCATGAACGATCTTTGCGCATTCGATCTCAACCAACTACAGGCCCAGTCGAATCGTTGGGAGATGCTCCAGGGCACTTCCGAAAATGCTCAGGCCCCGCCTGCACGTACCAACCACACCATGATCACCTTTAACGACAAACTGTTCCTGTATGTCTCGCCCTATAATCTCTTATGTAGCCCCCAAGTTGATTTCTTGATACTAACATGTTTTTCTACTCCAGGTTCGGTGGCACTAACGGATTCCAATGGTTCAACGACGTCTGGTGCTACGATCCTAATGGTAACCGCTGGACGCTCCTGGATTGCATCGGATATATCCCCATGGCGCGCGAAGGTCACGCTGCAGCTCTTGTCGACGACGTCATGTACATCTTTGGTGGTCGCTCCGAAGAGGGAAACGACCTAGGAGACCTTGCCGCATTCAGAATCACCACCCGCCGGTGGTACACCTTCCAGAACATGGGTCCTTCGCCCTCACCTCGATCCGGACACAGCATGACCGCCGTCGGAAAAAGCATTATCGTTGTTGGCGGTGAGCCCAGCTCTGCCACTGGGAATGTCAATGACCTAGGCCTGGTCTACGCCCTTGATACTTCCAAAATTCGGTACCCGAGCGATCCCCAGACCCAGACCCAGCGTGTGCCTCAAGCCCGTCGGCCAAGCACGAGCGATTCTCCCAATACTGTTGCTAGGCAAACTCCCACTCGTGATGGCTCTCTTGGACCCCCTGAAACCCGTCGCTTGATAACCAACCCGGCGCTGGCCCAATCACCTGCAAACACCGCCCCGAACGGTTCCCGCTTAACCCTCAACGGACTCGACGAGGCTTCAAAGCAAGTCCAACCTCAGGCCCAACGCCTTCAAAATGTCCCTGCACCATCAGCAGGGACACCTCCTCAGGCCTCTCCCCCGACGAAATCCGCGGTTATCGCTGGTAATGTCGCCAGCGGTTGGCCGCGCGGAGCGTCACTTGAGCGAGAGCAGGCCACGGCGTCCCCGAAAATGACTCAGTCGCCCATTGACAACGCTCGTGACGCCGCATCGAGCCCAATTACAAACGGGAAACGAACTCCTGTACAGCAAGCCCAACCAGTCGTTCAGCCCCAACAGCAACCGGTCCAAGCACCCGTCGTCGCTCTTCAAGCTGTCCAGTCAGCATCCCAACCCGCTCAGCAACAACCACAAATACAACAGCAGCAGCCACCCCGACAACAGAGCCGCGGGATACCGAAACCTGAGATTGTACCACAAGAAGCATCTCGGGCCAAGGTGTCAAAGCAAGGACGGTCTCAAGGCTCCGTTGACAGCACTATCGACCCTGCTCTTGCTGTTCGTGCTGTAGCGCCGCGACCTGCGTCGCCTCCGCCTCCCACAAAGCAGTCTTCGTCAAGTTCTAGTGGCAAGCGGTCTTCGATTAGGAATTCTCAAACCGTCGTCTTACTCAAGGAGCTCGACACCGCGCGAAGCCGAAATGCATGGTACGCGTCCGAACTCGAGTTGGCCCGGAAGTCTGGTTATGTCCCCAGCTCAACTTTGAGCCCCGTGTTCGATTCCCGATCAACCGAGGCGTTCGATGACGAGGACAAGCCTTTAATCGAGGCCCTCCTTGCGATGCGACAAGAGCTAGCCAATGTTCAGAGCTCGGTTGATAAGCAAGCCATCCTCGCAGCCAAGCAGATTGCAGAGGCCGAGAAGCAGCGCGACGTCGCTGTTCAGGAGGCCGTGTATGCGAAGGCCAAACTCGCCGCCTTCGCTGCTGGAAGTGGCACCAGCTCGCCTTTCCCCGACAGTGACGAGCGTGGTGAGGTCAGCAAGAAGCTTGCCTCGGCATTGAATATGCAGAAGGAGATGAGAACCCAGATCGATGCGCTCAAGCTGGAGCTGGATGGCGAGCGTCGTGCGCGCCAACTGGCCGATGACACGTTTACTGCCTCCCAGAAGCGCATGGGCGAACTCGAAACTTACAAGCAGCAAACATCGCCCGAGCTTGACAGTCTCAAGTCGGAACTCCACTCAATTCAGCGGGAGGCTCGCGAGCAGGCCGTTGCCTTTGCCGCTGCCACATCTGCCCTCGAGTTGCTCAAGGTTGAGAAAGAAGAGATGGCAGCCAAGGTGCGGGAGGATGCTGGCGTCTCTCAAGGCCGTTCGGAAGCCATCGCCTCTCTCCGGGAAGCCGTTTCTGCATCCTTGCAAACCAAAGAGCTCCTCGAGCGCAAGCTCGATGAGGAACGAGCTATTCGCGAGAAGGCTGAGACGAAGCTTCTCAAGCTTAAGGCAGAGCACGAGGCCCGCACTGCCGAGCTCGTGTCCACCACCCAGCGCCTTCGCGATGCTGAGGAGCTTGCTGAAAAGCATGCTCAGGAGGCACGGACACACCGGCAGGCTGTGCTGACCGGCCTAGAGAAGCTGACATCCAAGGGTGATGCTGAGCGTACGGTGAAGGCAGATTCCGATCGCGTTACTGCGCTCCAGGGTCAGCTCGCGGCTGCAAACGTTCTCGTCATGAAATACCAGCAAGAGGTGAATGTCGCCGTTGACAAGCTACGGTCGGCAGAGGAGCGCATTGCCGGCCTAGAAGCGTACCAGGAGCAGTCTAGCCGCGAGGGTGTCACAATTCGCCGACAACTGCAGTCTTCCCTCAGGGACACTCAGACCCTCCAGGCTGCCAACTCTGATCTGCGCAACCAGTTGGCTGCCCAGCAGCTGGAAACTAACGCCATGATCGTCAAGCACAACGCCCTACGGGACATTCTCACCGAGCGTGGCATTAGCCCGACTTCGTCCAAACAGCGTGGGCAGATGGGAAGCCCGACTCGCGGCGGATCCCCTCTCGGCGAGCAGGCCCAGACCCGGGTACGCGAGTTGGAACAGCAGGTCTCGGAAGCGAACGCAGCGCACGAGCGCACCAAGCAAACCCTTTCGGTTCAGCTGCAAGAGTCGGTCTCGCATTATCGGGACAAGCTGTCGCAGCTTGAATCGGACTACAGCTCGGCGGTTCACTACCTCCGTGGCACTGAGAAGATGCTCAACAAGCTCAAGGAAGAGCAGGGCGTGTACAAGACTGAGAACAAGCGCCTCAAGGCAGAAATCGAAGAGCTTGAGGACCAGGCCAAGTCCACAAGTGCGAACAGCGCAGCTGCTGAAGATTGGGAACGTGAACGCCAGGTTCTTCAGAAACAGACCACCGAGTTGCAACAGGAGCTGCGGGCAATGACTGCCGACATGGAGCAGCGCATGGCTTCTATCCGTACCCAGCTCAGCGACGTCCTACACGAACGCGATGACGCCATGCGAACGGCGGATGAAGCTGCCCGGCGGCTTGCAACACAACGGCGCGATCTCGAGGATCTCCAGAAGGAGAACATGATGCTGGAAACCCGGGCCCAGGACGCTGAGCAGAAGGTTTCTCTGCTGTTGGACCAAGTCGAGTCCTCGGTTGACTCGTACCGGCGCCGTAGCCGTCTCGCCACGAGTAACGGCTCTGACATGATTCTGAGCAACGGCAACTCTAACGGTGCGGCCAGCAATGGGCCATCCGGCGCTGCTGGTGTCGGCCTCGGCATTGGCATGGGTGCGGCCAGCCACGCACGCAACGACAGCCTTGATGATGAAGTATCGGGCGGTGCGGTTGGTGGCCTGAACGGCGGATACTCGGGTATTGACGGACGCAACAGTGCAGCTCTTGACAGCCTGGCGACGGAGCTTGAGACACTCCGGTCGCAGTGGGAAGCAACCAACAAGAACTACCGCCTGAGCAACGCGTTCGATTTCGAGACCAGCATCAGCACTGCCGGACCCGGTGCGGCGAGTGCCATCAAGAAGGACGTTGCGGCTGATGGAGCCGCAGCCAACGGCAATGGCGGACCGGGTATCAGCGAGAGTCTTGCCGATTGGCGCAAGAGACTCGATGTTGATGAGCGGGATGGTCCGGCAGATAAGAGCAAGGGACGGGTGTAAATCCCGATTTAACACTCGTTCCTCTCTCCAATCTGTTCACCTTTCTCTCATGCCACGCCCACTCTATACTATGTACTATTCCTCATTCGATCATGCATTGTTATCATTTATCTTTATTTTATGAACACTTTCTTTTCTCTTGTCATGAACTCTACTCATTCCCTCTCCTCCGACTCCTTTTTCTTTTATAACTCCTCACCACCACCAGTCTATTTCCTCTCCTTTTTCTTTCTTTCCCAGCATCGTTTTCACATCTACTCGTGCACGATGGTCATGACCACACCACCTCCGGCTTATTGTCACTTGAAACCAGGCATACCTGTATTTCTTGCATGCGTGCAGGATAATTTTCTTGTTTATTTCGTTCTTTTTTTTTTCTTCTCCCGTGTGTACTTTTTTGCTGCCTCTGGTGTTTGCGCTTGCCTTTAAGTGTCATTACTTTTTTCCTGTTCTGTTCTGCTGTATTCGATAATGTGGTTCATACACGAATACAGCTTTTTTAGATATCCCCTCAAAAACCGTGGTTTCGCAATGAGCTCAAACGCGCTGGTTATTTGTTGGTTTTATATATACTTCGTTTTTTGGTTCTCATGAGAAAATTGGGTTGTCGGTTTTTCTTCTTCGTCTCGCTTCTCAAGTGTGCGTTCGATGTATGTGACGATGAACATTGAGGGAGGAAACGGACCTGTAGAGAACACACTAATCAGTACCTCAACACTCAAGTAGCACAGTCATTATGAGCCGATGAGAGCAGGCGTTCGTTCTCCTTTGCACTTTTTCGTTCTGTTCCACTCTGTCCTTTTCTGCTCGTTCTGTTTTCTCCATTTGCACCTGGTGCCCTTTTGGATCTGGTCATCTTCGTGGTTCGTGCCTCATCACATACAGATTTCCTTCCCAACTTTTGGATGCCGGTTTCCTTTTGCTCAAGCTAATACGAGTGTGCTGGCTGATACATCATTCTTCTGGTTTCGTCTCCCCTGGTCCAGAACAGTTCTAATACCTTTTTCAGCTATGAAGTGCCTACGCTGTAAATGGCACATTTGGTGCGTTTCTGCTCTCCTGTGTCAGATTCAGGCATGCCTCTGGCACCTGAAACATGGCAGTGCACGCTTAAACAAGTGAACTGCCCATGCCAGGCGGAGAGAGGAAATCAAGTCTCCGAGTGCTAAAGATCTAATGTCATGCTCAATTGCCAGTGCCAATGTTGCAACTGCTTACAGACATGCTCACAAGAGAATTGGGGACTTTTGAATGTACTCGGCCCTGCGTGTTATTTATATGAAGTATATGTATTATCGAGGAATTAATGAAGAAAGAGATATGTAAGTCTCATATCTTGCAGCCGGATTGAGAAGCAATAAGCGCCTTAGAATCTAGCAAAACTAATCCCAATAAAACCCCCAAAATGGTGTGAGTGATTCCAATGTTTCTTGTTTCCAACCAGGGATTTCCCGAAAAATGTACAGAAAGAAAAAAAAACCTCCGCGTATACATGCATGCATGTTCAAGGGTATGGCTTTGTGAGGGGAAGAAATGGTTTTTTAAAAATAAAATAAAATAGGTATCGTAAGGATCGTAAGAATGCAAAGTTTGTGTGAGAGAAAAGGAAACATGAGTGCTGTGTTGGCTTTGGAGTTTTTCAGAATATGCAGGATGATTATTATTAAGGGTTTACCAAACCCAGAGATGGTAAGAAGGAAACAGAAAAAAAAGAGAAAACGAAAAGGAAAAGGCAAAGGAAAGTCGCCGAGAAGCGCAGGTGTGAGCCCTACGCTTACAGGGCAAGGGCCAGAGCGGCGGCGGCCACGAGAGCGGCCATGACGGAGCTGGCGCCGAAGCGGGGAGCGGCACCGGGCAGGACGATGGGGCGGACGGAGGTGGTGGTGGGCACGGGCGACGCCGAGGGGGCAACCACGGGGGTGACGGCGCTGGTGATGGGCACGGGGGCGACGACACCGGTGGAGTCGGTCTCGAAGCCGATCTGCGGGATGGTGGCGGTGGTGGTGCCGACGGAGGTGGTCGAGGTGGTGGAGCCGGAGATGACCACGGGGAGGGTCTGCGTGGCGGTGACGGTGACGGTGACGTACGGCACATCGGGGATGGTGGCCGGGGCGGTGACGGTGATGACGTTGGTGACGGTCTCGGCGCAGGTGATGATGGCCGGGTTCTGCGGCACGTAGGGGGCGCAGATGCCCTGGAACAGCACCACGGCCTCCTGGATTATGGTGTCGGTCTGGCCGTAGGCGTACAGGCACGAGTAGATGTTGGTGATGAACACGGTGTCCAGGCAGTAGCAGCCATGGTCGGTGCTGTCCTTGCACGACACGGAGAAGATCCAGGTGTTCAGGCAGCCGGGCAGCACATCCGGGAACGGCAGGGCGGGCTGGGTGGTCTCAACGCCGGCGGAGGTGCTGGTGGTGGTGGTGGTGGCGACCTCTACCGGGGTGGTGGCGACGCCGGTGGGGGCCGGGGCGGAGCTGGAGACGACGCGGGTAGTGGTCAGGGTCTCGGTCACGGGGCACACGGTGGTCTGCACGATCTCGGTGGTAGTAACGATCACGACGCCGTTGGTGCCGCAGTCGGGCACGGTGGGGGCGCACGAGGTGATGGTCTGCACCGAGGTGGTGGTGACGGTCGAGGTGGTGTCAAAGGTGGTCACGTAGGTGGTGGTCTCGGTGATCTCGGTGGTCTCGGCCGAGGTGGACGGCGACGGCGTGGTAAACTCGGTGGTGATGGTGGTCGAGTCGGGGGTCAGCGGCGAGTTCTCGGTGGTGCCGGCGCTGGGCGACGAGCTGGACTCCGAGGTGCTGGTGGTGGCGGGGGCCGTGGTGGTAACCGGGGCGGTGGTGGAGGTAGACTCGGTGGACGACGAACTGCTGACGACATCCGTGGACGAGGCCGGGGCCGAAGTCGAGGTGGAGGTGGAGGTGGTCAAGGTGGTCGACGGCAGAGTAGGAGTAGGAGTCTCGCTGGTGCTGGTGGTGGTGGTAGTGCTCGGGGCCACGCTGCTGGAGGTCGAGCTGGAGCTGCTGCTGGACGAGGTCGAAGTGGTCGAGGTGGTCGAGGTGGTGCTCACGGAGGTGGAGGTGGAGGTGGTGCTGACCGAGCTGGTCGAGGTCGACGAGGCCACGGGCTTGGTGGTGGTGGTGGGCTTGTCATTGCAGTCGAAGTGGATCTTCTTGACGTTCAGCTTGCAGGTGTTCTTGGGCTTGCTGGGCTGGCTAGGGAACACGATGACGACGCCGACAGCACCACCGCACTGGGTGTTGTGCACGGTGGTGCCCTGCGACGAGCACGACGCGCGCTGCTTGCAGGTGCTGCCGCCGGGCATGTTGTAGTGGAACTCCAGGTCGCAGTCGAACTCGACGAACAGGTCGATGGTGAACAGCGAGAACTTGTCAATGCCGCCGCCGGGCTGCACGTTGAACGACGGCGCGTTGGTCTTGCTCGACCCGCACGTGGCGTCAATGGTGCGGCCCGACGTGCGCGGGCCCAGCAGGTTGCCGGTGCCGCGGCGCTGGTTGCCGTTGTCCTTGCACGTCCAGCCGCTCCAGCTGAAGCCGTTGTAGCTGTTGAACGAGCCCGGCGTGAGGTCCAGCCAGTCAAAGCCGGGCTTCTGCTTGAGAATGCACACGTTGGGGATGCTGGGCACGCAGGGGAAGCTGGGGAACTTAGTCCAGCCGAAGGTGGCGACCGACTCGCCGATCATGGCGGCCATGGCCAAAGCGGTGTAAGTCTTCATTGTGAGGGGGGAGGAAGATGTGTGAAGGGGAGAGAAGAAAGGTGGTATATAGGGAAAATGAAGAAGAGTGTATAGACTGAAAAAAGAAGATTCAAGTGAGAGGTCAGACAAGATATTGTCAAAATGATTTGATGTATTGAAAAACAAGGACTCGTTCTGCCAGTGAACGAGTGATAAAAGGTTTGTTGAGAAGAAGCGAAGGTCTGTATGTAACGAGAGAGACAGATATGAAGAAAGAAGAAAAGAAAGAACGACAGGAAAAGGTAAAGAAAACCAAAAATCACTGCAACACAAAACGAACGATCCGGGGAAGAAAGGAAAGGAAAAGGAAGAAGTTGGAGAAAGAGACGGTGGGAGACGATAGTTTTATATGCGGGCTGTGGTGGACGGACGACTTACACGCGGAAGCAGCAGAAAGCCCGAGACCACACCACACATGCTCCCAGCCCACACACCCCCAGCTGGACACAGCAGACTGCAAGACTTGGGACTCACACCTGCAGCTACCCATGAAAGCAAGGAACAAGAAAGAAGACCTGATTTTGGAATTGCCATCCAGAGGGCCAGAAAGGGCACAGACTGAAACCGTCACTGCCCAAGAGGGTCAAAGGCTCTCAGGTTGCAAAGAGGGCAATTTACGACCTTCAGGGCCTGTCTTGCCTGGGAAGAGAACCGGATGCCGCGAGCAAAAACAAAAAAGAAAAATAGGTGCGGGCTGGCAAGGGTGTGTGTGCCAGTAGCAAGACTTACACCGCCGGCGGGCCCCCTGGTTGCTGCAAGGGGTGCCTGGGAGAGAACGAGAGAGGGCCGGAAGGGGGTGGAGAAGAAGCACGTTGAGAAAAGAAAGAAAAATAAAAATAAAATAAGAAAAGGGACTCAGCGGACCAGGCTGCGGACGGTGAAATGCAAACGAGAGACCACCCCAGGAGAAAGCGAGAGAAATCGGAAGCAGAGCATGGGGACCAGGCAAGAGAGCGAGAGAGAAGAGAGAGACTCTCCCTCCAGGACGTGGGAGCTGGCGGGTGTGGCCCCAGCGGATGTGGGATACATCTGGTCTTGGGACGCCGTGTTAGTCGAAGCAGGTGTCTGGAGAGTCAAAGAACTAACACCACCAGCACCTTGATTCCAGCAGTATCTGCTCGTCTACCCGGACGTCAGTGGCGGTGGTCTTGCTTCTCTTGTGCATGAGACAGCCTCACCAGTTTCCACCGCCATGATCGGGACTGCTCTGAGCCCAGGTCTCTCGGTCCCACAGACTCCGAGGCGCCGACCACCGACCACGAGGCGGAGCACTGATGATACCCACCATCCAGCGTCGTCTGGTGCGTCTTGCAGCCCTCCAGCCGGAACCTCCTCATCAGACAGTACTGTACATGTGGGTGTGACTAGACGTCCCCCAGGAACACACAAGAAGGAAATAAAGGGGACACGAGAATGAGAGAGACCGCACGGCGCCTCTTGTGCTACATGGCCCGAGGATTGAAACACCGGCGAGGGGGGAGTGCAGTGCGGTCTTTGTGCATCAGTGGCCCTCGATGGTTTCTTGTGGGATTCTCTCTTTTGCTTTTTTTTTCTTTTCTGCTTCTCAGCTGGCCTTGTGCTCGGTGGCTCGGGGAACAAGAAAATATGAGAAAGCCGTGCTATATCGAGACGTGGGCGAGCTTCCTCTGCCGCCAAGTGCAGTAGCTGGAAACACTGGTGGCGTGGAGGGTGGTCTGGCTGGCCGTATATGGCCCGCCAGGCTCTCTCTCCCTGTGGATGATTTGCTTCATGTACAGCCCTGCATGTATAGTGTAAGTACTGTACAGTACAGTATGTCGGTCTTGGGGGCGGGAAGATCAGGAGAGCGAGGCGAAGATGCGAGTCCAGCATGTGTAAGTCGATCAGTCTGCATATTCCGCACCCAGCTTCTCCCCGACTCTGCAGACAACTGAGTACGCGTTTGGAGACAGCAGCATCTCTCCTTTCTCCATTTCATGCGTGTATTGTATCTATTTACTTGCGTGTTTTGCCGGCGGTGGCAAGACAAAAGCAGGCGCCTGCATCATCTCTGGCTGGAAGAAGAAAAAAAATGATTAAAAAAAGAAAGAGAAAGGGGGATATTGTCTCGCTTTTCCACCCAGCCTCCAGTCACAAGCCGCCGACCCAGACCAGGCCAGTACGTAAATTTAAAACCTGAACCCTCTCTACGAAGCAGGTTTGCATACTCGCTTCTCGTTCTACAACTTTGCTTCTTCCCTGCGGCGCATGTTTCAGTCTGATCAAAGCAACCAGCGCCGAGACCGCGCTGTGGTGCTTGTTCCGTCCAGTCGGCTCCCCTAAACTCGGAAGTGCAGTGTTAGTGAGTAGAAGAAGTGTTCTCGGGCAACTCCGGGCGCTGAAAGCGAGATGAAAAGTGGTTTTTGCCGGTCTGTTGGTGTCTGGCTTGGACGTTGTCCAGTGACTGGGCTGGTCAGTGCAGCCTTCTCATTGCGTTTTCCCGCTAAAATAAGGCTATTTTAACCATCTGATGCCTCTGTCCACTAGCACGTCTGTAAAGCCCCGACTCCTCTCTTCTCAGATTGCAAGGTGCTCACTGGGGCAAGTGGTTGGCTGGCAGGTCTGACCAAGCGAAGTGAGAGAGCCGCCGGCGGCACAAAGGCCGGCAGCGGCGGGGTGATTGGGTGTGGGAGCGGCTGCTTACTCTCCCCGAGCTTCTGGGTACTTCCTCTCCGTCAGATTAACATGTCTGAGAATCAGGACATGCGGCCCTGGATGGTTGGCTGCCATCAACCCGCGAGAAGGAGGCTGAGGCGGCCCAGCAAAACCCCGGAATACCAGCATATCAAAATCGGCAGATCTCCGTAATAGAAACCTGTTAGTACACACACCAATAGGATATTCTGGCCCAGTGGGTTCCGTCCTCTAGACAAAATAGCTGTAGCGCGCGCACAAGGGCAGGCGGCAAATGTGTGGCCGGAAGAGCCCCCTCGCCGCCCCTAGAAGCGAAGCAAAATACAGCAGCTCCTCCAGCGGGCCAGACTCTAAACGCACCCTCCACCGTTAGCACGGGGTTTGCAGCCCGCTCAGGCGCTTCCATCTGATAATCAAGAACCGAAGGAGACTATCAGGAAGTGGTTTTTCGGTGGATAAAAATAGGCGTCTGGCGGGCACTATTTTAGCTGTGGAAGCTTTTTTTCTTCTTTTTTCTTCTTTCAATTAGAGCTTCTTCTTCCACATCGTTCTAGCGTTGCAAAACTGGGAAAGAGCGATGAAGGGGACAGACCGAGGAAGGGACGCGATATCGCCAGTTCGCACTTACACGCAAAACCGGAGTAAAACTCGACTGCGGGCCTGAAGCTTGAGCACGCGAACATCGTTAGCCAGTTACAGATTCCCTTTCTCAAAGATCGTGTGCGGGCCCCAGCTTGAAACATGCACAGCCTCGTTAAGTGCTGCTGCTGCTGCCATGTCCCTTGCTTCCCTGGTGGGGATGGTGGTGTGGCGGCGCTTGTCCTCATTGGTTTGTTGCCAGCTCGGCTGGAGGTCCGAGTCCCAGACTTTGCTTTGCTTTGGGGGGGGTTCGGCTGCTGCGATCACTCGCAGGGAATCGGGGGGGAGGGGGACATGCAGGATTTTCCCTTTCTTTCGTCGGGTTCCCCTGGACTTGGCCCGTCTGGGCAAGGCGGGCTTTGTGAGAGAGAAAGTGTCAAGTGCAGTGCGAGATCAGCCGACGCCACTCTTCCGGCATCCAGCTTTCCACAAGTGCAAACCACACGACGGAAGCTGTACATGCCGCGGAGTGCTGCTGGAATGCGCTCAGCCAGCGCCACCCGGCCTGTTACACATTCGGCGGAGAGGAGCACTGGCGGCCAACGGCTGCGGCTGCACTACAGTATAAGCTTCTTTTTTTCTCCTTCGCATCATCGCAGGCGATCTGGAGCATATTCCATCCCATCTTTAAGCAGCACAGCCCGGGTGGGAGGAGGGGAATCAGGGGATCTGCTAGCTCGGTCAGATCCCCTCCTCTTAAGATCCCCATCCGTAAATCTTAAGATGCACGGGAAGGCCACACAATCCGGCCGTCCCCCTTCTTCTACTGTACGCCATACTCGTGCATTCTGTATCGTGCATACTTGTGCCGGCCTGCCGTCTGTGACGGTTGCATGTCAGCGTCACTCTCCATGGCCGTGTTTGACAGCGGATTCCAGGCTCTCTCAGGTCGAAGAACGAAAGCAGCGCCCAAAACATGCCTCGACGATCAAGCTGACGCTGAAGCTTGAAGGATCTGGTCAGTGAACCTTTCCCACCTTCACTGTCCTTCATCAGAGTGAGGTAGCAGTTGTTTCTCCCGCTGCTGGGCATGACAGGCAAACATCGTGCTCTGAATGTGGTTCAGACCCTGTCCCAGCTGAAACCTCACCTGCCCGTAGCCAGCACCGTTCCCACAACTTACCAAGACCAGCGTACCAGAGAACGTAACAGCAAGGAAATGCTGCTGTTCGTGTCACTTTCGGTGTTTTGTGACAGACGGCTGCTATTTCTGTTCTGGGATAAAGTGGTTTCCTCTCGTGTGAGTGCCGCGTGCAAATCTCACTCTACTCCAAACAAACTCGCCTTCTTTGGGGCCGGCCGACCCCATGTTGCTCTCCCCCACACCCCTGCACCCCGGCTCCGCGTTTCAGGTCTCTGCTTCAACTGGAACGATGCATCGGGTCTCTCTCTCTCTCTCTCTGTCTCTCTTTCTCTCTGTGGTTCTTTTCGTTCGGGATTCCAGGATGCATGCACACACAAACAGCTCAAAAGTCGAGAAAACCGTCTGAGGGTGGACCTTTTTTTCGTCCCTGTGCTCTCACGCTGCCTCATCTCCACCTCACCTGAATCCGAGGGTTTTCCTTTTTCTTCTCTTTTTGCTGACGGACTTGGGAACACAAGATTTCAGGGCCTACATCTTCGGCAGGAATACGAGAATGAGATGTGAGAGCCAGAGCTTGACTCCCTCGTTTCCATGTGTGGCTTGCCGGAGAATAGATACGCCGACTTTGCCGTATCTCAAGCCGTCCGCCAGAAGCATCTGTCTGGTCTTCCATCGTTAGCCCCCTAAGCTAATACATTATCAGAGGGCGTTTGGTGTACTCCAGGAAAATGCTATTCTTAAAGTGATGTTTCATGAACAGGTTTTCTTCTTGGAAGACATTTATCAAAGCAGAGCGTGGCACATTTCTGGCCCCCTAGCACAGAATGCCTCTTCCCGCATCACATCAGTTTATATGAAAGTCGTCCGTGATCATAACCCCAGGTCTCCGGTACCACGAGGCGAGAGAGATCTTCCGTTTTTCCTTTCCTCAACTGCCATCCGCAGTGTTTCCTCGGGGGAAAGAAAGAGCAAGAAAGAGAGAGCAGAAGAACGTCAGCGAGCCAACTGTCAGTGTCTCTTTTTTTGTTTGTGTTTGTTTTCTTGTTTGCCATGGGTACGGTACGGCAGCAACCTTTAGTGAGCTCGGCGGGGAGCCGGCAGGAAATAAAAAAGGAGAGAGCCTCCGATCATCTGGAAGAGTGGGTATGGCCACGCTGATCCCGGGATTATCTGGAATCTTGGGGGGGATTGCTCACCCAAACGAAGAAAGATGGAAGCCGGAAGAGGAATAGGACCTTCGACGATCCTGTGCTGTGGCTCTCTTGAAAATGACAGCGAAACCTCGAGTCGTAACGCATTACCGTGGAAGATGAGAGTATCTCTAGACGTACATATGGTTTGTCTTCCCGATGAGCCTCTCGACGACGGTGAACCTCAATCCAGGTGGTGTTGCCAAGGAGGAGGTTCACACCTAGGGTACAGCAGCCATGAGGTCGGTAGCAAGAGGAGCAGTGTATGGTGTGCGGAGGAGACCAGACCCCAACACTCCATGAGCAAGTATCACCATTCACGAACACCGGCAAAAAGTTCGCCGGCTTTTTTCCTCATGCTCAGTCAGTGGTGGTGAGTGAGCAAGTTCCCGCCAATCTCCGAAAATCACCCCCGGCAAAACTGCATAGAAGATCTCATGAGCGAGAGGATACCGGGATTACTTGGCCATGGGCCGTGGCCCACCCACCCAATCGGCAAGACCTGTTCACAAACTTCATTGGTTCCAGGCCTTGTCCCTCCCCTGAAGCCGTCTCTCCCCTGATGCCTTTTTATCTTTGCCGGTAAGGTATGGGAAGCCAGAGAAAGATTGCCTAGGATTTGTCGAGACTGACGCCCCCCTGGAGCAAGCGTTCACTGTTCTCTTCCGGTCCGGGTAAGCCACAACGGGGTTTGGCAGGCGAGAGAAAACAGTCCGCTGGCCGCAGTCATGCAGAAGGAAGTGCCGTTATATTCAAGAAATCATTAAGTAGCGGCAGGCGGAGGAGGCCCGGTGTGCGGCACGTACGCCCGACTAAAACACCCATCCCGAGCTGACATGCCGTGCCGAGTGTCTCCAGAGAATCGCGCTGACGGTCGCTAGCCGGCGGCGAATAGCCCGTTGACCTTGGCTTCGCCGGCATGCACGAAGCAGCTCGGCTCACCGTTTTCCCCCCCCTTCTCTCTGGCTTTCCGTGACCGTCGCCTTTCAGCCAAACACTGCCCAGGACGGCGAAGGCGGTGTCCCCAGCATCCCTACTCAATGCATAAACAGCGCAATTGGGGCTCATCTCAATATCCCCGAGGGTTGCAACAGTATCCTTCCTCGCCTCGGCACTCCGTAGAGATGGCCCAACTGGCCAGTGGGCCACCAGCAGCCTGTCCCTCTCTCCATCTCCTGGCTCCCTTGTGCAGCTGCTCTGTGGTCTTTTTTGCTCGTGCTGTTGTTCTGCTCCCCCCCCGTCGTCTTCTCAAATATGACCAGGCCCGGCCCTGCTCAACCACAATCCCCGCTCACCAAGAAAAAGCGGACAGGCCAGGCGTTGTTTCCTTGTGCCCGGCTGCCGGCCATGCAGTGGAGAACAGAAACCACCACCACCTGAGAGACCGGGAAGATGGGGTGATGATCGGCGTGGGACCTACAGCGTTTATACGACATCCTGAGTGTATACCTGGGACTTGCATATTAAGAGCAAAATTGCTGCGAGCTGTGGGCCGTGTAGTGTCACCGGCAGACAGGTGCATGTATACCTTGTCTCTCTCGGCTGAGCAGATCCGAAATGAAGCCTTTTGCACAATCTATCATAAGTCGTATCGTGGGTTTGCTTTCCCCCTTCTTTCTTCCAATACCAGCCAGAGCAGCTCATTCAGGAGAGAGAGAGAGAGAAAGGCCAGCCACCAGCGACGAAGGAATGTGCCTCCCCTCCCCTCCTCAAGGCCAATCTTCCTTTCTCGTCGATAGATTGGCCATCACAGTGACATCAGACTGCTGCACCGCGAGATTACCTGCTCTTAAACCTGCGGGAAGCTCCTCATATCAGCGAGACACCGCACGGATATCCAGTGTGTGTGCGAGCGAGAGCACACCACCGACCACCAAGCCCAATCTCCGTGCCAGTCGTTAGGGAAGCGCTCCCGGAGCAATACCAGACGGCCACTAACACCAGGCATGCACAGCGTCCGGAGCGTAGCCAGAAAGGAAATACATGCAGCAATGCACACTGCTCAAAGGCTCTCAGCGAGCTCGTTGCTAGGCCGTCCGTCGGCCCCTCGGACCCCCAGCGTTACATCACCCTAATCTCGACTGCTGTAGGAACCCGCTCTGGCGGGCACGCATCCCCACATATACAGTACTGTACAGGACACACATGCGCCGAGAAGGCTTGTGCGGAGGGGAATCATCCTCACCACTTACCGTCCTTACAAGCCTGCACCACCGCTGAAGATACCGGACTACTACTGCTCACTCTTACTCAAGGAGAACCTCACAGGGTGTGCTGCTATTACTGGGGGGCGGTATATCACCACACGGACTTGACATGTTCAGCGCTTTGGTCCCCAGGCAAACAGCACGAGGAAGAGAAAGTAAAATTAGATACATAAGGTCGCTTGTACGGGTTCTTTTGTGGGAGACCCGCAAGACTCAGGGTTCGTTCAACTGTTCGTAATTATCACTAATGTGTAGGGAGGCAGGACATGAGAGTGAAGTCGAGAGGAGCAGCATCACCCAGCCTTCCCAGGACTATACCCTAACCCTAAACATACAACCCTAACAGTAGGGTTACCGACAAGGCGCGCTCTACTGGCCACCCTGTCGCAATGCCTTCATCCGTTGCTCGGCGGCTCGCGCACGCTGCTCCCGTTCCAGCCGCATCTTCTGCTCGAGAGTCAGCCCGCGCATCTCCTGCGCGCGCCGCTCTTCCGGCGAGAGCTTCTTGTTGGCCGTCGACAGCATGCCGGCGGTGCCTCCACCAGGCCGCGATGACGACTGCTGCAGCTGCTGCTGTCGCGCCGCCGCGGCTTCTTTCTTGAGCCGCTCCTCCTCTGCGCGCCGCCGCTCGGCTTCTTTCGCTTCGGCCTCTTTGCGCTCGCGCTCGCTGCGCTGGGCGGCGGCTTCGCGCGTGATCGCCGCCGGGACGTGGGCGCCGAGGCGCGGCGGGCTGGGGCTGGGGCTGTCGGCATGCTCCCCGGCGTGGCCGTGGTCGTCGTCGCCCCACACCCAGCGGGCCTCGCCGACCTCGCTGCGGGCGACGCGGAAGGCGTCGCGCGTGGCGCGGTCGCCGGCCAGCTCGAAGGGCGTGCGGCCGTCGGCGTTGCGCAGCGTCGGGTTGGCGCCGCCGCGCACCAGCAGGCCCAGCACGACCGGCCCGGCGTTCTGCGACGCGGCGAAGTGCAGCGGCGTCGGCGCGTGGTGGTTTGCCGCGGTGTCGCGCGGCTGGAACTCAAAGTCGCTGCTCAGCTTGTTGTCCTGCAGGTATGCAATCAGGGCCGGCAGTTTCGAGCGGCGGATGAGCGCCTGGATCTGCGTGGTGTGCAGCTGGGCCGTCTCCTCCTCCTCGGAGAGGGTGGGCTTGGCCGGGGCCTTCGCGGGTTTGGCCGCGGCGGCTTTCGCCGCACGCGCAGCATCCTCGCCGGCAGTGTCCTTTGCCGGCAGGATCTCGCGCACCTTGAGGCGGGTCAGCTCGATGAAGGCGCGCATGAGCTCGACCTGGGTGGCGCGGCGCGTGTTGAACGGGAAGCCGCGCAGCCGCGGGTCGTCCAGCAGCAGCACCTGGCCGTCGTGGCGGCCGAACAGCATCTGGCGGTTGGCCACGCCGTTGGCGCGCACGAACAGCAGGTCGGCCGAGTCGATCAGCGGCTTCCACTCCTTCAGCAGGTTGCGGATGTCGTCGGTCAGCGCCTGCTGGTTGTAGCGCCGCAGGTTGGCGCCGGCCGAGTGCGCGGCGCCCTTGGCGTTGTCGTTGACCGACTGCATGCCGCCCTGCTTGCGCCGCGTCACGTAGCGGTGGAACGTCTTGTGCGCGAGCACCGTGGCCTCGCGGTTCATCGGGCCGCCGTGCGCGCCCTTGTGGCGCGGGGCCAGCGACACCACCATGGCGCCGCAGTGGCCGCCGCCCACCATGCACAGGAAGATGTGCGGGCCCTTGTAGTTGATGGGCGGGATCGACCCGTCCTTGTTGAGCTTCGGCATGACGATCGGCGCCAGCTGCTTGGCCTTGAGCACGTCGACAACGCCCGCGTCGTCCGCCAGCTCGCCCGGCTTGAATATCGCCCGGTACACGCCGAAGTATGTGTTCTCCGGGAGCGCCGGCGAGCTCATCCACACCATCGGCGACCGGTTGTTTCCGGGCTTGGACTCGTCGGCATCGGGGTCGTCGCCGTCGTCGCCGGGGACTATCGACGGGGCCCGGTCTTTCAGGCTCGCCTGTTTTCGTAGGAGGGCGGAGAGAACGCTGTCTTTGCTGTTGTTGTCGGCTTCGTCATCAGGGCCGGATGACTCAGACCCAGAGAGGCTTTCCTCGAGATCTGCCATCGTGTCAGCTGAGTCACGCCCCCCTCCTCACCCCAAACCCTCAAACCGTGGAAGCCATACCTGTGACGAGCTTCTCAAACTCCACCTCGGTGACAGCCTTTGCGCCGCGCATCCGCTGCTTGAGGTTATAGTGGTGTAGATCAGACTTCAGGTGGCTTTTGAAGTCGATGACCGACGGAAATGTCTGGGTACACAGCGAGCACGAGTGCGAGTCTGCGGCCGTCGATTCGCCGGCGATGCTGTTCGAATCGGTGTCTGTCTCGGACGGTGTGCCTGGGGATGAGTCGATCGGGACATCGTTAAGCGCCCGCTTCCAGGTGAGCGTTTGAAGAACTTCCTCCGGGAGGTCGAAGACTGCACATCGAGTTAGTAAGACTGGCTGCAACACGGGTAAAATCTGTTATAGATGCCCTTCTTCCACCGGTTGCGTGTAGGACTTACGGTACAGCGGTCGTCGCAAAATATCGTTTTCCGCACCACCCGCACCGGCAGCCGCACCAGCAGCAATCTTCTGCTTCTGCATCGTAGCCCGAGAACGTATCACTCTCCGAATTCGTATTGTGTATCGCAAGTCTGAGCAGGAACAAGCGGTTGCTGTGGTGTCGGTGAGGTTGGCGATGGCAGTACCAAGCGTTGTCGTTTGCACTGGAGTGTATATGAGGAGGAGGAAAACAACAAACGAAGAGAGAGAGGGGAGGCTCTCACTATATACCCAAAAAGCAAGCGCGGTTGAAAAACGATATTATAAATCGAGAGGTCGTTCAGCAGTTTTCGCGCTTTGAGCTGAGTTCCCTCCGAAGATCCACAGAATTCGATCTGATAGTTAAGTTATGACTCTTGTCGGCCTGAGATCTCGAACCCCGCCACAATTAGCAAGCATCACAGTCATGGTTCTGGCGCAAAAAAAACTTAACGCGGCTTGCGGCGGGCGGTGCATAATAAGGGTTAGGACATAGGGTTACACAACAAGGGTTACTAGCAGTCGGCGGAGAGCTTAAGATGTGGGACTTGAGACCACAGTATATTTCAGCATATATCGTCTATTTTACTCCAAGATTTCAACATATAGATGTTTATACATGCCCCGTTTATATAATAAAGCTCTTCCTTCACGCCATGCCGTCAAAAATAAACACAAGAATCCTAAGCAGACGAGCAAGAAACAGACGACACTCTACCAAAGCAAGTAAACAGGTAAATCCAAACACTGACAGCAAACGGACACAATCATGAGTAGGCGAAGTCCGGTAAGACAACCAGAACTGTCAAACACACCCAATGTGAATACCGATAGACAGGATATGAGCACATCACCGAAATGAAGCATCAGGACAGGCCAGGAAGAGAACCAGAGGAAAAGCAGTGATCCCGACATCAAGATAAGAAGCAAAACCCGAATTCCCGCCAAAAGAGACAAAAAGTAATTTAAAACACAAATTTAACGCCGCGTATTCATGCCATCTTGATTCTTTTTTTTTTCTTTGAGATGGTTAGAAAAGTGAGTTCATACACACGATTCGACAAAATAGACAGGACAGAAGCAGACAGAAGGTTAGGAACGAAAAAACACGAAGAGGACAAAAACAGCCATACCCCCCGATCATGGATATGGGGAACAGGAGTGTGAACAGAAAAAATAGTAATAGGGGAATGGGTAGGAATCATAAGCGGAAAAAAAGTGCAAACGAAAAAACTCCCAGCCAGGCATTTCAGACCAGATATGCTCGGAATCATCACTGGCAAAGAAGAAGAAGAGAAAAAGCACAGAGCTGACAAAATCAAGTCCGCGACGAAGAGAAAATCGGGGCTCAGAACATGCTTCCGGGCGATGACGAAGAGTCCACCCTGCTGCTGCTGCGTGTCGTGACATGTCGTGGAACACGAGGAGCCCGGCCGGCCTGCCCAGATCTCTAACTGCGGCTGACCTGGCTTGCGGTAGCCCGGCTCTCCTCCTCCTCCAGCACATCGCTCAGCCGCGACGGGTGCTTGAACCGCGGCACCGTCTCCCAACCGGGCGCTTCATACGCCTGGCCCGAGTAATCGGGCTGCAGGCCACCGCTGCCGTCACCACCGCCACCGCGAGGCGGAGGGGCGGATTGAGCCGGCGCGGTGGCGGCGGCGGCGGCGGCCGCTGAGGGTCGCGTAGAAGAAGGAGATCCGTATCCCGCCGACGGCGGGCCTTCACCTGGACTACCGCGAGCTCCCTGGTGGGAGTGAGGCTGGTGGGGATCGGGCTGCTCATCGTCTACGTCAGAATCAGTATCCGACCGATACGCTTGGTGGGCGGTTGACGGCGGCTGAAAGGGAACTCGGTTGCCCCATTGGTCTAGGACGAAGTTCCCCTGCGCGTCAATCGTGTACTCACCTTCGCTATATCCGCCTTCAGATCCCGTAGGCTGCGGCACGTTCTGCTCTGGGGCGCCAGAGTGATGGCTGGACCCGTGCTGCTGGTGTTGCGGATACTCGCTCGGCTGATACTCCGCTTCGGGCTGCTGGTAGTATTGCACAGGCTCGCGCTTCGGGAAGACCTCCACCCCGCCAATGATGGTGGGATGACCGGCCTTGAGAGTATATGTTCTCTGGCGTTCTTCCTGCTCTCTGCGGCCCAGCTCCTCCCAAGCGCGTCGTGCTTCCTCTTTGGAAATGGCGAGTTCCTTCTTCATTTCGTTCAGTTGCTTCTGAGCGATGGAATTGGCACTGTCACGTTCGTGCGACTTGCTTAGGGAGGTGGCATGGCGCGTGCGCTCCTCATCGAGGGCGACCTGGAGCATGGCGTTGACCTCGTTGAGACGCTCAATCTCCGAGCGAGTCTCGATGATCCAGCGCTGGAACTTGCGCTCAGAGCTGTCCCGGAAGCGTTGGAGCTCGACGACGGCATGGAAGAGGTTCGCACCGGCTGCTGAGAGGTCTGTGACTTGGCGAGATAGTTGCTTGGAGAGCGGCTCCGCATCGATCTGCTCCGCATTCATTTCAAGCCGGCGAATCCAATGCCGGGTGAGGCCTTCCCACTGCGCGGAGAGCGTCTCCCATCTCTCGAAAGCGTGAGGGAAGGCAGATATGCGCGCTCCGGCGGTGCCCGGCGCAGCTGGGGGTTTTGATGACTGTGATTGCTGTTGTGATTGTTGTGGTTGCTGCTGTTGCTGCTGTTGCTGGGGTTGTTGCGCTGACTGTCTTTGCTGCTGCTGCTGTTGTTGATATTGCTGTTGGGTGGGACGCGGCTGGGCCTGAGATGGGCCAGCCTGGCTTTCTACTACAGGCACACGCTGGGATTGAGGCTGTGACTGGCGGGGAGGCGGCTGCTGCTGCTGCTGTTGCTGCGACGGATGAGGTCGGGAAGATTGTGGTTGTTGCTGTTGTTGTTGTTGTTGTTGTTGTTGTTGTGAAGATGATTGGGCGGCTGTTCGCCGTTGGGGAGGGCTGGAACCGCCAGCAGCGGAGGATGTTGCAGTTGGTCGTCGTTGTTCAGCGGCGCGTCTCTGAGACTCTTCGAGCAGCCTGGCCTCTTGTTCCATACGAGCACGCTCCAATCTTTGCCTCTCCATCTGTTCCTGCTCGGCTTTCTGCTTCAACCGAGCTTCTCTCTCCTTCAGGATTATCCGAGGGCTCTTGACCCGAGCCGGGGATTCTGAGCCGGCGGCGGTGGCGGCAATAGGGCGAGCTTGGGGTGAACCATTTCCGTTGGTTGTCGGGAGATCTAGGCGCCCGAGGATTTCGGCCATGTCTGCTTCCTCCTCCTCTAGGTCGGGAGTGAAAGGATTGGGACGGCGGAGGGCTTCAAGGGCGAAGAGGATCGCACTGTGGGTGCGTTTGGAGATAGGGCCGGGGTAGAGAGGGTGACGAGTGGTGCCGGATCGGGATCGTCGTGAGGTGGTGGCGCCGGGTGCGGGTTGGTTTTCAAGAGATTGGGCGTCGAAACTGAATAGGGAGTCGTCGCTGTCGTCGTCACTCAGGATCTGTGAGAGGATTCGCGGGGGAGGACGTCGCGGAGGAGGATTTGCGGCCGAGGGATCGGCTTGGTCTCGGGGTTCCGGACGGGACCTTCTGGGGACAGGGACTTGGGCAGGGCCTCTAGAAGCTCCAACCGAGGTCTCGGAGCGCCGGGAATGGACAGATACGGCAGTGTGCCTTAGGCTCGAGGCGGAACCAAGACGGGGAGTCCGGCGGAGGGCTCGACGTGACGACGAGGGAGAGGGAGTCGGGTCGACGGGATCTGGAGACTGTTGGTGACGATGGTCTGGTATCCCCTGCTGCTGGCGGAGTCGTTCTCGGTCGGAGGAAGACACGCCGTGAGGGGCGGGATGTGTGGAAGGGGCAGTTGGCTGATGTGTGGAAGATCGAGCGGAACGCCGAGGTTGTGTGGTAGACACGGTACGGTGGGCTCACCACAGCTGAAGTGGTGAGCTTGAGAGGGCGAAGATTGGGTTCTGGGGGTTCCTAGGCGGTGTAGGAAAGGCACGGAGAGAAAACCTAAGATGTGGGAAGGCAGCGGGTGTTAGACACAGCAGACAGAGGTAGACGGAGTGTCGTTGGATTTCCGGGAGACAGCTAGGCGGTGAGACCAGTTGCAGCCGGAGAGAAAGCCGGAGCTAAGTGAATGCCAACGGGGAGTCATGCACCTTCACCAGTCAAGATCTCGGGTGGCACACGCAATTGAAGGATTGTTGACTGACCGTGTAAGGAAGAGTGGTTATCTGAACGGGGTCCAGATTGATATGATTGTAGGTGATGGAGGGGTGTTGGAATGTGGATGCACCGGCAGAGAAGCAAACAAGGAATGCTTCAACACTGAACACGAGACTGAGAGAATTGTGAGGAATGCTGAGTGACGAAGATCTGGAGAGGAGATTAGAAACCGGCCGAAAGAGCTTTGGAGGTATGGAAGAGGAAGAAAGTCGTGAGAATAGGGGAAAGGAAGAAGAGGGAGAAGAGAACAGTAGGAGCAAGAAGAAAAAAACACATGAACAAAAGAGAGATAGATACTTGGGAGAAGCGAATCGCACAGGGAAGGAGCATACTGAGTGAGAGCTTAGGTGGCGCCGTTCCCGCTAAAACAAAAAGGCTGGGGACGAGGGTCGTGGCTGGGTGAAATTATCGAAATTTTTTTGGCTGCAAGAATTGGGGTGGTTAGTTGAGAGACTATTGGCAGCTGCCAGCTTGGGCGCTGACAGGTGGCAGCACTTTATATACCAGTTTTGCAGCCAGTGTCAAATCGACCACCACGACGACCACGGCAATATTGGATTTCTGAGACCTGATCCAATACTGATTAAATGAAAGGCCGGACATCAGTCGGAGAAAATATTGGGCTGCAAGGAGGTGAACAGCCCGTGGGAAGTCAGAAGCCCAGAGAAAAAAAAGAAAAAAAGAGAGGGAAGAGGGAAGAGGGTCGAGAAAGACGACAAGCAGTAATGTGAGGCTTGAGAGGCGAGCTGAGAGGCAAAAGAAGTGGAGGAAAAGGTTGAACAGGTGGCAGCACCAAGAGAAGCTGATATCAAAACGGCGGTAGACTGACTGACAGGGCTCAAGCTGACTTTAAATATGCTGGGCCATCTTCCGGTCTTTTGCTTTTCAACGAGGGGCCCGGAGGTTTTCCTTTTTTCTCTTTCTCTCCTGCTCAAGCCAGCCCTTCAGTTGACTTTCAGGCACGATTTTTTTGGCTTGTTTTGGTCGGTTCCGGCTCTGACTGGCCCAGACAGCGCACAAGGGGTGGACAACACACAATTGGCACACTGGCTGGGCTCACTTAGTGGAGAGAGGGATTGCGACTGGGCCGGGGTGGAGGGCGGTAACGGGGAGGACAACGAACAAGAAAAAAAACAGGGTACGGTTTGGGCGTCGACGGAGGGCGCGACTAGGAGATAAAACGGATGGGGTGATGGGCAAGCGAGAGACCAAAAAAAAGAAAGAAGAAAAGAGCTTTACACGTTGCCAATAGACGGACGGTGGCTGCACCGGGAGAGGGGAGGGTGGAGTTGAGAAGAAGATTAGAGATGCAGTGGCGCCGAGGCTGCATCCATTCTGTGACCCGCGGCCTGTCCCTAGCACAGGCGAGCGTGGGCTTCGGGAAGCTTAGAATGGGTGGTGTCTGGTTGCCAATGGCTTCTGATACATTAGGGAAGCAGAGGAGGACTAAGGGGCCAGAGGGACGGGAGATGTTGCCGATGCGACCAGATAGGGCGGCCGTGATGGGCCGGGATTTTGCTGGCAGGTGGTCGTTGCTGGCCGGGGAGAAAACAGTTGGGTGCTGCGGTTGGGCTGGGTGGCAAAAAGCGGAACTCCTTTGGGTATGAGAGATCGAGAAGGAATGTTGGGTGGCCGATGCTGTTAGGTTGGAGGCGGCTGTCAGATTGAAGCCGGGAAAGACAGGCGAAGGAGATGTAAGTTCTGTAGGTCGGCAGGTTGCTGCTACCGACTGAATCGGGAGAGGCCCAACTGAGACCGTGACTGGACAACAACCTCCAGTTTCCCTCCTGCGCCAGGGAGTGTGGCGACTGGTGTTTCTGGGAAAAGTTGGAGGCGGAGGAAAGGAACAAGAGATATAGAGGAAGATTCTGGTATGGTACAATATATAAGTACTCGGCAGAACGCGCGCGAGAGAGAGAGAGACAACGCGGGACGGGCAGGGTGTGTGTGTAATTGGGATGGAACGCGTCCAGCGCAACGAGGAAAAAAAATCCGGGTTTAGAGAGAGAGAGGGATGCGCGATATTAATTATCTTTCTTTTCTTTTGATGAATCTGTACTGGTAGTTCTGCCCTTGTTGTCTGCAACCCGTCCCTGCTCGCCTAATTTTTTCTTCTTGTTCCTGGGTGGATTTGAGTGGGAAGGCCGCGGATCCAATGTCAGCGAGGAGTAGAAGAAAAAACTCGGCCGGAGGGAGGGCCTGACACCAAACGGGACGAGGTGGAGGAGGGATAAGAGCAGAGTAGTTGGAGGGAAAGAGATTGAGGACAGAATAAAAAAGAAAGCACCAGGGAGCCAGAAAGAAGAGCGAGAGCAACGGGGAAAGGAAGAACTGGGTGTAATAACACATCCAGTATGGCCCCATGGACCACAGGAAACGAGACAAGTCCCCCAGCGGAGAAGAATCGAGAGAGGCGAGCGTAGGTAGGACGGTAATTACCAACTGCATAACTGAAATGCATGCTCCAGGCGCAAGAATGAGAACTCTATTGCATCTCATCTGCATATACATGTACCCAAAAAAAAAAAAAAAATACCACGTCACCGCTACATGAAGATGACCCTGCTGGCAGCTCCGTATTAGATAGGTCCGTAGTTGCATACAAATCGGGGGCCTGCATTCAGCCAGGACAGCAAAGGGGAGGAATAATCCGCCCACACCACACCCCCCCTGTAGTGGAATGGTGCCGCTGGTTTTGTGCATGCATCTGTTGGGCGGATTCAAACGGTTAAGAGTACAGTACAGTACTGTGTGTGTGTGCAGAGAGGCTGACCACAGGGCCATTCAAACAGACACCCAGAGCCCAATTTAGAATTGCTGCACCTCCTTGGAACCGCAGGTTTTGGAGGCCAGAAATGGCAGCTTGTGCCCACACAAACACGCCGGTTGGGAGAAGGATCTGTGCGCACTTGAGGGGGGCAGCAGGGCAGAGAGGTGCAGGCTGGAACCCATGCTGGTGCAGATGGAAAATGAAGGAGAATATGCAGGTACACGCCGCTCATTTCATGGCGAAGGTCTGAGGTGGTGATGGATACGACTCTAGGCAATTCGTGCTAATTACCTCCTTGAACTGGCCTGTGGTGTACGGTCTGTTCTTGCACGACATGCACGAGTGTCTGTATCAGGAACACGCACTGCACCAGCTTCAACGGCCACCGATCATGCCGAGAGAGGACAAGTCCACTAAACGGTCCGGGACCTGCTTCCGAGACGAGCAAGACACACACTACTGCCCGCAAAGAAACGTTAAGAAACGGCAAGTCAGCAGCACCCAGACGGTCCCAATCGGTCTCACCTGCGACGATTCCTGCAAAAAATGGGGGGGGGGCCTCCAGCGAATTCGCCGTGAAGACTCACACACAAATCGATCGTCACATGAGCACTACGCACGTCGTCCATCTCGATCACGAGAGTCAAAAGCCGTGAACTAACATGACCGAGTACCGGGATATGCCCGCTTCGCACAATCTGCCTCACACAGACAAGAAGAACCGCATCGCCGTGTTTTTTCCTGAGGGAAGGAAACAGCGCTTGATCTCCGTCCACCATTGCGTTCTATTTTAGTGGATCGGCTCTAACCGCTACCGAGCGGAAAGGTTTCGGACTGGAGGTACACACACAATCAGGGGAGTGGACATTGAGCGCAAGTACCCCTACAGGCACATCAGGCAGTATAGGTACGAGCGCATACCGCAGTACAGATGTACCGCACCCGCAATGCGCGTGTACTGCCAGGCTCAGGCTAGCGTGAGAGCAACTAGCGCGACTTGATTATTTCACCACTCACGGAAATTCGGGGGGCTGGGGATTTTCCTTGTCCCACCTGCTGCTGATTTTCCTGCCAATCGGAGGCCGCTGACACAGCGATTTCGCGGTTCATTTTCCGGCCAATCAGGGTACGGGTACGTACCGTTGCGGACATTCAACAGGATCACCGCATCGGAGGTTATACGGCGCTCCTCCACAGATGCCCGCCGACAAGATATAAAATCAGGGAAAATCCCAGTTGCTGTTCACGGAAGCGGTGTGTTTATAAAGCAGGCTAGGCTATATACAGAGCCAACAGAAAACCCAAGTGCGTCATCACGCGGACAAGTTGGCCATCTTCAGCTACATATGTATATATATATCTATATATACTGTATAACCGCGTCCCACTCAAACGTCCACGTCCACGCCCACGCCCAGGCACTGATACTTGCTCCCCACGCCACTCACGTAGTCCGTCTCCATGCGCAGCGTCTCGTCCTCGCTGCTATCGTCATCACCATCGTCCGCCCCCGTGCCGCGGCTGCTGCGCAGAACCGCCTCAACCGCCAGACCAACGCGCTCGGCCGCGAGCTTGACGCCGCCGATGTTGGGCGCTGCCGGGCCGATGCGCAGCATTGCCAGCTTCCCGGTGCAGAACAGCGGCACGTCGGGCGCCCAGGCGAGGTCCTCTGTCAGGCACGGGTAGCCGCTGACGGTGTCGATGGGGTGCCGCTGGAGCATTGTCTGCAGGTACGGCAGCTGGCGCACGTCCGTGTCGATTCCCGTGGCAAAGTAGACGTGGTCGAACAGCGGCAGTCCGTCAATCGGCGGACACGTCTGCACCTTCCAGTAGCCGCCGCCGTCCGGTTCTGCCGCCGCCGCCGCCGTGTCGGCTCTGCGGCCGGCAGCCCCCGCCACAAAGTCCATGCGCGCCACCGTGGTCTGCATGTGCAGCCGCAGCCGGCCGGCCGCCACGTGCTTCTTGAGGATCTTGGAAAAGTGCGGCGTGACGCTGCCTCCGCCGCGGGCCTCACGCACAATCTCCAGCCGCTCGGCATCTGAGTCGGCCGACCAGAAGCGCGCCTGCTCGCCGTTGCGGTACTTGCCCATCCACTGCAGGTCGACGTCGAAGTACTTGACCACCACGTTGGGCCCGCGCACGAGCTGCCAAACGCGCGTCACGCCGCGCTGGAGGGCCAGGTCGGTGATCTGCGCCGCCGTCAGCCCGCCGCCGACCACCAGCACGTTGGTCGCGGTGGCGGGCCCGCCGCGGCGGATGCGCGCTTGGAGCAGCGGGGCCGGGACGGCGTCGGGTCCGCGCAGGTGGAACGTGTGGCCGGCCTGCGGGTAGCACGGCTCGTCCACCGGCCCCACGGTGTTCGCCAGCATGCTCTCGGCCAGCCCGGGTATGGCGGGCACGCGGGCGGTGTTGGCTGGCCCCACGGCGAGGACGACGACACGGGCGTACCGGCGCGCTTTCTCGGTGGTGACTGTGAACAGCGGCTCGCCGTCAGCCACGGCCGCAGAGACGCCCGGAACCACGCCGTACTCGAGATCGACAAGGGCTTCGTGCAGGAGCAGCCCCGGGTCGGCGAGGCGGTAGCGGTCGCGCACGGCGCCGCAGTGGTCGGCGAAGAGCTGGCGCGACGGCGTGAAGTAGTCGTTGCGGTCGCGCTCGCTGATGTTGACCGCCGGGTTGCCGTCCTGCAGGCCGCCGGCGCCGTGGTTGCGGCCGCTGTGGCTGGCGAGGCGCTTCTTCTTCAGGTGCTTGCTGATCTCCTTGCCGACGCACGCGCCGATGTCGAACAGGTCGGATGGACAGCCTTGGTGGTGTGCGTGCGCGAGCAGCGAGTCGCGGTCCTGCGGGTCGACGTGCCACAGCAGCGGGCTGCGCAGGTGTGAGATGTTGTAGGCTCCGAAGAGCCGGTGCCAGCGCCCGAGCCAGCTACTATCGGACGCGTCGATGGCGAGCATGCGCAAGCGGTGGGTGTCGCGGTCGGCGTCGGTTTTGCTGTTACGGCGGATGTCTTTGTTGGTCTTGACGTGCCGCACAGAGACACGCGCGCCGTGCTTGCGGAGCCATTGGTAGCGGCGGTGCTCCTCGTCGGTAAAGATCGCGGCGGGCGTCTCTTCGCGAAGCCGGGCAGCCACGGCCAGGCCAGCCGGACCTCCGCCAACAATCAACACATCGTAAACGTCAGGTGGCGCTACCATTGTGTGTAATGCGTATCGGCGTATAGAAGAAGAATCTCCCCTTCTACTTTTAATCTCCTCATCGCGTGATGCACGCTCACTGATATATATATGTGCTTCCCCTTATATGCCCGGCTGTCCATCCGGGTTGCCCTCAGCGGTGGCAGGCTCTGGCCCGCACACCATCAAGGTACCCCCCCCATAGAGATAACGTGTGCGATTGAAACCAAAAATACAAGAAGGCCACAATATTGAATTTTGTGGCCGTTAAACGACATCGGGCTTAAGCGTTCTGTAGAATGCGTTGACTATTATCGTCGACTGGCTGTCGGAGCAGTGGTGGTTGTGGCCGAGATCGGCCGGTCGGCGGAGTGTCCCGTACCCGCCAAGTCAAACCGCAGTCCAACTTTGCAACAAATCACAGCTGATGTCTTGGCCTAGAACCTCCGATATCGTGATCACGTCCGAATTATCCCACAGACGAATTTGAGCCCCGCGAAGCACCGCCTACCGAAATTACGCCCAAGCCCGAGAGAGCCGCTTGAGATATCCAGTGACGGTGGCGACAATGTATATCGTGGACGACCTGAGCAGAAGTATATCTTGTGATCCCGAGAAAGACTAGCTGCGACTGGAACTTGACTCATATCAGTGCCATTTGCGTGGCTATGCGCCCCCCCTTGACAATGCACGCAGAGATACCGTGGCTAAAGAAGACCGCCACCAGTCATGCCTCGTAACTTTGACCTTCTTCTACCGAACCACCTCACGCCGGCTGGCAAGCACCCGAAGCCTCTGCATGATGCTTCCCTGCTCCTCGACTGACAGATCTTCCCACGGCCTAGCCGGCGCCCTCGCCGCCCGGTGCACGTGCGCGCCCGACTCCTCCGCCCCACCTGCACCGGACTCCGGGGTCGCCCCATACCCGCGAGACCCCGGCCCGGCATACGCCTGCGCCCGACTAACACTGCCCTTGTTGAACTTGGGCGTGGATCCCGCGTCCATAGTATCGTCTTTGTTAGCCGTGGACCCGGCCACACACTTACCCCCCTCCCACGCAGCCCCCACAACCCGCGCCCACAGCTTCTCCATGCTGAACACGCTCGCCGCGGTGTGGAACAGCCGGCAGTTCGCGGCCTTGTAGGTGAACTGCAGCGGGAAGCCGTCCTGGGCGTGTTGTGCGTACATGTTCTTGATGTTGGTCGACCCGCCGATGGTGTTCGCCCAGCGGATCGGCGGCTCCTGCAGGCCCGGCAGCTCGGAGACTTCGTCTTCGCTGGGGAACTGGATCGTGTCGGTGCCGTTCGGGAAGTACCGCTCTTGGTATGCTGCGTTGGTGGTCAGGAAGTAGATTGTCCGGAAGGCGTTGGGAAGGTCGTTCCATGGGACGGCGGTTCCGCCCTGGGTGCCTCCGACGGTTTGCTATGAGGGTCGATGTTAGTTTTGCATTGCTTGATACTAAGATAGAGAGAGAGAGAGAGAGAAGGGAAACTCACCATGGGAAGCTCCATCGGTCGTCCCCCGACAGCCACGGCCGGAACACCTTCTGTAATCAGCAGATTGGCAAACGCCGAGCAGGCACTGCTGCACAGCCCGTCCGTAACAAGCACCATATTCTCAACTGCCCACGGCTGCTCACGCACAATCTCCCCTTCGTCGCCCGCTGGACCAAACCCAGTCACATACGCGTCGCCAACATGCACCTCCGACAGATTGGTCTGGAAGATATGCGTGACGCTCTGGCCCTTGACGTCGACGGGGCCATGCAGCGCCTGCCAGTCCGGATACGCCTCGCCGTCCGCATCCAGCGGCGGTCCACCGATAAACGACAGCGCGTTGAACAGCGGCCGCCACACGCGCGACGAGAACAGAAACTTGCCCATCACGTCCAGCAGCGCCGAGTCGCGGAACCGCGCGCCGTCCCAGATCTGCCGGGCTGGCTCTCCGGTGGTGGCGGTGGTGGCCGGCGGGAACAGCTGGCTGTAGATCTCGTCCTTGGCGATGCTGAGGCCGCCGCCGCTGTTGCTGATGTCGATGATAAGCCGAGTGCGCCCGGCGTCGTGGCTGGCGCGGATGAAGTCGCGCATCGACTGCTTCAGGCTTAGCAGCGTCGACTCGCCCGATGCCTGTGGGCTCACGGGCGAAAACGTGTGGATGGCAAGCACGGCCACGTCGTCGTAGTCGGCGAGGAAGTACCCGGATACCAGGCCCTCCGGGTGCTCCATCACGGCTTCTGGGTACCCGCCTCCGGGAAAGACGGTCTCAGTATCGGCGTCGAAGGTATTTGCGGTTACAGCGGGGGCATCGCGGCCGCCGATCAACTCGATGTTAAGATGCAGATTCTGGCCCGAGTCAGAGGCGGAGAGCGAGTCATAGGAGCCGATACCCCCATTTGAAATAGCCAGCGCAGTGCCATTGTCGAATTCGAGTTCGTACTCATCGACGATCGGGTAGATGCGGGCCGTGCTGATTCCGTCTTCATATCCAGACCGCGCACCGGGCACCGACCAGAGAAGGCCGTTGAACTGTGCGTCGGGGTCGCGGTACCGGACCTCCGCGGCAACATCTTCCAGAAACTCAACAATGGGCTTTCCGTTCACGGACTTAACCGGTGACGACCTGTATCCCTCGGCTAGGCTCTTCACAAAGTCTTTGCGATCGTATATCTCTGGCGTCTGCAGCCCATCCGGAGAAATCGAAACAAAGCTCATGTCTCTCACGAAGGACAGTCCCATCAGGAGAGGCACAAAGTAGGTGAAGTGGCCGTCACCGTGGCGATTGAACTGGGCATGGACTGTTAGCTCGGGCCGGTGGCAGAATCATCTCAACAGACTCTCACAGATATTCAACTTACAAGGCGATACAGATCCAGCCCATGCTCCCACTGTGATTTATACACGTTCTGGCCAAACTTGGCTCTGATCTGGTCCATACCGGCCAAGATATCAATGGGTGGGAGAAGGTACTCGGTCGGAGGATCCGCCAACAGCTCCAGCGTGCTCTGCAGCAGCACAAACGGCTCCATGTAGTCCATCATGGTGATGTCGCGCACAGTATCCGGCTGGATAGCCTCCGCGCATGCCTGGTACCGAGACGGCGTCGACAGGTACGTCGCGCGCCGTTGCACTCCGCTCCCACCCAGATCGAGCAGACTGGCACGCGCAGCAGCAGCCAGCTCGCGGCACGGGGCATTCGATGCTTCGGCGTCGGCCTGACGAGCTCCGATTTGGACGAGGGGAGCATGCGTCGAGCCTCCATTGCGGGCTCCCATCGACACTGCAACTGCAGTGGTGGCCCAGGTGAAGCAGAGCACTAATGCGAGCTTCATGGCTGCGTCGCGTATGGTGAGATTCCGAGACTATACCAATGTGGGTGTGGTTTCGTTTCCGGGTTGTGCCACATTGAGAATCGACTGCTAGTCGGAAAGGACATTGATTACCCTTCACTCGTCCCCTCCTTCTCGACTCTAGCCACATGAGCTGCCCGGATTTTGTCCAGGAACCACAGAAAACAGAGCAGCTTTTCATATACCGCCATACCCACTTTCTCACGAGATATTAGTTAATTCCTTGCTATGTGAGTCGGATTCCCCGAGCCATGGCTGATATAGAGGGGGACACCCTTATATTAGCCGGATGGCGGGCAAGAATCTGATGGAGAACTTTGTTCTTTCGGAGTCTCATCTTCCATTCTTGTCATTTGGGCGTATCATCCCAGTAGAACCAGATAGAGAAAATCTGACCAAAGTCTGATTGTAGCTGCCGGCATTTATTGCGGATGATGGTCCATTGGTTGTGGAACAAGTCATCAGTTAGCATTCAAGCGCAACTCTAGAGATATGCAGGCTGCCGTTCCTTCAGAGGACGCTCCCCACAGCTGAACAGTGAATGGAAAGAAAGTTCTTCTTTCGGAGCGACACCCATCCAGTGCGAGGTAAATAGAAGTCCTCACCACACCAAAGGCAACAGCAATAGTGGTTTGCCGTATGAGCGGGACGCCCATGTCCATTTCAGGCTTTTGTGGTGAATAGCCGCCGGGGAGTACGGTGATACTTCGACCGTAAGGAGGAGAAAGAGCCGCTGATCCGAAGTGCTCTGGAAAGTGCCGGTTTGCTGTAGAGAAGACAAAAGAATGTTACACTTGCCCCACGGCCGTACCACACAATCAACAGAGCGTCGTTGGCCAACCTCAGCATGTGCCCCAAAAGGCCGTCGCGAGCTCGCCGTGATACACACAGAGGAAAAGCTCACCTCGTCATGAGATCGTAGAGCCCCAAGACCGGGGACTGAGCGTAGAAGTCACATACACATGGAGTGCAGAGATGATTCCACAACAGATCATTTCTGAGAGTAGTGTGAGTGAAGCATCCATATCTTGCCTCCCGATAACCGGGAATACATCGTGAACGACCACAGAAAAATGAGATATGACCACAGGCTGTAAAAAGAAAATAACGTTCATTCATGTTTCATCAGCCGTCACAATGCGGTTGTCCCGCCCCCGCCCTCACACAATTTCACTCGCACACACACACAAAACCACACAAGCTCACACACTACCTCCCGCTCTTCACACACAAAAACAAGCAAGCAACAATATTTAGAGCCGTAACTGGCGCCGTGAGGCACCCAAACCCGGTCTTAAAACAAATCCAAGCCGATGGGAACCCCAGAAGCAAGACCACGAAAGCACCGCCATTCAGAAACATGGGCATGAAGGCCAGGCAAACGCAGGAAACAAACGGAAAAGGCGGGCACAAACACCTCGGCAAACAAAACGACAGGCTGGGAAGAAAACGGAACACTGAAGAAACACACTCCCGTGCGAGTGCTTCGGCGTGGGACAGGAAGCGAGCACGATAGAAAGACCCGTGATATAGTGTCATGTCGGACACAGATGTGTCATTCAGAGGAAACAGATTGAAATTAAGCAAGAAGACAGAAATGAAACACACACACACAGATTTCAGCCAGATCTCTCTCTATCATGGACATAGTAGATGGAAAAGGGGAAGGTATCACACTCTCCTCAGTTACTGCCTGAGGCCGAAGAGGTATCCCCAACTGTCTATCATGGCGTACTGTTGTATCCCGCCTAAATGAGACGCACAGGGTGAACGGGGATGAAGATCAGACGGGAGGAAAAAACGCGTGCTGGGAGGGGGGAAACGGGAGGCCACAGGCAACGGAAACTCATACACACACTCTCTCTCTCTCTCCGAGCTTGAGATATCGCCAAATACCACCCACAGGAACAAAAAATGGTCGTCAAGAGATGGAAACAGAAAAATGGCACACAGGAATAAAAGTATGTAAAGTAAATAACAAGATAGCACAGAAAAAAATGAAACAAACTGGACATGCTTAGACAAGAATAAAAAAAAAAAAAGTAACTCCAGCGTCGACTTCAATGTCGGGTGACGCCCTTCAAAACAGAAACTCCCTTCGTTAGTAGAGTGCGAACTCACGGGGGGGAAGTATAGTAATAGTGATATATTGTGCCGGTGAGAGGTAGGATTGCTCCAGGTTCGTCTTGTTCGTTGATATGGGAAAATAACATTTCATTATGGGTCGACAGCAGAGAGAGATGGGTAAGTGGAGAGGAGGGGGTTGATGCAATGCGGTGAACGGAGTTGTAGATATCGGGGACGAGTTAAATAGGCATAAGATCGATGAAGGTACGAGAAGTGTAGAAAGACAATTGGAGATGGTGCTCAATGCCGGTGTTTCCTCGACGAGCTGGAGTGCTTATGGTGGTGGTGATGGCGGCTGGACGACCCGCCGCCACTGGACTCCAGATCGCGCTCCATATCGGCGACGCGCTGGCGGTAGCCGCGGATGATCTCGCGGATATGCGCGGCGCGGTCAAACTCAGTCTCGAGGTCGTCGATGCGCTGCAGGATTTCGTGGAAGCGCGCAATCTCGGCATCGGCGCCGGCGATAAGGTTCCCGGCGCGGTCGTACTGGGCCGAGGTGAACATGGCGGTCTGCTCGTTGAGGTAGTTCATTTCCTGCTCAATGCGCGCCATCACGCTGTCGAAATAGCGCCCCAGCGCCGCCAGCGACGAGCTGTCGAGCACCAGCAGGCCCTGGCTGGACGCCCGGCTGGGAATCGCATCGCGCGACGACGTCGATCCGCCACCGCCACCGCCGCCGCCACCAACGGTTGCTTGGCCGGCCTGCAGAAGTTGGAGTTCTTCCTCGGTCAGCCCCAGCTGCGTCACGGGAACGCCGTGGACTTGTGAGGACGAAGACATGGCGACTGTCCCCGAGGTCTATGGATCGAATATGGTGAGAGAGAGAATATAGTTGTGTCAAGACGCCGGAGTCCCGCAAGGGTCCACCACGAGGCCCCTTCGCGAGGCAGCATCCACGGTGGATTTGATATCGAGCGCTAGGAAGAGAGAGCTGACAAGAGAGAAACGAAACAAGGGAGAGGAGAAGAATTTTTCCTTCTTTCTTCTTTGCGACCGTGGAACAAAACGAGGTAATTCGGTTTGGTAACTCCTCAATGGTCAGCCGCCAGTCCGTAAAGGTGAAAGCTTCGATTTGGTGCGGCAAACGCCGGCAGCCGCATAAAAGAGTGTCGAGATTTCCAGGCAATATAAGGAGATCCAAGACCCAATCCAGTGATTAGGTGTAGATATGAACGTATATCAAACACGATTTAATCTAGAGCCCACAGATCATTGTCCTGGCCCCGAAGAAAACGTAGGTGAGAAGACTTTGTCGAGGGCCACTAGGCAAAACCGGCTCTGACCGACTGCAAGGGGCCGTGGATGGGCGAGCCGGGCGCGGACGGAGTCATGGTATTCGGAGGTGGGACGATAGCCTCGGGCCAAAAGGAGGACCGAGACCGGAAACGGAGGAGAGAGGTTGAGTCGGGATCGGGCCAGTAAAAAAGAAAAAAAGAGGCCGGGCAGCAGACCGGTAGGGGAGGATTTGCCTAACCAAGAGATGATCTTGGGTATTCGAGAGACTGACTGTCGCCCAATTGCGGGCCACCGACCGATGATCGATGCGCAAGCCCGATCCGCGCAAAAAAAGAGAGGCGATCCGCTCACGCAGTGAGAGGGGAAGGGCGGGTGTGAGCGGCTTGTTGCTTTCTGCACAGACTCTACAGCACCAATGGACGGAATGTGTCTGTTTGGAATTTCCGTGATCGAAGCGAACGAATCCAGAAAAAAAAAGCGAAGGAATTCAATGCCCAGGAGACTGAATACAACAGCAGCGTGTACGTAAGCATAAAATGCTTCGTGTTATGTAATATAGACCCTAACAAACCGAGACGGTTATATTATTAGGGTTATCGCTGGTTGTCGCTCCAAATGGGCCGGGAGGCTATCATGTCCCAGATGCGGCGGCCGGACGGTACCCACCATGAGACAGCCAAGTGAAAAGCTGTGGGGGTTAGAGAGTTTGGGTGGAGAAAGCGCGGAATATAACGTCCTTTTCACTCCAGACCTTTCATACAGCTGCCGTCAGTATCACAATCAGGCACATCAGCCACCCTACCAGCGATATTGGATGCCACCAGCCCAAGAAACCTGTCTTGGTCCATGGCATTGTGTTATGGCGTCAACGTGATCTTGGGGGAGAGAAACAAGCCTATTCATATATTTATCTCACATCCACCAGATTATCTATACAAGTTCTTTTTTGGTGGCAGTGCCGCTATACGTGCACTCCTTCTCGGGGGCATGTCTGCCGGCGGGCCGCCACGTCTCCTCAGCTGCCGACCGGCGCGTAGCCCAGTCCGTGTGACGCGCTCCGCCTTCGCCCTTGAGTCCAATGTTTCCAACGGTGAAGCCGAGTGTGCGGCCTGTGAATCGCCCCTGGGTGGTTGTGGTGGTTGCAAGGATGGCTGCGTTTTGCGTTTGGTAGGGGGTCGAGCAAGCACCTCTTCGTCGTCAATGTTTGCCGACCGCTTCCTTTTCAACGCAGCCGACTTGCTTGAGAGGCCGTGTTCCGGGCCTACGTTGTCCGATGTGGGTTCCCGTCCGGCGGTATTGCCGGAGGGCAGAGAAGGAGATGGCGACAGTGTCGGCGTTCGCGGGTGCTCCGGGGGTGGTAGTCTGTTTCCGCCCATGTTCTTGTCAAGCCACCCTCCCACCGCCAGGACTTTTTGGTCTTTAACGCCAGTGACGGAGGCATGGTCCGTCCCACACTCACGCCGCTCGAGAATGGTGCGCTCAAGTAGTTCGATTCTCATCAGCTCACCCCTGGTGAATCTATGAGTCACCAGCCTGCCGGCTTCGACGTCGTCTTTCTTGTTTTGCAGCTCGATCTCTTTTTTTTTCCAGTAGGAAGTATCGTTGAAGTCGGGCGGCTGCCGGAAGCAGCAGTCGAAATGTAGACCCCTGAAAGAGTCTAGAAGGATATATTGCCGTGCAGAGCCCTCGTCCTCGTCCTCGCTCTCGTCTCGCTCCCGGGCGTGGATGTCATAATCGGGCAGATAGAGCTGCTCACAATGGAGAACCCACTTTCCGGGAAGTCCGGCATTCCAGAGATTGTCCATCGCACTTACAACCATTTGCTTTGCCACCCGAAGTTTCTCCAATGCAGAGATGTCTTCAGCCGGCATAGCCACAGGCGGATGCTTCTTTCGCTCCTTTAATAACTTTGAGAAAGTGTGATCCTCGTCATTTTCCATCGCCTCCAATGTTTGTAGCTCGTCGCGGTTGAATTGGGGCTTGACAAGACCTTCATTAGCTTCGCGGAGACTGTCGCGTAGGTTCGAGACTTTGCGTTTCCAAAAGAAGTAGTCGTCAAAGTCGGGCTGTGGCCTGTCTGTAGCCGACCAGGTAAGCTCAAAGTCGACGAGGATCCCGTCGCCAATTACCTGCGTACTCCCGTCATAGGTCGAGTCGCGAATGACGACGCTTTGCTCGAATACTCGTGTTTGAGGGCGGGTATCGATAGCAGGATGATAGAGTGTTTCGCGATGCAAGATCCATTGCCCAGGGCGCCCCAGCGCCGCTAGGCTAAACAAGATAAGAAAGACGTCGCGTTTATCATTATGCATTCTCATCTTTTGCTCCATGAATTTCGTGCAGAAGAAGTGGTGAGGCTGTTGTTCTAGCGACTGGATGATCTGTAACTCCTTTGAAGTGAAGCGAGGCTGCACAGTCCCGGCCTTGACCTGCTCGATCTTAGAATCAAGATCTTTGAGCTTGTCATCCCAAAACGCAACGTCTTGAAAGTCAGGCGCTGGCTTACTACTAGCCCATATCAAGCCCCTGTCGTCAATAGGGATCCCATCGTAAGTAAGACCGCGAACATGAACTTCCTTGTCGGGGTGTCGCGACTGTGGCCGAGGGTCTAGAGCCGCCCGATAAAGGTCTTCTCGAGATAGAATCCACTGGCCAGGACGCCCGAGAGATGCAAGCTCATTAAGCCTTCTGTGAGTCTCTGAGATCGCACTCGATAATCTGGTGTGATAAAGTTCTTGGGATGATAGCATGCGACGCTTTCTAGGGTGATGGGTTGTGTGTTTCTGGATAGAAGCTTCCGGCTCGCCGCTCATCTTCAAACACGGAAGAGGGGGGGAGAGGTTGTCGGTCAGGCTGTACTGGCTGGAGGAGACGGGGATATAGGGTGAATGAATCTGTTGTCACAATGGCATCAGGTAGTTGATTTTCTTCCAAAGTTGAGATTAGGAGAGTATGAAAAAGAAGTCCTTGCTATCGCTTGATGTCGTGAGATGATGATTGCTTCCCTTTTTTTTTTCTAAAAAAAAAAACCAAAAGGTTTGTTTATTGTCGTTGTTCCTGCTGCCGTGGCCAGTTTTAGCCACTGGACGATGACTACTGTACCATGTCTAGTAGCCGCGCCTAATTAAGCTGCCGCCCTTATCGCAGCTGATAAGCCCCGCCCTAGCCATGCCCCTGGAAAAAAGAAATCAGGCAGCCAGGAGCTAAGTCACCATCTTAGGGTCCAGGGTTATCAGCAGCCAGCAGAGTCCTCTTTGCCTGCATCACCAATAGATGAAAAATACCAAACCAAATTCCATAATTCCTCCTAGGATTCTTGGTCCTCACCTATCTCGAGTATCATCACCTCGCTTTTGTGGTGAGAGTGGGTCTATTGATAAGTTAAGAGCACTTCTAATCCAATCAATTATACCAACATGTAGTATTCTCTCTTACGATGGTATGGTCTCTTTGTTGACCAGACTAATGAAGTTGAGGTCCAGACTACCTTCATAAATAAATATAGAAACTGGTTATATCTACAGCCCTACTATCTTACCAGCCCAAGCGGACCTTGTGACAGTATCACACTTGACTTGACCTTTCCTTCCACTAATCTGAATTGTGCTTCTCTTACCTCTTCTCTCTTATATTTCAACAATCTATTTTTCTCCTTCTTATATGTTATCTCCCCCTCTCAGACATTGACATTCACATACACTACTATCTAAACTCACTAGCCCTAAACTTCGCTATGGCGAGTAATAAGATAATCTTTGTGATAAAGGGAGATAAAGATCTCCTCTTCAATGATCATAACTTACAGTTTACGAGTGAGGAGGTTACACCAGACTACGAAAATGATTATGGAACTGGCCAGCAAGCAGGGTCATTCTATGGAGACCATGGCACACCCGTGCCTGTCTCAATTCCGCTTTGTGTTCTTCAGATTACGACTAACTACGTGCCGAAAGATAAAGACCTCGGCTTCACGATCGGTCGAGATCCAGGCTCATGCGATATCTTACTCAATGATCCTAGAATCAGCGGACGGCATCTAGCTCTCTGGCCGAACTTGAAAACCGGTACCATCATCCTACAGAACCACTCAAAGCACGGTAGCAAAGTCATCTTCTCGGAACAGAAGCAGAAGCTACTGCTGAAAAGTACTCGCGTACTATTGACACACGAAACAGCGTTCGTTGAATTCAGCGACGGTCTTCAAATCCAAATCCATCGATACGATGTACCAGTGGATTGGACTCAATATCTCGCTAATTATCCGGGAAACGGCCTTCCAAGCTTGGCCTCTCTTGGGCTGAACTCGAGGATCGAGACGACCAATGCATCAACCCGGGTTCCGGTTTATATCAGAGATCGCCTCCTTGGACAAGGTGGCTTTGCACGGGTATTCATGGCTATCGAGCAGCATACCGGAGATGTGTACGCAATGAAAGTCTACGATAAACCCGATGAAGTGCGGTGGCAAGAGCAGGCGATGCTAAAACGCCTGAAACATGTAAGACCTGGTGCACCCGACCATGGAACCCAGATGAACTTCCAGCTAACAACAATCTCCCTACGGAGTAGGACCATGTTGTACGATATATAGCCTATCTCCACCTCCCCAACCAGCCTGAGCAACTCATCATGGAGTATGTCCAGGGGCCCAACCTGCAGGAGTTCCTCGATCCATCCAAATACGGACACGTACCGCTGGCTATGTCCGAAGTCCAAGAAGTGCTATGCCAGCTTCTCGAAGCAGTGGCCTATCTCCACCGTGAAGGGGTAACCACCTTGCCCGCCATGAAATCTTTGTCTTATACGATGTTTCTTAGCCAGGTCTGTGATCTGCTTTCGTCTGTCCTCCATCCGTACCGTATCTGTGTTGCATATGGCCGATACTTCCGGGGCAACCGGAATCTGTCGCTGATACAGAGTTCGCTGGGACAGTGGAGCATTACGGAGTATGGAGATCCCGGATTAGACCAAGCTGTAACAGGACTGAGAGCTCGAGGAAGAAGGGCACTTCGGGTTGAATGGGTGCTTCGATCTCTCTCAATTACTCGGTAAGGCTCTCCGTAGATACGGAGTAGTTTGACCGTGGACTCTTCCTCCGGTACCTGATTTTAGCGGGTAGCCTCTCGCTAGTGACCACGAACCACTGGGGTAATCGAGAGCCGAGAGGACCTTGCGGGAACGGCTTGGATGGATGTGCTGAGGACCGGTAGTCATGGCCTAGCCCATATATAGTATAGGGACAGCACGTGCTGCCGTTTAAGTAGGTCTATAAGGAGGTATATAAGGAAGTCTACCCCAGATCCGCGAGGCGATCTCGGTGTTTCCGGCGGGATCAGTCCCTTTCCTGTAGAGAGAGAGAGAGAGAGAGAGAGAGAGTCTCTCTCTCTCTCTCTCTCTCTCTCTCATCCAGTGACAGTCGATGATGGCCCCTGGCGAATAACCTTGAGAGCCACAATCCTATAGGGTCAACCCCGAGACAGGGACAGAAAGGGGTGTTCATTGTGTCACTGTTCTATCACTACTGAGAATAAACAACATATATGTCTATTGCCTGCTCTCTACGCCCTGGAGCTGGAAGACCGCCCGCTCAATCCCAGGAATCCGCTCCTGGAAACACTCGCGCCTGAGGCAAAAGCTGGCCAAACCTGCGTAGAGATAGCAACCCATATGATTTGGCCTGTTTTGAGGGTTAGCTGGCATTATGGCTGACTGACGGTAACTCATCCGTAGACCAGTGCAAAACCACATCATCATGTCCTATCGGCGTTTAGTGAATGTGCGATGATACTCCCCATTGTTCCCACAGTATTTTTGTCTTGGTCCTGAAACAGTGTTGTCTCGGTCCCGTCTTGCATCTCTCAATCGCATCAGAATAGAGGGGATAGTGAGACACTCATCTAGTTTGCCACATGTGAACATGTGATACAAGAAGCAATCTTGTTTTTGAAATAGCTTTTATGGTCAAGAGAAGACCACTAGGAAATCATAGCACGGAAGCTTGGGGTGAACTATTAGATATGCGCGACAGCGACAGACTGAAGACAGCTTGCTCACGCTCACATCCGAGACCCGGGCCCTCCGTCCGAGGCCGGCTGCAGATGAACAGGCACCCTCTTCAATACGTGACATTCCAGACCGCGACCGCGAGAGAAGTCCCCCGCAGATTGACATGCCATGATGAGAAAGCGAAGTTAAGATGCATCGCGAAACCTCCGTGCACGTGTTAAAAGAGATGTAAGCGCATGAGCTTCCACGAGCAGAATTCACAAAGCAGCCGTATGAGGGCGGCTGTCGGGGCGCCGCCTGGACGACACAGCAGCCAAAACTAGCCACACCTGCGAACGCGCAAGGCTGGGACAGTTCCTAGTTATTCCCATCGCTTAAGAAGCGAGACGCCGACGAAATCGCTGGGGCCGAGAAGCTTCCAGGCGGCAAATCAGCGTGCGTGGAGCTCCGAGACATGAAGCCTCGGGGGGCGAGAGATGAGGGGGTGCATGTAGACAGGAGCAGCAGCCGCCTGGCTCACCTGGTCCGGTGCCCCGCGAAACCCGCTAGGCCACGTGCTAACCGCGCTGAGCGGCCCCGGTGGCCCATGGGAAGCTGCGCCGGTGCGGCAGATGGGCGCCGAAGGTGGAGGATATTGTGGGGCCCGTATCCGACGACCAGCAGGTTTTGGTGGGCAACTAGGCGCCGGCTGCCGATGGCTTGACTATGCACTGTACTATAGAGGCCATGGGGAGAGAGTGTATGTACACAGTGTAGTGACGGACGGTAGTGTCGGAGCCGAATATAGAACGGGCTGCTAGTCGGTCAGGTTTCGGGGAAATGCCACGAATCAGTCGTCCTCGCGACGAGTCACAACGAAGCAAGGCATGAGGGCCAGTTCTTCACCGGGCCGATACCATCATTCCAGATCGCTGCGGGATTCCCACGCTTCAGAGATGCATGATGTCGGCGTGATGCACTCACCCCATCGAGCCATGCTACTAGTGCGATTGTACAGTACTACGGCCGGCCGTGTATTTGCAGATAGGCCATGGACATGGCACGTAGGAGGAAATATTGAGAAATTGGGTGTTCTTCACACGCTCTTTCAGCCTCCTTTCTTCTTCAACCCGTATTCCTTGACCTCATGTGTTGTGTCAGTCGGTGCGAACCTGCGTTGTGGGTCAAGAAGAGGACAGATCCAGACAACTCTGTGTACACCCCCCCTCTATTCCCTCTCTCTTCCCTCAACCCGGCGACTTACCCACGAGTCTCTGTTTAGACCGGCCCCAGAAGCCGGACGAGACTAGCGAGAATATTGCTCACGGGAGTGGAGAACACATGTCCAAAAGAGCAAGAGAAGAGCAGCAAAAAGTAGGGCGGCCTTCCCGGCTTAGCTCCAGTTGTGGATGGATGGGATTTTTAGAGTGCAGCAGGGACACACTCCATTCTGGAGAGATTGGCAGTCCCAACGCCCGAGTAGTCGGGTCGTGGAGAGAAGAGTTTTTTTTCTTTCCTTCGATCCACTCCGGCCAGGGTGAGAAGGTTATGTCTCTCAGCGGTTTAGAATCTGTCATGTGGCCTACAGCCTGTGTTGGGGACAGTGATGGCCCTGATGAAGGCTGGTGTATACCTGGGGTCTGTGAACATGGCCCGTACTCCTGATAATGTGAATCAGAAAGACAACGGCTGGCTATAGGGAGCTACCCAAAGAACAGGTTGGACGAGGTACTCCGCTCACAACTCCGGCCAGCTACGAGAACTTTATTTGAGTTTTAGTACGATATGAAAATATACGGCATAATACAGGTATATTAGAGTGGGGAAAGAAAGAAAAAGAAAGAAGAAGAAAAGCCCCGCCGGAGGAGACTCGTGTCCACCGGTTATATTGGATGCGTGGAATGGTTCCAGATGCGGAGACGGCCTGGACCCTCGACACAGCCGATATTATGGATATGCGTGTTCCTGTCAGGAGGCAGTTTCTTCTCCAGACCTGGGACTCTCTCACCCTGTCTAGCCAGTCGACTGAACAACACAGAAGACCAGACACTCAGAGACGAGTACGAGCCATTCAAAAAGATACCGGAAGGCATAAGCGATACGAAGGGGAGGCCAAGGCAGCACAGCAGGATGAAAAACCCACACATCGCGTTTCCAGATACACGCACCTCTGGGTCTGGACCGCCCACCAGACTCTTTTGCTCGGCGGGAGAACCCAGACACACCCACACCACGCTGGACTCTGGACTCCTCCTCACTCCTCTTGTGTGGACAATTCATCACCACCTACCCCATACAACAACGGCCAGGGCGAGGGTCCTAGAGAGTCGGCCCTTATCACATGGAAGGCCCCCACATGGAACTTTCGAAGGTTCGACAGGCCATCCCAGGGTTTTGGTGACGAATCAGATCAAGTTCACCTGTTACGCATCCCAAGGAGGCAAAAGTTGGTGTGTTAAGTCCGATTGCTGGACACCAGTCCAGTCAACGCGGGAGTTTTTTCTTTTTCTTTTTTCTTTCTTTTTTTTTTCTCCTGATACAGGGCCAGGAATCAAAATCAGGAACAAGGCAGGCGACGAGGCGCGCATCGGCGTTAACACAATCTCGAGCTTCTTCTACGGGCGTTTTCGGATTTCTCGGAGAGTGGCCGCCCCTTCGTATCCGGGCCTTTCGCCGCCAGCGCCGGGAACCCGAGCCACAGGCCCACGCGGCTAGGGTTAGCAAGTGACGGCGGCGGCGAGAAAGGTGCAGAAGGGATCGATGTGTGCCGTATAAAGCGACACCCGCTCTACTGTACTAGTGGACGTCGATGCTGTTTCCAGGATTTCTTCGATTTCTGCGATATCCGAACTCTTGTGGTCAGTCTCCAACGCGGCTCTACGCGTGGGTTAATTTCGATTGGAGGGGAGCGGGCCGACTTCATGTGCCGGGACCCCTTAACCGAAAACAGGATTTGGAGTCTTGTCCGTCTGGAAACTGGACAAACATCGCGGCTGTTTAGTTCGGGAGAGAAGTCGCCTGAAGCGGGCAGAATCATAATGTTCGGTCTTCGTTCTTTTTAAACCGAACTATTTCTTTTAATTCGATTTATTGAAATGCATTTTTCCACTAAAAAGAGAAAAAAGACATTTAATCTTTCTTCAATATCTATATTTTATTATATTTTATCCTATTTTATTGCACCTTTTTCTCACTTTTGTGAGAGTATCCCGGCCCACACAGTGTTACTCGCGCCAATCAGAGTTTCCGAAAGTCCGCACAGAAGTTGCAATTCAACTGCTTAATGAGGAAGCATAATCTGCTTGCACACGCCCTCCGGAACACACGAAAAGGCGATGGCTGGGGGGAGTCAGGGTTAAACCCAGGACGTTAAAACGTTAACGGGTTTACAGAACCTAGAGTCAACCTTGTGGGAGGAGGACGGGTGAGGGAGAGAAACCGGATACCTAGGCGTGGATGAAGGCCGTAGGCATTCGGGGTCCCCGTATCTTGTCTGGCGGTTTCTTTTCGTGTGTGTTAAGGGTGAAGAGAGCTGTGTGAAACTCGTCTGCTTCCGGTGCGAATCAAGGCATAGTGATGCTGAGCCGTGTGTGCCGGCTGCCCGGGTCCGGATACGAAGGGATCCCACACGGCCAGCTGGGACCGGCAGCGTGCATTCACACAGACAGTCGGTGAGCGCAGCCGGCAGCTTCGTATGAGGATAAACCGCTCCGACTCTTGACGCGCTCGTGAAGTCAGTCCGCGGGGACAGGCACGCGGCACGATACTGACGTTGCCATCACACGCCCCCCCCCCCCCCCNCCCCCCCCTTCTGTTCGTCTTCGTCGGCCAGACACACTAGACACCTGAAAGAAATGCAGTCAGCCGTGATCCTGCTTGACTGCCTCTGCCTCTTCCTGCTTGTTGTGTGTTTGCCGCTGGCCGTCGGCCTACGGCGGTAGTTCCACTATCCCGGAATTTCCATGTGCCGGGGGGTGCAGGGAGCCTCTAGTTCTGAGCTCTGGCAGTCAGTCACTCAGTTAGTCACTCAGTCAGTCACACACACAGCCGGCCACATCTTAGCTGCAGTTCTAGCTGCCTCGTTTCTCTGTCAGGTGTTCCCCTTGCCCTGGCATGGCAGAAAAAAAATAGTTTGTTAGCAGGGTGGCGGATTTTCCGTAGGCAATTATACAAGGCCGCGTGCCCTGTATCTCTTCAAGCGTGACTGCGAGAGTATGTGGCGTTGGAACTTGGGCTTTCGGCTCTGTGTCTTCTGAGCCTGGCGTGTGTTCCTTCTAGGCCATGTGAAGCGGGATGAGTGCCCCGTAGTAGCCGTCGTGAAGCGCCCTGCTTGCCCTGATGATGCTTACTCCTGTGCTCCAGGCTTTGAGGCGTGAAGACTAAAGCAGTATCGGGCCTAACTGCCTTCGTTTTATTTCTATTTTCTAATTTTAATTACTTTAATAAAGTAAAACAAATATTCACGAAGCTTACAATAAATAATCTTAAATATCTGGAGTTCTCGCAAATATTCTCGTCAGCCACTAGAGCATTTCTGCATTGCCGAGTCTCAGCCGAGTGCATTCTCGTGGACAATCCCGCCCATGTCGGCCCCAGCCTGGTGGAGTGAGTTCAGTTGACAGGACAGACCTTTCAGATGGGGTCAGGCTGTTGTTATGCACGGAGAGGGGAAATGAGGGGCAACAAGGCACAGGCAACGGCACCGTAGGACTGGAGTGCATATAAATCTTCAGCCTTAGGGTTGAGCTTAGGGATTGAGGCTACTCCGACATGTATGTTCAGCTGTATTACGGCCATCTGATCGTCGGCACATCCACTGGGGCGTACTCGAGATAGTTACATAGAACTGCTTCATGGCCATAGCAAAATATCTGGTGTGTTGGTGCATCGACATTGGCCCTGATATGCCGCATCAAGGCGGCACACTGTGTCCTTCTTGTCCGGATCTCCTCGTTTGTAGAACAGGCTGGCAACAGCCTCACTTTTCCACCCACCAGCACACACATCGATCAGAGACTATATAGCCAAACGGAATCTACTCTCCCCCGCAGATGAACTTGATGCCCGATATAGACATCCAATGTGTTGAGCTCAACTCCGGTCCTCTATAGCACACTCTCTGCTATTTCTAACTCCAGACACCCAACACCCACCACCATGCCGACGGCGTGTCGGAACTGCGACGGCCTGGTCGGCTACCTAACCGGCCCGCAGACCCCGCTGGCAGATATCATCGCCACGTCCCAGAGATGTCGGCGCTGCTGCGCGGTAGTCGAAGCCCTCCACAATGCCGATGTGACTGATCCAACCACCGTGCTCACGGGGAGAACTTCTGACAATATGCTGCATATCTCCATTGTCGTCCCCGGCCAGCCTAAGGGGGCAGAGGCTGGCTTCAAGATCTACGTCGATGATGGTTAGTGCGTGGCCACCACCTGTTCTCTCACGGTGTGGCGTTTCCCGCTTATATTTTCCGCGGGACACTACGGCAGACAACGCACAGAACGCCGAGGATATCCACCCCTGGATCGGACTCCCGGTCATGCCGGCGTATATGGGAAAGCCCTACGCAAAGAAGTTCCAGATCTCGACAGACCCCGTCAAGCGTCTCGACCTGGCCAAAAAGCTGGCTGGACACGTGCGTTTCCCGGCACCGCGAGTGTGCCCGGCACCGCTCGTCGAACCGGCCATCCCGCCTTCTGGACATCGCGGATAGCCAGGTAGTCAAGCTGGTGCTGTCGGCGCCGGGACCCCCGGCTCCTCCGGGCACTGCGCCCGCCACGGCGCGCTTCGCAGCGCTCAGCTACTGCTGGGGCAAAACCGGCAACAAGACCACCACGAAGAGCACCCTAAACGAGCACATGAGCCAGGGTATTCTGCTCCGCGACCTGCCGGCCACCATCCAAGACGCCATCGTGGTGGTCAAGCACCTCGGCCTCCAGTACCTCTGGGTCGACGCACTCTGCATCGTGCAGGACGACGACCACGACAGCCGCGGCCAGATTGCGCGGATGGCCGACATCTACACGGGCGCGCACGTTGTCATCTCGGCGGCCGCGTCAGCTGCCGCGTGCGACGGGTGTCCGCTCAGCACTCCGGCCACCCAGCCGATGGCCGCGCGGCGCTTCACCACCACGTACCGCCCGCCGCGGCGCAGCAGCACGGACAACACCGTGACGCTGGTGGTCGAGCCGGCGGACCACGAGTCCAGCCGCACGCTGCCGGGCCACTGGGCGCGCGAGACGCTCGGGCGGTGGGCGGCGGCGCCCGACGCGCTGCCGATCGAGACGCGCGCGTGGACGTTCCAGGAGCGCGTGCTGGCGCGCCGCTCCGTGGTGCTGGGCCGCGGCGAGCTGGCGTGGTTCTGCGCCGACACGGTGGCGTGCGAGTGCAGCGGCCGCACCGGGGACCGCAGCCCGCTCGGCAGCACCTTCAGCCTCGCGCACGTCAAGATGGAGGCGCTGCCGGCCATCCGCGACCCGACGAGCGGGCAGTCGTTCGCGTGGGCCAACACGGTCACGGCCTTCTCCGGGCGCCAGATGTCGAAGTTTTGCGATCGGCTGGCGGCCATCGACGGCGTGGCGACCGGCTGGCGCCGGCACTGGCCACACCTGTGGAAGGCCCGACGACTACGCGTTTGGGTGCTGGAGGCCGCTGTTCCCCGTGCTGCTGCTGTGGGAGGCTACGGGCGCCCAAGGTGGCTGCCGGCGTGGACTCGGAGCTGTTTCCGTCGTGGTCGTGGGCGGCGTGCGGCCGCGGCGTCCGGTTCTCGAGCTTTGGCTGGCACTCGCCGCAGTACCGGCCGTACGCTGCGTTCATCGGCTGGACCGTCAAGATCGCCGGCCCGCCGGCTGCGTTCGGGTCTGGCGTTGGCGTGCTTACCATGTCTGCACCTCTGGTCCCGGCCCGCGGCACCGTCGTGCAGGATAGCAACGGCAACGACAGCGTGCACATCACACCGGATGACCCCGCGCTCAGCCATCTATCGGCCAGGTTCTCTCCGGACAGCCTGGATGCTCCCGATATCTGGAAGCAAATGACGCATGTCCTCCAGCTTGCCAGCTGGCCCGATATACTGGCGACGAGAAACCCAGCGGACCCTTCAACTGCTTCGGTGCTGCTCTGTCTTGCTCCCGCACCGAACAGAAACGGTGCATTCCGCCGCGTCGGTAGTATTTCGCCAGAGCTGGCCGAAGCGAAACTTGCACCAGCCGATTTGAACGCTCACTTAGAGTCGTATAGGACCACCGTCGATCTTGTTTAGGTACCTAGAGTTGGCGTGTGGGAGGTGTGCAAAAAGCTTAGGTCCATGGGTCGACCCGTGTAACCCTAGACAACCCTAAGGACTCTAAGGTGTCTAAACCCTAGAATATATCATGATTGATGCCCCCTACTGGAGATAAAATTCTGTCTCAGACTTAGCCTTTGATATACGATATCTGTATTTACAAGTATGTCCCTATCACTGATATGAAAATGAAGAATAAAATAAGCTAAAATACTAGATTGAATTTTTAAACATCAGAATGGTTTTCTTGTGGTGCCACCCCCCCCCCCTCAAGATACCCTCCAAACCCTCCCACCAAGACCCATACACAGCTGCAATACCGCTTCTTCAGAAATGCAGGTCTCCTCACCGGAGGCACAGCTGCAGACGGCTGTGGTACAAAAACGGAGCCTGTGGTGTTTTTCTTTCACTCTGGGCCTGGAGGCGGTGCTGATAGAGATAGACGAGGAAAACCCACTGGTGTATCTAACAAGCGGTGAAGACCGGCCGCCGACATATACGCTCTCAGCCTAAGAATTCATGCCGCCTTTTCGGGGCCACATCAGCGCATGCCCGCGTGCCCGTGAAAATTCATATCACATCATTTGAGGTGAATGTTATATTTCCCTTTTTTTTTCTTCCTTTTTTTCCTTTTTTCTTTTTTATCTCTTCTTCGTCTCAGGCTGCTTGCTCCGCCGTCCTCAACATTCCTCGAACTGTTGGGACCGGCGTTTGGGTTTTCTGGTTCAGGCCGCTTTCCGAACTGAGATGGCGGTGTCCGGCAGGATATCCCGTATTGGTGAAGGGTGCGGTAGAGGAGCTGCAGCCTTCCCGCGAGGTGTGCTGTGCTGGTGACAGCAAACGAAAACTGAATGCTCAGGGCTCGGTTGGTGACCTGAACGCCCCCTCCCCTCGCAAAACCCCTCAGGTCTGGAGGATGGATGGCTTGCAGGATTTGCGGGCCATATTTTGCGGTAGTTTATTTTCTCGTGTGCCTTTCTCACGCAGCTTACTTTTCCCACTATGATATAGAAAATAGAATATATTTAAATATTCAAAAGGGGGGTAACCGTTTCTTGCTTGCTGGACGCAAGTCAGAATATATGCGCAATATTTCGTGCATGCCGCCATGGAAGGATACGCACCACACACGCCCACACGCAAAACCTGCATGGTTCGCCTATCAAATATGGGCGATTACCAGCGACAGCGTCGTCTGTCCCTTTGCCCCGCCTTCCTGGCCGCTGGATCCTGTTCGCGAGCACAGAAAGAACTGGCGGTCTGGCATCGCCGGACCGTCTTGTTGTGTACACCCGTGTCGAATGGGTCCTGGCTCAACCTGAGACGGAACAGCATGCAGCCGTGGTGGTATCGCTCCGGGTGGTGTCCTATCACTGTAACTTAGAGGGGCAGATGATGATGCTTTTATTACTCTCTCTTCTCCCGTTCCCCAGTGGCCAGAAAGGCCGTGGATGTACACCGTGGTGGCTGGTCATCGGGCCTGATAAGTTGGCGAGATCTGTGCTGACGGATAAGCGATAAGACCTCCCTCCCACGTTTGCCAACACATCACTGGAATCACGCGCCCACCTGTTCTGTTTTATCTTTTTATCTGTGCGGAAAGCGAACGCCACACGCACACAAGCGTCCTAGAGAAAATAAACGAAGAAGAAGGGGGGATCAAGTCTGAATACCGCACCTCGACAGCCCAGCACGATACAAAAAGCAACTCTCCTGCTGTCCTTAATAGGAAATCCGTCAGGCTGGGAAGGCCACAAGAAGGGTTCGTGTCCCGCAAAAGTTGTGTTCACTTGCTGAGTTGAGGTCACCGGGTAAATTCACACACAAAACTTCACACACAAAGTCTAGAAGGATAAACCCCACCCTGGAAGCAAAAAAGGAAAATTCAATATTTTTGGCACGAAAAAAAACCGAAATAATAGCAATTGTGGAAATCTAATTGAATAAAAAATCCAAATAAGATAATTCCCAATTAATTTTAGTCACCGGAACTGGTCTCCGACCCAAACCCAGGAACCAATCGGATCGGCCGTGGCGCAGCACCCACACCCGCACAACTTCTGCTACAACTCAATTGGACGTTGCACCCAGGCACGAGGCGTCAAGTGTGGCGCAACCGAGATTTTGCGTGTGAAATCTCAATGGGAGGCATGCGCAAAGAGGTCACAGTCCCATATTCCGTATCCGGCACCTGTCGTCGGCTCTAAACCACACACGCGCAGAGACGAGAGAGTGTGGCGCGATGGCATGAAACCTTTGCTGGGGACTCACTTGATTTAGAACGCGAGCTTACCACACACCCCCTCTTACAGCATAACAACGTAACATCATCGAGGCACCGATCGTATATCCGATCACAGCGGCTCTTTGTTGTTCGCGCGCAGTCTTCCAGACAGCCAGCCTTGTCTACCGTCCTGGACACGCAACATAACCAACCCACGCCTTGCAGCAGGTTCTGTACAGTACAGTACATTCCACAGCCGAGATCTCGCCTTCTCCAACCTCTCCACGCGGCCATTTTCCGGCGCTCAAGGACCAGGAAGGACCCCATGAGATAACACAAACGAGGCGTTCCTATTCTTTTCTCGTAACGAAAAGCTCACCTCACCCCCGTGCAGCACTAGGAAAATTGGCAGTGTCTGAGAGTGCGTCTGGGAGTCTCTCGGGCGCTGCATGATCGTCAGAGGGTGCAGACCGAGAACGTAATTACACAATTGATTCGTATTTTGGGGAATAAACTGGAGAAGCAGGGTGCCGGACCGTCCAAGCTTCTCTCGGTGGCAGCCTCGGCCGGAGAGACACGGAGAATGCTGCCCGATTAGGAAATCGAAGCCACGAGCTAGGAAGCTTCAAGAACGCCCTAAGGAGGCCATTTCTGGGAACCCTTTTTTTGCTGCTAACGCCGATGACTTTATTCCGCTGGATTTAAACACCAGGTCCATACACACACACACACACACACCTCTCAGGAACCAACCACAAAGACAGGGACAAACGTTTTGCGTTTCCCGTAGGCCGGCCACGACCCCCCATTACCCCGGAAATGCCAGCCCAGGCGTATGCACTCCGGATTGTTTCGGGAGGGCTCCACGCACCTGCGGTTCCCACCTCGCAACACCCACCGGTCGGAAAAGGGACCGGCAGACTAACGCGCATGGGCGGTGCTATGTTCCCGGCTGGTGGAGAGGCGGAAGGCGGAAAAGCACGGGTTGTGCAATCGCCATGGTTGTTGGGGGAAAATTCCATCTCAGGAGGCAAGGCGAGAGAAATGCAAATCATCGTTTTGAGGTGAGGGCCTTCTTCTCCCCCAGCGTTACTTCCAGCGAGAACACTAGCCGTGGTGGAAATTTTTTGACGCGCAGGTTCCGTACAGCCGGAGACGCTACCGACCCCAAGGCCGGCCGAAAAAAGCGTCAGGGACAGTTCGGGGCGTGTATTCCAGGCCAGCTCGCCAGCATCATGTGCCAAAGCAGAAACACAGAGTCTTTGAGAAAGCCGGAACCTGTGAGAGATATAACCGCGGTTCCTAACTTTCAGGCCTGAGGCAAACAGCTCTGGAGTCGCTGATCTACGAGGTATATAATACACATCTATGATCGTGCTGGGAGGAAGCCTACTCTACTGGTTATCAAGGGTATCTTTCCACCAATCTTGGCGCCTATCCCTAATTTTAAACCCTAGCCCTAAAGTACTCTTTTTAATCAAAACAAAAATTCTTCTCCACAGCTACTTCTTCTTCTTCTTCTTCTTCTTCCTTCCTTCGTACCAACCAATTTTCTTCCTGCCAACCTTCTTCCTGCCAACCTTCTTCCTGCCAACCAACTTCCTTCCTGCCAACCAACTTCCTTCCTGCCAACCAACTTCCTTCCTACCAACTAACTTCCTTCCTGCCAAATAATTTTTTCCTACAAAATAGGCGCTACACGAAACCGAGTCCGTAAAGAGAGAGAGAGAGAGAGAGAGACACACATAGAGAGAAAAAGAGAGAGAAAGAGAAAGAGAGGGAGAGACACACACAGAGAGAAAAAGAGAGAGAAAGAGAAAGAGAGGGAGAGACACACACAGAGAGAAAAAGAGAGAGAAAGAGGGAGACACGCACACAGAGAGAAAAAGAGAGAGAGAGAGAGAGAGAGACACAGAGAGGGAGAGAGAGGGGGGTGTCCGAGTTTTGGCGGGCGTGGAGCACGGTAGCTAGGCTCTGGCACTGACTTCTGCGCTGGGCTCTGGTGCTGAGTTCTGCGCTGGGCTCTGGTGCTGGCTTCCCTGAATGCCTTCAAGAATTGAAGAGTCAAGGCAGGATACAAAGCAGGGGGGGGTGTATGCTCGGTTCCTGGACCCACATAGAAGTAGCGCTAAAAGACCCACTAAAAAGGTACTTCTCAACATCCTTGTTAGATTTTAGCGTGTGGTGGAAACTTTTACTTTTGTGATATATCCCAATTGCACCATCCTGGCATGTCGCAGCACCCGTAACATTTTCGCGTTGGTGCGGCTACCAGAATCCTCCAGAACCGCGAACAAGTCACACCTAAGCGGGGGGGGGGA
>LNGK01000003.1:3768380-3780894 GCA_001510575.1 Knoxdaviesia capensis | reverse complement strand
CGGGTTGATATATAGCCGACATAACCCAGGGTAGCACTTGCGTCTAAGCAATATAACATCGAAGAGGAGGGGGGGCGAAAAAAGAAAAGGAAAAATAAGTAGAGAAAAAAAGAGGTCAAGCAGGCCAAACTACCTCCAGGGCACGTCATTGTGCCTTGTTTTTCCGCGTCGACAACATCGGCAACTTGCAAGCGACGAAGGGGGGGCGCCGCCAGCGAAGAGGGTTCTGATTTTGTAGATACTACTGTATATTTCTTTTTTCTTTTCTTTTCTTGGTCTTTTCCTTCCTGATCCTGCGTTCACGCCCAACCTGGCGAACCCCTCCCGTTCACATAGAAAGAGAGAGAGCATCGCTGTATTTCCACCCCGCAGCGGTGTGTTGTTGGTTGTCAAGAGAGGTTTTCATCACGTTCATCTAGCCCCCAATAGATATCAGAACTCCCCGTATCCATCCACCACGTAATCGTAATACGTCGAAACGCTGTTTTCAATTATTTGCAAAAGCCCATCACGACGCCCCTCACCTCATCCCACACCCCGATCCTTGCACAATTATAATCCTATTATTCTCCCCCTCTTTGTCCAACGACGGTCCGATTCAGAAGGCGAGGGGGCGGTCATGTTACTGTCCTGGCCCTGTAAAAACAGGTTCTTTTGCCCTCTCGCTGGATCCAACAAAATACAAACACCGCAGGGCCTCAAAAGTCATTCTTTTTTTTGGTTCATTGTTCGGGGGGGAGATGGGAAACCAAAAATCCCCATATGTCTAGGCCAGTACGGGTTGGTCCCCCCTCCCCCCCACAAACTGGTGCTGGAATAGGGCTAAACAATAGGGGAGACCGAGAGAGCGTGTGAGGAGAGGAGAGGGGAGGAAAATGGCCTACACCCACCCCCAAGAACAAACGAACAAGAAAACAATAGAGGGGCTCAGATCCCGTTTTCGTGGGCATGTGAGTGAAAAATTGCCCAGCTCAACCGCCGCTGGTTGTTTCCCCCCTCTCCCCTCCTATGGAGAATTGAATACAAATAAAAATATTAAAATAGAATAAAACAAAACAAAAATAAAAAAGAGCCACGCGATTGATTCCCAGATCACGACCTGGACATTTACTTCCTTCTCCCACCCGTAAAACAAGAAAGAGGGAAAACGCAGAACGCATTGGAAGCGTCTCCTGCTTTCTCTGCTCCCACTCACACGGTTCCTGCCATGAATACGAACAACAAGCACAGCCGCCCGCGTGTTGTGGAAAACGCGAAGCGGTCTAGACCGCCGTACGTAGACTTTCGGCCCAGTTGCGACCGACCTTGTTCTCTTCTGTCCAAACGGCAGCAACCAAAAGAAAGAGAGGGAGCGGGAGAAAAAATAAGTGTGTGTGTGTGTGGATGGGGTGGGTTCTTTTCGCTGGGTCGTTTGCTGTTGGCAATGACCTCATCCTCTCAGCAAACGCGAAGTGCGACAACAGCTTCTCTCTCCTCCGACGCCCACCAACAACACACACGCACTCACACACAGGAAACGGGGGTTACTTGTTTTCGCTGGGCCGTTCCGTCGGCCTCCTGCAGCTGCTTCTGTAATTTTCTAGAGTTTCTGCACACGGAGGATGCGCAGACACACAACCAACTCTTCACCGCCTCACCAAAAGAAAACACCCGCCGAGCCAACCGCACAAGTGGTGTCCAGTGCCCACAGCCTTTCGCTGGGCCACGACGTGTCACGTCTGCTCCACCACCACACCCTGCCCCAGCCAGTAAACAAAAGGCGTCGCGATGGAGGCAGACCGTCACAAGATCAACTTCATACCGGGGTCGAATCCTACAATGTTCACACACAAGTCACGGACATGATGAAATGAAAACATGAGAAAAATAGCCATGTATTTGTTCATAATAACATATTCCCCCTGGAGGTTTCTGGGTCTTGCACAAGATATAACAATCCGATAAAAAAAAACCAGAATAATAGAAAGTCAAGAAACTGAAATAAGATAAAGACGAACCAGTTGGTATCATAAGGGTAAGCCCGCTGCCATGTGCCAAAGAAAAAAATTATGAGAGAACCGAGACCCAGAAAAACAAGACAGTAAATAGGAAGCCCAGGGCGGATGCCCGTAGAGAAAACACACAAGAAACACGAACTTGAAAAACACACGAAAGCAACGGACATGACAGTTTTAAAAGGAATTTCTTTTTTCTAAAAAGGAATAAGAAAACCGGCAAAGGCGAACCCCAAATAGAACACAGAGAAAAAAAAATCAGACAATGCCCAATGACCCAGAAACACCATCCCAGATGCCAGCATTAGAAGTAAAAGCAAAACAGCAGGTCGTTAAGAGAGAGCCAGATACAAGCCGATCGTATCAAGGCAACGGGGGAAAACCGAAATGTAAACACGCAAGCAATGTGCCGTCTTCCAAAGACAGGAAACAGCAAAAAGGAAAAAGAAAAATGGTATCAGAAGAGCGCGCTCGAGGAAACCAGGGCAGTGCAATCAAATGCATGCACAAGGACAAAAAAGTCATCGTTTCGAAGAACAATGGGGAGTAAAGAGAAGCAACAAACACCAGAAAACATAGGTATTGAAGACACAGCAGATTCTGCGAATCTAGCTTTGGTGACACGGGGGGGGGACTAACTACCAGCCCTGGGCGTGATATCCGCCCGGAATCTCCTTGGTGAAGTACTGGTTCAGGCTGGCGTCGGTGTCGCCCTTTTGGTTCATGTAGGGACGCTCGGGATATTGCTTGAGGTTGGCAACATCGTGCGATGTGTGGCGGCGCTTCAGCACCGCGTTGGCCGTCGACGTCTTCTGCTGGCGCTCCCAGAGAAGATTGCGTCTCAGCGACTCGGTCAGCTCGGTGGCGAGCATGTTGCGGCGGGTAGTGCGAGGCGAGAGCGCCGCCTGCGCCTGGCCGTGCGCCCCGGTGACATGGATGGGCTGCGCGGCTGTGCGGGGGATCTCCCGGATGGGCTTGAGCATCGACGGGGGCATCGGGTTACGAGGGCCCTGCTTCATCATCAGGCCGTTATCGTCCGAGTCGTTGGGGGATCCGGCAGCCGCGGCAGAGGGCGCACCGGGAGCGGTGCGCACGCGGTGGATGGCGGGGGTCGATTGCGAGGCAAGGTTGCTGAGATTCTTGACACGATCGTTTTGCGCCAAGCCCAGAGTGATAAGGGACCGGCGGGACGGAAGGTTGACAGTCGAGTCGACGCGCTGGAAGTAGCTCTTGTCGTCGATGCTGGACTTGCCGCTGTCCTCGGGAGAATCCTCCCAGTCCGAAGAGTCGTCGTCGTCGTCAATGGCACTCTCGTCAACGTCGTCTCCATCCGAGTCCTCAACAGCGCTCTCGTTCTCGTGGCTGATCATGCGAGTAGCCACATGGCTGCTGAACGAAGTCTGCTTCTTCTGCGCCGTCAGGATCGATGCTGACCGGTTGGAGTGCATGGCACTGCGCAGGGAGCTGTCCTCATCCGAGGATCCACCCATGCGGAACATTGGGCGGCGCTGGGCTTGCTGGGGCTGCGGCTGCGGCTGCGGCTGCTGCGGTTGTTGGGGTTGCGGCTGCTGTTGTTGTTGCGCAGTGTGCTTAAGAATCGATTTGGGCACCTCCAGGCTCTGGCAGGCCTCGCTGGACGAGGCCGAGCCACCACACATAAAGGTGGCAGGCTGTCTCCGGCCGAGGCCAGACACAGGCGCGGGCTGAGGGGTAACATCCTCAAGCTCGGGAGTCGAGGGCCGAGACACAGAGATGGCCAGTTCGGCGGTCCGGCTCGCAATAGGATCCATCTCGGCGACAGTCGTAGACGAGTCCATGGAGACGGCGTTAGTAAAGTCGGATGCTTGCGACGACTCGGTGGTGGAAGAATCTGAGCGCTCCAGGTTGAAGTCCGGGCCGGTGGCGGTGGTCGGGGTAGGAGTGGTGGTGGTGATGGTAGGGAGGTCCTGGCTGATACGCGCAGAAGAAGAGACGATATTGGGGAGGGGCGCGGTCAATGGCTCCTTGTTGGTAATGATAGACACGACCATCTTCTCAAACTCGTGAGAAGAGTTCGGCTCCTTCACCTGGCTGCTGCTGGTGCACGAGTCCTGGCGGCGAATCCGGGGCGACACATGCTCAGTGGCGGCGGGAGAAAACTCCACGGCCTCTTCATCCGCAACCGACTCGACGCTACCGGAGAGCTGGGGAAGTTCGGCTGTTCTTGACTGGGGGATGTCCTTGGGGGAAGTCGGAAGATCTGCGGACGAAGACTTCGCAGACTCCGTGCTGGAGGTGCGGATGTTGTCTCGCTTCCACAGACGCCAGCTCAGGTTTTCCAATCTTCGGCCTTCTTCGACCGACGAGGCACATCTAGAGAACACTGTAGAGGGAAAGCTGGTCAGCATGCCAACGAGACGCCGCAGGTCTTCTTGTCCAACACACGACAACTTACCAGTCCAGATGCAGAAGAGGTTTTGCGGGTTGTTGGTGTCAATCTTGCCAATGACGTTGGCGTCGACCGTTAGAATGTGGGTATCGAGTGCGTAAGGCATGGTGTGGGAGACTGCTCGACTGCCGAGCAGAACCTGTTGGGGCTTCAGGATGTTGGTGGTGACGGGAGACTGGAGAAGAGGTATTGCGGGAGTGAATGCGAGGTTGCCCTAGAAGAGTGAAGGGCAGTATCGGCACCGAGGGCTGAGATGGGAGATCCGGGAACAAGTATATATGCACTGGCTGGCGGATTGAGGTTGTTGGAGGGGAACGAAGAGAGAAAAAGAAGCGTTCAAATTGGGTGTTGTGAAGAGAGAGGCCGGTGATCTAAAGGCGATAAGGAGCAGAAGAGTGAATCGTGAGATTATCGGCGATGGAGGCGACGAGAAGGCGGGAGAAAGCAGCGAAGTCGAATGTTCGGTGTGAGAGTGAATCAGAGTCGACGACAGAGAGGAAGAACGAGGACGGGAGAATTGATAAAAGAGTTCAAATCAGGCACACGATGTGAAGAATGATCGAGTTTGCAAAAGATGGGGAGGAAGAAAAGATGAGGTGAAGAAGTGGATGAGAAAGAGTCTGGATCCGGGTGGGAACCCGAGTTTGTATATGAATTATTATCGCACAGCGCAAAGGTGCGAAAAAGCGGAGGGAAAAAAATACCTTGGGCAGAGACCGGGTCGGTCGATGGGGGGTGCCTTTTCCACTCACTCTCCTCACATTGCAAATCGGTGGGGTGTGGCAAGGAAAGAGGTGTCGGGAAACCAGGCAAGAGGGGAGGGGGGAAGTGTTTTCGTTAGTGTTGAAGGGGTGGACACTTGTGGGGGGGTGTGAGTCAGAGTACAGTCAAGTATTATAGGGGGGGTGTGGCTTTGCCCGGAAAGAATGGTGTTTTGTTTCCAGGGGTTGGAAAAGGCTCTGGGGAAGATGAGAACACCTGAAAAACAACCGCCAAAGTTCCCGAGACCAGGCGCGCCGTGCAAAACTGCGGCAGTGGGCATGTCCTGGTGACCTGACGACGCTTAATTACCGGATTAGGCATTTAAGCAGTCCACCATAATTACGGCATTAGGCCTAGCGGTCCTGGGGGTGCACTTTCCCGGATACGGTAACTGGCTTAATTGCCTATTTGGGCACGTCGGTGCAGAGCAGAAAAATCGAATGCCCATCTGACTTCGTTTGGAGTGGCTGTTGGCCGTTTGAATGCATGTGTCAGCAACTTTGAAAAACGTGGGTGAGATTGGCCCCGGGTACATGGGGGATACAGGGCCCAGCCCATGATTCCCGGCCGATTTACAGCCAAACTCCGACCACGTCCAAGGTACCGACCGAGTACAGTACAGTCCACTGCTCTTCATCCGCTGGCTCTCAGTTTGGGCCCAGCAGCACGGCGAAGAAATCACATGATACAAAGCGGCCCCCGCTGATGATTTTCTTGTCGACCAGGGTCTTGAGTGATGAAGTTTTGCTGGGAACTTTTCCCCGGCCACTGTGACATGTGCGCTTGTCATATTTGGGTGTGCTGCTATTGGGGGAGGAGATTTGTGGCTGAAGGGCCCTTTTTTGCTGTGGCTGCCGCTGTGAATCCGAGGCTGGCCAACTCTTGGGGACACTCTCGCCATCATCCCCCCAGAGGTCGCCGTTCTATCAGACCCCAAAAGCCCACGATCGAGAGAGCATGTGCTCTGCATGTGGGATGGCATGTCTCTCGGGCGGGCTTCTTTTTCTTTCCATGATTATTTTCATTTTGCAGGCGGCCAATGCTTTCCGGTCCCCAACACGCAAGACCTTTTTCTTTTTCGCTGTTCTGTTTCCCCAGGAAGTCTCCTCCGTTTGGCCGACAGTCACCAAAAGCCACCGTACACAATCTGGCCCCGACTTCGCTTGAGATATTACTGTCTCTGGTCTAAGAGATGCAATGTTCAAATCACCCGTGCAAAAAGCCCTGCTTTCGCTGTGCAGTCCGACATGCGTGTGATGCCTAGATGACCAAAGAGGGGGGGGACGCACTGAGAATGTGACTGAAAATGGATGGACAACTCACGAAACACGGCTGGCATGGCCGTCGGCCAGATGGCCACAGACTCCCTAGACTATTGGCCGGTTTGGGGGGCACGAGATTCGGCCACTACAGAAATGGGAGGGGGAGTGTTCTATGGCGAATATCTCCCGTCCATGATCCCCCCTTTGTCTATTTTGCACATGCGCATCGGATCTTTGGACACGATATTTGAAACAAGCCGGTAAGGCAACAACAACACATGAGCATTGGGGTTTTTTTTTTCGCACCCCCAAGAAACCTTCTCGGAACAGGACAAGATGGGACTGGTGAGAAGGCGGGGAGAGAGGAGCCGAGAGCTAACGAGGTGATAGCATGGGGCAAGGCAGGGCATGACTTTTTTTTTTGGGACTTTGGACGAATTGCCCCAGATTCCGGAGGCGGAGGCAAAGGCGACTGTGTCGTGGACCATGTAGGAGAGTTTAGAACAGCGAGACGCGGAGGACGACTGGTAGGGAAACCCAGAAGAAGAGAGGGCCGAGAGTTATTCCAGGTGGTTGTAGGAGGCCTGACGCGGCGAAGCAAGCAACAAAAACAAAAGCGCTCACGGGGTCTTCTCACGGATAATTGCAAATCATAGCGTGGTTGACGGGCTGGCGGGGCGAATTCCCCGTCCCCCTCCCCAGCTTTTTGGAGTTTTATTTCCCTTTTTTTTTGTGGGAGCATGGGGGGGCCAGGTTGGATGATAGCGCATGAAAGTGTTAGGTCAAACCCCAGAATAATACCCTTCAACCAGACAGAGACAGCCGAAATAACACTGGCGTGGTTGAGAGACATCCAGGTCGGTCTGGTGGACAGAGGAAATATGTCCACGAATCACGATGATGCTGGGAATAGACACAGGAGTGAGAACGCCGGGCAAGATAGCTGGTGAGGCCATCACGACTCGACCCAGACCAACAGGATGATCCTAAAAGGATGTCATAGCAAGGCACTTTTGGAGATTTATTCCCTGTAAAAGGAATAAGGAGGCCTCGAGACATGGTGACAAGGCCACACTCACTTACCGCTTCATCCACACACGGCAGTTTCCAACTGGAAGAGTGAGTGAGTGATCCAGTGCCCCAGACCTACTGTACTACAGCTTAGGAACCACCCAGCGTTGATACGTCGTAATTGCTGGTAGCAGATCGTTTTCTGTTTTTCTTTTGGGGGGGTCAGTCCGTCATTCGTTCCGGAGGTCTGGGCTGTCCATCAACTCGTAGGTTGGGACTTTTTGACCTCGGTGGCTTCTCTGTCAGCTGCCACTGGACCTCACACCCAGAACTCGCTGGGCGGTCATATCACCGTAATTTGGCGCAGGCGTTGTACGATACGGTGCATCGGACTGGCGATGCAGGAAATTACATCGACACCAATTTTGCATTTTGGTCTCCCAGTTGCTAGTGTGCGATAGGCGGTAAAGGGTTATTTCACAGAAACGCAGCAAAAGCCACCGCACAAAAATAAAAAGACCCAGCGGAAAAGGTGGCAGGCATAGTGTGCGGTGGTGGTCCTCTTTTCACTTTTAACCACGGAATACTACCTTTGGCCTGTGCTAGGGTTATTCTCGTGCGCGCCAGGTTTCGGAGCCAACGGCTTCGGTTCCGGCCTCTGGATCCAATTTAGACTTTTGAAAGGTTCCACGTGCATCGGCACCCAAAGGGACGAGAGTGAGAGAGGAGGGGGAAAGGGGGGCAAAATTAGATGATATATAACCCACAGGAGACCCAAGAGAACCAATGTGGAAGTGCAATACCTAGTAGAAATAGAGTGTCAGGGTTCAGTATCCCAGGTTAATTGTTCACCCCCTCGCTCAGAATGCAAGTTACGGCGGGCGTAAACACCGGCGGTGGTGAGGATTGACCCGGAGGACACGCCCCCAATAAGAAATTCGGGCGTATCTATCAAAGTTCCCTTGAGATTTGCTATTTCTCGACGGTCGGGTCATCACAAGGCAGGACCAGCAGCGAGCATCTCGAAATACGGTCCTCATGAATAAGAACGGCTCCACAGGCCATGCACGATAGGGCGTATCAAAGCTACAGTAGATCTCATGCCTCTTTTGGGGAGAGGGGGTTACATTGGGGGGGAGGTCAAATCATGGCGATGCAAGGAAGAAGGCCCGTAAAGAAAGCGTGCCGAACGTCAGAACTCGCAGGGTCCGGCAGCAGTTGATGACTGCAGACACCTGGAAGAGAAATGGTGGCCTTTTGGTGATGGACACAGTAATGTAAGGGTTGGCCCTATAGCACAGCCCATCAGGCAATATGAACGATGATACCGCGTATCGCATCCGAGGTGCTGGGATGGCGAGTAGGAACGCAGAAGGGCCGGCTGCTTCGTCCTGGTGCCCCCTTCTCTTCACTTATCTTTCCTCGTAAGCCCCGTATTATCAACGGCCTGCTGGGTCCTAAATTGCCCTGGTCGTCTGACGCCGGTGACTGGCCTTCACTTCCTAAAGGGGGTGTGAGGTCTGTTCCAGGAAGGTCTGGAAGGACATCTTGATACAGAACGAAGCAGAGTTAGCAAGCAAGAGAAGCCCAGGAGGCAAACCCTCCGTATTGATTGAAAACCTGATTAGCATCGCCATGCCTGCATGCAAGTGGCATACCAGTCCGCAGAACCAACCTATATCTTATATGAGATTCTCTCTCCTTTACAGCACGGGACTCCCCAAGCAATCCGGGATCGATTTGTGCAACGTGTTACGAGTATCATAGTCAGGCCCTCTGCTATTATTATCCAGTCACTTACTTCACGTTTCCAGTGAGCGTATGGGGCAGGGCCCCTTTCTGATCACACGCGAGTGGACGAGGAAAAATATACCAGGGCTTGGTGGTGGACGGGCTGGCGGGACCTGTCTTCCGGCGACAGAGTGTAATAATAACCAGACGACCGATTGCTGGCAAGACATCTAATTCCGCTGCTCCAGAGTATTGGCAGAAATCGTGCGCTTGGATCTGCCTGTCTCTCTAACTTGTGTGGACAGACAGACACACATCGCCCCAGTCCAGACCTACCAAGGTGGTGCTCATGTGTGCAGCAAACTCCAAGTCTCCAACAGCTCACAGGTTCACTCACTCCCCGGCAGGGATGAAGACTCTGCTATCCACGGCTTATCATTCCCAGGAACGGTCCAGAACCCCGCCCCCCCTTGTCTGCGTGCCTTGTGTTGTCTGTCCTGTCGTATGGTCGTGTGTGTGATCTCGTGAACGACCGGCCCAAACACATTGGCCATGAACGCAAGACCAGCTGAACCTCACCAGCAGCCCCCTTCGTGATCCTCCACCGACGACTTCCCATCGCACGAGCAGCCCAATTCGCTCCAGAACGCGCACATTGCCGTGGCCCATCGTCCAGGCAGATAGCGAAAACGGAGCACACACATTTGTCGGGTTGTTTGGCCCTCATTCGCCGTGTCCGAATATATGCGCCAATCGCAGAACCGGAAAATCCATCAAAATGCCCAGCTGACCCGTCGTGATTGGGTGGCTGAGCCGCTGTGCTGCCTCGTGTGCTCTGGTTTTTCCTTTTCTCTGGCCTGTTATTCGCCCATCGATCGCCCTTCCCCTCCTCCGCGAAGCCCTGCCACAGCCAGATACGAGTGCTCTCTCCAATAGTTGGGTTTGTCTGGGCCGTCTCGTCTCGTCTCATGGTGGCCCATGGTGTGCGTGGAGGGGTCTGCTTTCCTTTGGATCCTATCACCTGTTCTGTCTCTCTCCCGTGCTCTCATACGTTTACTTCGACCTTCGTTCAGGGGAGTGGAATTTATGTTTTTTTTTGGGGGTGTTTTTTTCCTTTTCTCCTTAAAGATATAAATGAGGGACAAATCAGCAAAAAATATAATTCATTATCTTCCGGATCTTTGAAGATGTGAGGCATCAGGCATCCCCTCTCCATCTTCCCATTTCCCGTGCCCAAACTATCAAACCCCACGCGAACAGCCTCGTCTTGCCTTGGTATCGTCCGCCCATCGAACGAGATCCACCCAACTCTGGTTCGTCTGCCTCTGCTGCCAGGCTGATCTCACGGACACCGTCTGCTTCCTTCCACATGATCCCATCGTTCAACCCACGATAGTCTGCATTTCGCTATTTGTATTTTTTTATGTTGTATTGTTTATCATACATGTGGGATGGGCCACACAACGGGCTGGCCCCTCGTGATAATAAGCCCCGCGGCCCCCCCAGACACAACGAGGGTGTACTCCGTCGACACACAGCTTATTGGGGCGGATATTTGGTTGGGCCCTTGCGTCCAGCGTTGTTGGCAGCCGTTATCAAAACATTTGCAAACACATCGGGGGCAGCACTCAAGGGGAGGCGCGATGGGACGCAAAGAAGAGACCTGTCAAACCTCCCGATTTCGTGTAGAGAAGACAATATTGAATAAAGACAAATCAGGGCTCTGAATAATGGATGTCTTTCCTTTTTTTTTTCATGCCTGAACTGACTTCCAGCCCAGCTGACCGTCCACAAACGAGCCCTTGACCGGCAGGTTTCAGGGCCGTTACCCTGTCTGCGCGGCCCGCGGGACGTGGGCATGGAGGGTGTTTGGTGTGGTCATGCCACAAGGGACATCCCACGGGCAGTTACGTGTACGATTATTCCTGTGTCGCACAGGTATCAGGTCCGGCGATAGCAGACTCTGAGAACGGCAGAGAGCAGGCGATGTTTGTGTGGATTTGGGGGGGTGGTCTAAATTGGTACTTCGGTTTGCTTCCCACATCCCCCTTTTTAGAAGGGAATCTAGTCCGTTTGCTCGCGGCATGCAGGAGGACAACATGTGATGGTGTCAACATGAGCGGGAGAGACGTGCTATGCTTCCAGGCATGTGCCCGCCTGGTGGACAGAATGGTTGACGAGTTCCGTCCGGGAAAGAGACAAAGGTCCCCTTCGCCCCCTCAATCCTCGCAACCCCTCCATAGCCTAGACAGAAAAAGGCAGGGCTTCCTCTGAATTGGGGAGCGGGACGGACCTTTTGACTGGACGTGTGATCTGGTTTTTTCTTTTTTTTTGTGGACTTAACCCTGCCTGGGCTTGTCAGTGTGCACAGTTTCAACTTACAGTTTGGCTTCGCTTGTGTGGGGGTTCACGTTGTATCTTTCTGCTGGCAGTTTGAAGGTGGAGGGACTCTTGGGTTCTCAGTTTTGAGATACCTAGACTGGTTTGGGGCAAGTCAAAAGCTTTCGTCGCCGATGTGTATCTCCCAGCCGCCTGTCACGAGCTTTTCACTTGTTGTTTTTGATATGAGAGGTGCGCTGTTAAATGTCCAGCCGAGGCGTGCTGGTGTACGGTACGCATCATCCCACACCGGGCTAATTGATACTCCAGAAGATTGAAGTTCACACGGAGCAGGATATACTATATATGTGAGTAACTCAGTCATAATAGGGTCATGTTGGTCAGTAAGGGTTATAGCCATATTGGCCTCACATGATATTTCTCGTGATCTCTCAATCAGCACTCACAAGTTGTTAGACAACCTCAACGAAGGCTACAGATGTCTTCCCAGTTTCTTTCCACCAGAAGGGCGCGTCCATCGGACTGATCAGTCTCCGAATTTTCGAGGTTGTTGGAATATGGCCTTCTATCTCATGGAAGGCCAGACCGCTTCTCCAAGCTGCGCACCTCTTTGCCGCTCACCATCAGCCCGGTGTTATAGTCGGGTTATTTTTCGTTATACATGTGTGCGGCCTGCAGTTGACCGGTACATCATATCAGGAGACGGAGACCACGAAGGTGTTTGCTATTATCATGTGGATAAAACTCAACAATGCGATAGGTATTCTCATTACGATATTAGTGGCTATTGTGTATTCTTTTAGCTGGATGACACCAGAATGCAAAGCGTCTGACCCCCGCCGAAGATAACCCTACCAGTATCGCAGGTCTTATAGAGGGGTTTTTTCCGATCCATCATCTTTATGGCGGTTGGCGATGCTTAAGACAGTCTATATCATAATGGTAAAGAAAGAAAGGAAAAGAAAAGAGATATCAGCCCCCCCCCC